>JAHXMQ010012337.1:31429514-31464522 GCA_020466415.1 Ammodramus savannarum pratensis
GCATCCCAGAATTCCTACTTCCTGGTCAAACCACCACACCCTTCCATCTCCACATCTAGCCACCTGCTTATGACCTGAAGTTGGACATACCCTTGGGAACCAAGAAATGTAAGTTTGAATCTCCTTCATCTTAAGGGGTTATTGATCCAGGATTTTCAATTCATGGTCACCAAGTGCACTTATCTGGTATTACACACAAGGTGGGTGGCCTGTCCTTTACCCCAACAGTCGCTCCCCTCTTTCTGGAAATCAGTATTCCACCATTCAGGACAGAGGAACAACTAACTTTGAGGCTATCAAGCTAGTTAAAATGCAGTATGTTTAACTCAGCCATGATGCCTGTGCATTTTTACAGTCTTCAAAGTTAGGTACAAACCACAGCAGGAAATACTATTTTTTAACTAAACTACATTATCATAACCAATGCATTTATTTTTTTATCATCTTAACCCTTTAAAACAAAACAAAACCAAATTGAAGGCTTACAAAATCTTATTTCTGACTCTCAGCTGGACTTAAAATTATCTTATCTTATAGAAAATCAGGCTGATGGATACTAGCCATTAGTCCCGTTCAGCATAGAAAGTACTTTTCTCATACTGTCATGAAAAATTAACCATATTCTTTGAAAGAAGGAAGAACTTGAATAACAATCTGCTGTCAATCAGTCATGGGCATTAAGGAACAGCAGCAACTACTCCTTGTAGTTGAATTCTGTTCATTGCACATTTTCCCCCAGTATCTCCACTGATAGTTCTTCACTGGATAATTTATTACCAGAGACTGATGACTGTATTAGCAGCCTGTCACTTCTATTTTTGGATTGTCTGATCCAGGACACTGTTAATTATGACAAAATAATCAGCTAGACAAATAAACCTCATTTAAAAAAGATTGGATGTGATAGAATGAGGAACAGTGATGACATAAATGGGACGTAACTGGTGAGGGATCAGTTCTTGAAGTATCTTCATATGCAATCCTAACATGTGGGAAAAAGCAGAGGAACTAACTTAACACCAAACAAGAGCTTGCTCCTTGATGTTTCATCTTGTTCTGAAGATTAATTTTGGTGAGTGCTTCTAGGTGAATGTTAAAACCAGTCACAATCCAGAAGATGAAAGATTGTGTCAGCAGAACCTCCACAAAAAAAAAAAACCAAAAAAACAAACCAGGGACTGCTATCTAATTAGGATTAGTTGCAGTTCAGATTTCTGTGAAAGGATTTCAGAAGGAATCTGGCAACTCATTCACCAGGACTCCTGTGAGCCTGGATATTTCTTACCTATTGGGCAATATGAGTGAAGAATCCATGATTCACCACAAAACAGGCAATCTTTACCCTTGGAGAAATTTAAAAAGTAACAGCATGATTAAGCTTCTGCCAGGAATGCAAGAATTTTTTAATCCTGTCTCTGGGCAGAGGAGGCAACAAATGACATTCTGAAGCCCTAATAATCATATTTCTCATGGAAAAAGTGACCATTTTCTGACCTGGCCAGTAGCTTTCCCTTCTCAATTCTCTTTCAGGCAGAACAGGGAGCTGTTTAGATAAATATACTTGGAAAAACTGACCCTGAATAGAGAGATTGCCATCCTAAGAGAGCTGAGGTTAGGAAGTATTACTTTCTCCATTTTGTAGACTGCCTGTTAGATGAGAAGAAGAGAAGCCTCAGGGAGGAAAAAGTTTAAGCTCTTACTCACAGCTAAAGCCTTGATACCCTGTTGACCCTACCTGCCTGAAGGTAGGTACTGCCTTAAATGCATTCTTAAATCAGGGACTGACAGAACAAATTACTCATTGAACTCAAGGGAATCTATGCTACAGCCAGAATTGGAATCCACATCCACAACTTGTTGGACTGTGTATCAGTGACAAATTTATCCTTTGCCTCTCTGTAGTACTGCACGAGGGAAACACTTGATGTTTATCTGATTTAACACAAGCCATGCTAAATACTGTACCTAAAATAGAACATATAAATGGTGGATGGGGAAGAGGAGGCAGAGAATGAGGCTGGGAGGGAAAAGAATTAGGGATGACATTTTATGTCTTTTAAAAGTCTGACCTTTTGGAAATATCACTGTGTACATTTTAAATATTAATAAAGGCAGTAGCTGTTAGGAGGCACAGGGCTGTTGTCAGGGGGTGACCTTTTATTGAAGTAAAAGAAAATTGACAGTTTTATTAGCCATAGACTACTGCAAACAGAAGCTACAGGAAAAAAAGCAAGCAAGAAAGCTGTCATTGTAATTAGCTACATTCTGTAAATTAATCTGAGGATGTGTCTGTGCCTAAACATTGCTGCAGGTCCCTTTGTATCTCAGCCTAGATTTATCAACAGCTTGAGAGTTTAAAAGAATAGCATAATCCATTTCAGTTCTTTAAAGAGATATTGTTCCTAGAGAAAACAACCATGACAGTGGGATTCCTCATAACTCCATGATCATCACTTCTGTGTCCCCCTCAGCTCTAAGCAAGGAAAGAATCTTTTTCAAGCATCACTAACAGGTATTAGATCAAGCATCAGACAGCAATTACCTCAGGCCTATTTTTGCTTTTCAGGACTAATTCATTAAAAGATGTTTCTTCAAATTACCTAGACTTAATCAGACTAGAATTTTGATGCTACATGATTACGAAAGAAACAATCACTCTGATTCTTCATCCCAAACTGTTTGGGGTTTTTACTAGAAGTAAGCTGAATTAACTTCTTGTCTTCATTTTGCTAGCAGTAATCTCAAGGGTTCAGCTGTTTGTAATTCAAGGCCAGCTGATACAGCACAGCTCTGTAACCTTGACTCAAACTTCTGAGAAAATTGCTGAGTTGTGAGAAAAAGCTGTGAAAAACAAATCAAGCAGACCTGCCCAAGGTAAGAAAAGTAAAATTGTAGGAAAAGGTAAGATTGTTCAGATAGGTGAGTTACAAGCTCAAGGACTTGAAAGGAAAAAAAATAATCCCACCAACATGAAAATGTTTAGAGCCCTGCAGGGAAAAAAGCCACATCCAAAAAAGACTTGGAAGTTGATGGTACATCGTGAAGGACATCTGTTCCAAAGGGGAACAGAGGTCATTCCTTCCCCACCCAACTGCCAAGCCACTTTTATCCAGCCAAGGAAACGGGTTTATGAAGTGTTAATTCAGACTCTTCAACACCTAGTGGGAATGAGGGATTGGAGAAGGAAGGAGAAACAAAGAAGAGCCTCCTTTGGATACCCTTTAGTGACAAACAAGGTGCTATGTTACATTTTTGCACTTCTCTACCATTTACTTTATGTCTTTCATATGTTTCAGCTCCAATCAGAGGTCTTTTGTTGTTACTTATTTATAAACTGTTTAGTCACAGAAGGCAAAATCTGCCCTCCTTTATGTCTCATTCTGCAGAAGGCATTTAAATGCATAAATTTAGAGTTGATGTGCACCCCACAAAGCCAGCTGAATCTCTTCTTGATCGTGGGGACACCACTAAGGCTGGTGGGAATCAGGAGGACATAGAAATAGTGACCAGCATGGGATTCACTCCAGGGGGAAACAAGTCAGCTTATCAGCAAGTGCCAGCACAAAAAGGACACGGATCTACTTTAGTGAGTCCAAAGGAGGCCACCAAATTAATGACAGGGATGGAGCCTGTCTCCTTCTCTTCTCCTCTGCCATTGGAGAAGAGAAGGCTCAAGGGTGACCCAGTTGTAGCCTCCCAGTACCAGGAGGGGCCTATGAGACAGTGGGGAGGGACTATTTCAAAGGGCCTGCAGTGACAGGGCAAGAGATGACAACTTTAAACTGACAGAGGGCAGGCTTAGCTAGGATATTAGGAAAAAATTCCTCCTTCTGAGGGTGCTGAGGCACTGGCACTGGGTGCCCAGAGATGTGGCTGTCCCACCTCTGGAAGTGTTCAAGGCCAGGCTGGATGGAGCTCTGAGCAACCTGCTCTAGTGGAAGGTATCACTGCCCAAACTAGAGGGGTTGCAATTAGATTATCCTGAAGGTTCCTTTCAACCCAAACCATTCTGTGGTGATTCATCTCTCAGCCAAGGACAAGCACACTTAGCACAAACCAGGCTTGCTGGTGTAAGCAGCTGTTGCTGGCTAATCTGCAGACCTTTGGGTTTTCCTACTGCTCAAACACATTGCAAATATGCACACAGAAGGATAACTAGAACTTTAGAAAATATCTTTTCTTTTTTTTTTTACTGGAAGTATAATTTAATTTCTGCAGTTTGTGTTTAATTTAAAGCTGCAGTTTGTGAAAACTGGCAGGATGGGAAAAGGTAAGCCTAAAGCAAATATTTATTCTGAATGACAAACTTTAATCAGTTAATTCACATAGAGACATCAATGTGAGCTTGAGAACAAGCTAAAAATATTGTCAGGAAGTCATGGGTAAATAAAATAGGAAAGAAAAGTCAGTGAAGTAATTGTAAGGAGATTTACAAATCTGGAAAAAGTATTCCAGGTGCTGCTACTCTTTAAAGTACAGGAAGGTCCTTTAGATATAGAGAATGATAACAGTAACAGAGAAACACTGTAAAAGCATCTACATATCTTACTGTTTACTTCTATTTAGAGGAACCAAATTTCTCCTTTCTCTTTTCTCTTAGTATTGGCAAAGTTTAGGATGCCTTGAGGGCATTTTTGTATTACAATGTTATGGAACACCCAGGAAAGAGAGACAAGCCATTCCATTGACACTGAGGGCACAACCAGTCCTTCCCAAGGAAGGCCGACCTGGCAGCCAGCACTGCAATGTAGCTGTTTAGCAGCACTCAGAAGGTCATACATCCCTCTGGGAAAAAAGCTTCAACTGAAAGCTGAAAGTTGAAAACTGAAAGTAAAGCCTTCTGACATCAATGAAAACCATTCCCTTGGACTTAACTACCCCTTCCCCCTCATACCCCCACCAGTACCCCCACCTAAATTATCCAAAACCTGAAGGTTATGTCAGCATTTACACATCTGATATAAAAGAAATGTGCATTATAAAAAAAGACTAAGGGCCTTTTAGAAGTTGATATGTCATTTTGTGGTGGTATCACTAAGTTTCTGCTGAATGAAATCTGTGTCCTCTCTCAAGGCAGAACAGTAAATGCTCTAAAAGTTACTGAGTTTGCAAAACTTCAATGTGAATGACAGAGTTATTTAGGATGTAAGGGAAAAACAGACTAAAAATGAAACTGCTACAGTACATTTTGCAACAACAGGAATGAAAACCTTTATAAAAATGAGTTGTAAGAGCAAGTTTCCTTGATTAACTTATGGGACCTAAAAAAGAAGGATGCCTCATCCTTGGAGGTCTTGAAGACACTGAGTAGGCTGGGGAAGAGCCTTTTGCAGAAGGGATTAAACTGCTTTGAAATTATGGGAACGTATCTGTTCTGAATCAGCAAAATGCAGTCTGTCTAAGATAACTAATAACTAAGATTCTACTCTTAGCCATGGACAGAGAATTTTCTGAGCACCTTCCATTCCAATCCATGTATTTATACTCAACTAACAGTAGCAAAACACAAAATAATGCTCTCTTGTACTGTATTCTCCCTTGGTCTCAGGAAAATGACTCCATTTTGTGATTTTCAGTCAGAGATATTCAGGCAATGCCAGATGACAGAAGTGTAATGGGCAAATCAATTTTTCTCCTTTGCTTTTAGGAAATATTTTGCTTCTCCCCAATCCCTGGCATTTTTAGCTGTCTTGAAGTTGAAAAGCAGATTTCTGTTGACCCACAGCCTAAGGAAACTCCTCGGTGTACATGAAAAGCGAGTTACTCTCCAGAGAAACCACAAGAGATTTCAGCTTTTTGTCCAGAGATCTGAAGAGATGAAACATCAAATAGATATGAAATATTCAGATACAGCAAAGAGCAAGAAACCCTTATACCCAGTCTAGGAGTAATACCTTTCAAATGCACTCTTGCCTACAAAATCACTTTCTGTAAATCTACTCATGCCTGTGCAGAGACCCTGCATTAGTCTTGTAAACCACTAAACCCTCCAAATTACTTAGATGACCCAAACTCAGGAAATTTTACCTCTGTGATGCTTAGCAGCTGGTATAAAATAGAATTGCAATTTCAGTCAAAGGGGAAGTCTAGACCAAAACACATCATCCATCAAAACCATACCTGGAATACCTAAGGAATGTGACAGGAGAATATGCACATGTCAAATGATACACAACAGAAGACCACAATTATCTGCTGAAACAAGATATGATTTTGGAAAAAGAATGACTGGTTCATATTCACACATCTATTTGTGTCTGCAGCTCAGCACATCAAAAGGCAAAGTAGGGCAAAGGTCTGGGTGGGCATTTATTCTCCCCTGGTTCTGAGGTCTTCCTCACAGCAGAAGAAAGCTTATTTTCATTAAAAACTAGTATTAAAATAGATTTGCACTAGAAAGATATTTTAGCTGAAACAGCAGCATGAAAAAATTATTATCTGGTCTCAGCAGAAGTGTTAATATTTGAATTATCCTTTTTTTTACTTCTGAACTGCAAGGAAGTTACATGACACCAAACAACTGTGGCAGGCAGCAGAAGAAAGCAGTCCAGATAAACAGGAAGAGAGTAGAAAGCTTGAAGATATGAGAAAAGGAAGGATAAGTCTTTTTAGTTATTTATAAAGAAATCGCACAGTTAAACATTTACAGAGCATGTTGCATCTGGAAGGATGTGCAGGTGTTTTGGCATATTCTGGAGATACCAGAAATATCCAGGCCAACATTTTGAAGTCTTCACAGGCATTTTAATCTGTTCTTTCTTTGCACATGCATTTCCTGAGGTAGAGTGTTTCTTACCTCTACCAGAGCATGGCACAAGCAGCTTATACTTGGGTCAAGGAGATGAGTGGGGAAAATGACTGTTTTAAACATATGCTAAGCTGGGCTGGCTCCATGACAAATAAATTTTATGTTTTCCACTAATGGCAAGGATGAAGAAGAAACAGAAGATGCTCAGTTCTGTTGGCTCAAAAAGTTATGACCAGCTATTACCAGTCAAAGTTTGTTTGTTTATTTAAACACTAATTTTGCTGCAATTCTGTGTCCAGTGAATAAAAGCCTTAAACACCCGTGCTTTCAGTGTAGCCCCTTTCACAACAATGAAAATTCCCATTTCTAGTCAGAGGGCAGGTTAACAGTTTCTTCTCCCCTAAAACATTGGTCTCCACTGAGGTTAACAGGCCTCACAACACCCAACAGAACAACCACTCATTTTCTTTCAACAGTAGATGCTCCTTTCATTTTCTACAGTTTCTTTATGCAGCACCACCATGTAGTGGTGCTTATATCACCATTCCCTTTGATTAAATGGAAGCAAGAAAGCCCAGTGACTTGGGCTAGAGGTCTATGTATGATTGAAGCAAATAGAGTCCAAAGCCCTAATTTTTCTTGATTTTTCTTTAAGATAACAACAGGCATACCTCAGCTAGGTCTGTAATTCTTCAAGGCTCCTTATATGCAATAAAGAACAGGCTAAACTGTTTTAAGGTAGTGGTACCCCTTCCCTGACAATTCTGGAAACTGACTGGTATCTTTAAAGATAAATGAGCAGCTGGTGCTTCAGCTCCCAGGGTATAATACCCTTGAGAATATCACTTTAGAGACCACAACACATCAGACCCCATGGTCTCACAGGAATGTTGATAATTTTGAAAACAAGCCTTAAAAAGACCATTCAGTGTCATTAAGACCTACATGAAAGTCTGTGCTTAATTGCAGATGTGCTAGTTTGGAAATCTATTTGAGTAGGACCACCCAGGAAAAATGTAGCTCCTTCTGACTGAAAGCTGTTAGACAAATGTAGCAGTTTTACCCCTGCAGTGATTTAAGCCTCTGCAGAGATAGAATTCTCATTTAAAGGTTTTTTGCAGATAATCTCTTAGGGTGTCTTAGCAGCTTCAACTTCAAATATCACAGTTGTGGGTTTGTTTATGTGTAGATGTCTCTAGCTCAACTGGATAGAGTGTAGAGGAGAGTCAAGAAAACAGAGACCTAGAAAACACAAGCTACAGAACTGGAATTAATGACCCTCAAGAAAAAAAAAGGGAGTACTTCCAAAGCATTCATAGGACAGGAATACAGACTGGTGGATCACAGAAGGAAGAGATTTTAGTTGCAGCAGAGAATATTCCTGTCCAAAGTCCAAGAGCACATTCCTCCCATCAATTCATTCAGAAACACATTCTTCTTCCTCATTCTTCCACTATTCAACCACTATAAAAGTACATAGATCTTTCATTGGTTTAACTTTCATATTTTACTGAAACAATTTTTATTGAGGCATGGATGTGATTTCAGAGAGATTGTTAAAAACTCAAACCTTTGTATCCAGTAAGAATACTGAGAAATCAAATTTTCCTAGAGAGTAAGAAGCAATTCAAACCAAATTTAGAGGAGCGACCTGTAATGGAAGGCCTTTACAAAGGTAGTTTGGAGGTTCTCATAACTTTTCTTAATTCCAGAAAAGATGAAACAAGACTGAAAAAGTAAAATCATCTCTAAAGTATTATTCAAGTATTTGAAGGATATTGACAGTGTTTCCTGCCTGGACACTTCTCTGTGGGAGCCTAAGCCACTGTTTGCAGTGCAGATTTTTTCCCATACATCTGCTTTCTTTTACCACCCCCATCAAGTTCTTACCTGGAGCAATATCTGCACAAAACCCACGTGTCTGTGTGACCCCATGCAATCCCAGACTGAAAGCTGCATGTGAGTGCAGAAGCAGCTTCCTGAGACTTTTCCATCCCATCCACACTGAGTAGCTCCAAAAGGAAGAAGTGTCACAAGCACTTACATTGGTTATAAATTCAGCTGTGAACTACAGGCAAGCAGATGGTCTTCCAGGAAGAGGCCCTTCTCTGACACCATTGCCTAATATACCCAGATTTTACCCAATGCTGCAAATTGCAGCAGCCATTCAAATACAAAATTAATCTGTTTGCTAAAATGTCAAAGGAATGGGAAGTAGGAAAAAAGCAAACACCTATAAGGCTTTTTACTTGATCTCCAGAGCTCCTTGATGGTTTTTCAAAGCAGTATTTCCAGAAACTAATTAAAAACAAGCTGCAAGTTTATGGAGAGTCATTTGTATAAAGATGCAACAAGGGGAAAATCAGAATTAAGCAAGTTCATTTTTTCCTGCTGGATAAAGAGGCTGGAGGGCAGCACTCAGCCATCCTGTGCAATCCCAAGGCACAAAACTTCACACCAGCTAACTCCTGTGCATGATGGTCACCTCATGAATTAAGAACTGTCTAGAGGCTTCATGTAAAAACTTGAACTCTGCTATTATAAGAAACAGTATTTCCCTTCAGTATAAATAAAAAATGTTTGTTCCCAAGCAGTTTTCTCTTTCCCCAGGAGGTGCAAGGAAGTAGCTTAGCTAAGCCAAACAACACTGTTTGTTGTATAAGAAGACTGGCTGGCTGTCTCTCTGGCCAAATACTTTATCTTTGGTTTACTAGAACAGAGGGAATAGGGCACACTTTAGAGAACTCTTGAGGACAGGACTGCATCTATGGAAAGCTGATATACTGACAAAGCCCAGGCAGAGGGAATGGATGTTTGGGTCCCAATTCAATAATACAGTAAATTTGTTCATATGCAGTGGTGGCAGATTCCAGACAGCTGCAAATGAGTGGGTGCAGAACAAACTGAAACCTTGGCTGGTGCAGAGCTGCTCTCCTGTACCAACACCTACTGAAAAGTGTGGGAAGATGCATTTGGATTTGGGTTTTAGGTAAATGGATAAACCATATGTCTGCCATTATGTGATACATGGGCATTTCCTCTCCCCACAAAGCCCTTTGTCACCCTGTACAAAACAATGGAAATGCTTTTGTCATTTTTTTGGCTTCTTTGGGCAGTAAAGACCATACATATATTCTACAATTAGTCACAATCTAATTGCATCTATACATTAGGTTCCAGTTTAGTTGCACCACCACAAACTGTAACAACATTATTAACACTTCTTACAAAACAGATTTCTGGAGCCTTTATTTACATGAGTGCTGTAGCACCCAAAATTCTCTATGCCTACACTTTGACAGAGTACTGCATTTGGAAATCATGAGTGGGAGTTTAAAATAGGTTCAGCATGCAGCTCACACTGTTCCCATCTCTGACATCCATATGTGGCTTGGACAATCTGGAGTTTTCTTTGAAAGGCCTTCCTATATTTTGCAAAATAAAGTTCTACATTTGCTGCTGCTATTAGGCTCTGCAAGTTGCAGGGCTTTAAGATGTCACTACCACAATAAACAATGATGTTTATAAACAGTCTGATGGCTAAGCAGACACATACAGGTTCAAATATTTGCCACACAAGCAATCAAACAAATGGATAAACATGAAGAAAATTATTATAGAACTATAAACATTCTATTATTAACCAGCAATCTGCATATCTTCCTCCAATTAATGCCTAGTAAGGAGATGCGAGTCAGTCGAAACTTAATTACTGGCATAACACTTTGTTGATTAGAAATGCAGTAACAGTCATTGCTTCTACTCCATTTATACAAGGACCATAATAATAAGACAAGGGATGTCAGTCACTGCTTTCCTGCCAGTAGTTTCTGCAGTAGCAATAGCTTCTGGTGTAAATGCACTCCTTCACTCATGTCACTCAGCTCGGTAATTGCCTTGCCACTCACATAAAGAAAACAATTTCCGGCTTTGATGGGATTTTGTCGGCAATGTGAAACTGCTCCTGCAATCTCTGCAGCAAGGTGTTAGGTGGGTTACTTTGGTGGATCATAACATGAAACTAATCTTTAAGGAAGCAGGTGGAAAGTGAGAGAGGTTTATATGCTGGTAGGTGCTAGAAAAATGGTGCTTCTCACATGATCGACAAAAGGGAAGCGTTCAGTGAGGGGGAACTGAGACAAGAAGAAGGCAGAAGCGAAGGAAAGAAATTTGCATTGCCATTTTCATACCATCAAGAACGTCTCTCAGTTCAGCACATCTTTCAGAAGCTCTTATAAAACCATGTATACTTATTTCATATGGCATAGGTAGTTGACCAGCAGCCTAATTTCAGCCTGCTTCATATTTGGTCCTCCCCACAAACTGCACCCTTACCACCATCATTTCATCATTCCCATCCTGAAGCTGCAGATGCAAAGAGTTTTCCCCTCAGTATGTGACATGCATCATTGTTTTACTTCACCAACTCATCCCCAGAATGAGTGTTCCAGTGCTTGACATTTCATTCTGCTTCTCACCTGATGTGAGCCCACAGTCCAGTTCCAGGTTTCCCTGAGGCTCTCCCCAAGCTCTTCATGCCATCACACCCCTCTGCATGAGCCCAGCTTGACACAGGAGAGGGACATGTGCAAGTACAACCTCTAGGATGGTAAGCAACATTAACCTTGTCTGCTTGCTATCAGAGCCAGAACTTGCAGCAACAGAGACACGACTTTCTTCTCCCCTGCCCCTTGCCTCCCAGGTGGATTTATACTGAGATTTTCATGGACAGGTATAAGAAACATACAATTTATCTCTCTCTCTTATGATTATTCAAAAGTTTATTAGAAATACAATTTGTGAGTCGCAAGTTGAGGACAGAGTAAATGGAAATATTCACAGAAAAGTGTGTTTTGAGACCCCTTTTGGATGGAAAGCCATATCAAGAATAGGATAAGGAGGCTTAAAATAAAGGAAAAATGTAACTGTTCCACAGTATCATCCAGAGAACATCCCTAGTGTTATAATTCAAGTTTTCCCTTGCAGGCATAAGGGACAGAACGAAACAGCCAAACTGTCCATGAATAGACACAATAGCTTTGCTTTTACATTTGCAAAAGAGCCAGAGTGAAGTATTATGCACAATTTATGCAAATTACTATAATTTACACATTTTCCAGCCAGAAAAATAAAGCACAGCTTACTGAAGTCCCAGAAATTGAGGGCATCAGAAATAACAAGGAGGATGGGGGCTAACGAACAGACACACACATTCCAACAGGGAACTTGTTCTAATATCTGATAGGAAAAGAATAATGGGAAAATTCATCTATTTCAGTTGTTTCCAATGAAGTTTTGGGTTTATTTCATATCTGCTGCTTTAATACTCAATACTGCTGTCTCAAGATCCTCTGACAGGACTAGAATTAACTGTCTTCAGTAAGCTTTCTATTTCTGAGCTCTCTCTTGAGAGAAATGAATCATGATGATGTTAAATGCACCAGACTCCTCATCCCTTCATAGCATTGTCTCTATCATAACCACAGCACAAACTTATAGCAAGAAAAAATATATTAAGTCAATGGAAAAAAGCCCTTTCATTCTTAGCCTGAACTTCAATTGCAGTGCATTTCATCATAGCAATATTAAGATACTTCCAAAACCACTCTTGCAGTTGAAGGAGGTAAAAAGGTCTATTCGCTTCAGAGGGACATCAGATATTGTCTTTTGATTGATTAGAGCACTTTTCCATATAGGAAAACTTGGATACCCACAAACCATGGATTTAAGGAAAGTAAAGCTTACTGGTTTACTCCAAAAGAAAGCATGGTAATTATTCTTACCTTCAGAAAAGGCATGACAGCTCTTCATGTACATCTTCAGAAGTATCAAAAAGCTCCAAAGCTGTCAGGATTTACACCCTAGTGAATTACAGAACAGCACAAAAGTCATATTTAAGGATTAATTTTTTCTTTTTCAAACAACACAGAATAAAGTTCTTAATAGTATTATTGTTTCATGTTTTTATGTTTTTAATATTTGGGAAAAAACCCCAAACAAACAAAAACAAGTTTTAAAAACAAAACCTCCTTGGCAGGTAGCCTGACTTTGTATTGATCACTTCTTGTTCTTCACATATGGTGAAATGTTATTTTTAATGCTGACTACACAGTAAATAAAGAGAGAGATTCACAGAGGGTATATCCAAAATAACCCAGTGTTGGGCTTTCCTGTAAATGAGATCATCAGCAGTACCTCTGAGTGGATTTGTGCCCTAGTTTTGGTACTTCATATTTCTTTAGCATAGCATTCCTTGGAACCAATAAATAAACATAACATCTACAAGCTTAAAATACAATCTAGGCAAAACCAATTCATTAATACTGAGTAGTTGAAGTACTGTTGAGGCAGAATTTAAAGTGTAACCACAAATTTAGGACAGCTTCCCACACATGCTCCTCTCTTCAAAGTTTTCAATAAATCTCTTACACTCTATTCTCATTCTATCCAGCTTTCCATTATTTTCCTCATATTTATTTTTTATTCAATCAAAAGCCACTTTCCTGTTTTCTTATTTGAAAATTGAAAAAAATAAATAAATTCTGTAGAATCACTATGTAGACACATAAGAACTACTGCATATTTCAAAGAGATAGTTTCACACTCAGTATATTGAAAAACGGAATCAAATGTACACACCAGTTCTGGGAAAAGCAGAAGATGCTTCCAAGCAAAATTTTCAAGCTGTAAGGATTTTTCCAGTACCTATTTTCTCTGATGACCTTGTAAAAAAAAACAAAACCAAAAACCAAACCACAAAATAACAATCACCCTATCTGATAAGGAACAAGAGTGTGATGTTCTGCAAGACCTTCTTTGCACCACTTTTGATTTCACTGTGCATACACTTTATTGTGCTTGTGCCTTTCAAGGGCACAAAACACAGCAAGGTCTATTCAAGAAAATAACACAGTTAGAACAAAATTATAAAACACCTATCCCAACCCTTTGCATTTCTATGAGAAAAAGCAAACCATAGGGTTGGGCCAGGGAGAAAACAAGGCCATTTACAAATATCAGAAAGGTAGAAACTTTCATCAGCATAGCAATAAATAAAAACAATGATTACTGCAGGGACTTCAGCCTACACCTCTCTAAGTGTTTGACCCTTGCTCCCTCTTGTGAGCTCTGTTAATCTCCTCCCCTTTGTGCCTTTTTCTGTTCCTGAGGTCCCTATTTGTTAATCACCTGTCTCCAGAGCAGGCTGGCTAATTCAGATCTGACAGCTATTAGTCACCAGGTCACCAGGCAACACCTGGCACCAGCTTTTACACAAGTGTCTGTATTTACTCATTTATCCTTTCACTTCTTTGGGGGGAAGATCGTAAAATCAGCATGTTGCAAACATGAAGAGAAGAAAGAACCTCAGATAATAGAAGAGACCACATCGCACACTTAATTAATATCAAATTTATTAATATTAATGCAAGGAACACCTAGGCCAAGATGGAGAAGGGTGTTTTGGAGAGAAGAAAAAATGCAGCTTTGTAAAGGTACGCATGAAAGCTGTCATAGCTATGACTGGTTGCAAGAAAAGATGTTTCATGTATCCCAAAAGCCATTCTTAAAGCAATGTAACACAAACCTTGGGATATCTCTGTTTGGCAGAACAAACTCTGAAATGACTAGTTTGTAGCAACATGGCCACTTGCATGGTCACTGTAAAAGTGTCATGAAGCCAAAGGACATAAATGTTGTGCAAGCAGACTCATGGGATTAATAAAACATCACATAAAGGCTTCTAAATGGAGTTCATCTCACCTTCTAAAGAGAACAGGAGAAGCTCAGCCCTTCAGCAACCTTATTCCCAAACCAGAGCTGTCATGCTCCATGTTAGAGACATCTCATTAGCTTATGTGAACACCCACTCCAAGGCTGCAGGGGAGCAGGAGACCCTAAGTGGGCAAAGAAACAGACATCCTCCAAGCTTTGTTTGCATTCAATAGCAACAAGAAAGCCCTTGCATATTAAAGTTAATGGAAACACCAGGATGACAAGCTACTCAGAAATCCACCCCATGGAGGGAGAATTTGGCTGAATTGGCCCCTTGACTGATAGCTAATAGAAAAAACCCTAAGTGACAGCTAGAACAAGAGGGTGTTATTAGAGTCACTGCAGGTTTCCTAAATGTTTGGGGATTTTTTGCTGTGCCTGTAAGTGCTTCCAAGGTTGTTATCAAGAGCTCAATCATTTGTTGCTACACAATTTGCTTTCTTGAGTTTATATTCTTGTTTGAACCTGCCTGTTGTTGTGTTACCCTGGAGTAGCTCTGGCAAGCTGACATGCATAATTTCTCCACGGGACAACAATAAAAGAAATAAAAAAGAAGATCCCACAAAGAATCTGCAGAATGTCCCATCAAGAAAACTGAGTGCTCTGGAGACTGGTGCTATCAAGATACAGGACACAGGGGAAAAAAGTGTATTTTGACAGATACTTTCCAGTGACTTGCAAGTAGGGGAAGAGATGGTTTATGATCTTGACATCAGCAGAACCCAGGACCAGCAATCTGTAAGCTTAGAAGAAAACAAGACTTTCATCCAGCAACCTGAATTTTAGAAATATTTACATATCTGCTAGCTCTTCAGACTGCATTGGCATACTGTGTGGCAGTTTTAAGAGCTGCCTGATTATCAGCAGCTGTACCTGATTATGTGCCAATTAATACAAGAGCTCCCACAGTGTAAATATGGTTTCCTTTCCTCTGCTGTTCATTGATATCTACAACTTCAAGAGAAGTATTGACCACCCCATGCTAATACAGTCATTTATTATGGTTATTATGGTTATAAATCCTAGAGAAACTCAACAGATCTTACTATTTTAGATATGGGATTTGTAAGAAACATTTGGCAAATTGTTTGGATGAACAAAATGTCCTGTCTCCAAACCATACACCCCCAGAAGCACCTGCTGCTTGTGTCTCCTTCTCCAGTGAGCTACACAAAATGCCCCCAGTCTCTCTGTTTGCCTCCATGTCCATTCTAGTGGACACTAATAACCACAGAGGGGCATGACTGTACTGACTGGGAACCAATTCCAGGGACAGATGGATCAGCCACAGGGAGGGAAGGCCTGGGGCTGCCTCCAGGTCACACAAAGTGACCAGAAACTGCAGCCCTTGGCAGGGCAGGACACCCTGCTTCCAAAACCAGGCAGCCACCTTGGCCACCTGTGATATTCACTCCAATAAAATTTCCAGGAGACACCTTCTGCACACCCCAGCAGGTCCCTGCTCCTGCCTGCACTTGGAGCAAAACAAACCCAAACCCTTTGGCTGAGACTTTTCAAAACCTCCTGAAGAGGCTTGTGATTGAGAGGTAGCTTAAGTCAGTCTGCTGCTTTTGAAAACTCCTCTTCTTGTCTGTGGTATATTTTGTGTAAAACATTAATGTGTAAGTATTCTGAGAATTAATGCTTTCTGCCTCATACTGACTGCATAATGCAAGGAGAAATAACACCTAGAAATTACCACTGATTTAGAACTGCCAACTATTTATTCTCAGCCAGCTGGCTTGTGATATGAGCTGTTCTGTATTTAAAAGCATGGCTTTCTCCCATGCTTGTTTCAGTATGGGTGACTTCTGTGGTGTCTCTTTGCAAAAGCTCTTTACCAGGGCAGTGATTTGCAGCTCACAAAAGCCACCAGGCTGCTGCATTATGACCCTATGTTATAGATAATACAATTTAAGATGCTGATTACAGAATGGTTCTGTGAAATAGGAAGGAAACTTCTGCTGGTCTGTGAGGCTGTTCTGCTTCTCTTGAAGCATAAATGAGTTTATTTTGTCATCTCCAAAGGATCAGCCATACCCTTTGCAGCACACACAGAGAGGATGTATTTTCTGCTAACCCTATGGTTATTAATCTGTTTTGTGGTAGCAGCCATGGCTCAGAACCCAAGGAAAGAAAAACAAGGTTTGAACTTAATACAGCCATGCAAGGTGTTTGGTTTTACAGGTGACACACCCATGGCTGGCTGTTTCCAAATGTGGCATTATTCAATGAAGTATAGAAAACAGTCAGACTAAACTAATAAAAAAAAATTACCTTTTTGCAATATGCACTATCTCTACAAGCCAATATATTAGTGTTATTCATAATAGCCTCACATTAATGCAAAGCTGTGCTGTCACCTGTCACAGAACAGCAGCTGTATGTATGACACCAATGGGTATTACATTACAAGGTGCCTGGAGTCTTATGCTGACATTAAGTGAAGCAAGCGTGGAATTTAATGCATTTAACAAAGTAAAAAAAAAAAAATTAAATCATACCTGTAATTTAATATATGCATGTTCTTCACCATGGCAATTATCCACAAGTCCACAAAGAACAGGCTGGGCTTGAGGCTATCAGAGAGTTTATTCAGAATTATTCTTACGGATGATAGCACTTCATGGTTTCCAAAACAAGCTTGTTCATTACATTGCTTTCTGCTAACTGTATTTCTGCAAGATGCCCCTTTCATTTGCTCATTTGCTCAGCCAGGAATGAATGAAAGGGAGCTGAAGGGAAAAAAGAAAAGTTCAGAATTATTAACCCAATTTTCCAGCTTAATTTTTAGCACAAAGTAAAAACATAAAATCATCACCTCATAGTAATCTATGGATTCAATTATTCTCACTTAGGTAGGGTTGCAGAAGTTTATGCTCCCAGAAATTTATGCCTGTTGTGTTCATCTGAATCTGTAGCCTTCCAGAAGTCTGTTCCAGATTTCTGAATAGATTGTGCACCCTGGTGTGCTGAGGGCATCCAAATGCTCCAGTTGGATCATCCTCAGTGATTAGCAAACAGATCCTTTGTCAGCATAGGTCAAGTTCCAGTTTCAGGTTACCATGTTTCTGAAACACAAGATGTCTGGAATGTTGAGCTGAAATGCAAAGTTCACCAATTTAAGATTCCAATGGCCCTTTTTTATTAGTTTATGTCCCAAAACCCTAAGCAGTTAGGAATTTGGCCCCCTGCTCTGTCATTCTCAGGTAAGTTCTGAGTTTCTTCAGGTCAAGACAGCTACTTCCCAGAGGCCATGCCAGTAGTTTTTTTACTTTTATTGTTCAGTATGCTGAGGAGATAAGGGAATGGGTCACGAACATCATCAGAAACACCACATTTGTTCAAGCATATTTGTCACCACAATCTCATTGCTATTGGCTTTTCCTATGTAGAACTCATAAAACTGCTCTTAAATATTGACCCATTTTATTTGCCTAGTTATCAGCTTGGTTCATTTTATTCTCAAATAATCAATAATGTATTTACCTGGCAAAACATTTCCTCAAACATTTTCTAACCAGCCAGTATAAGACCAGTGTTGAAAAGCTTTTCTTCATTACAGCTCTAAATCATGGTTTGTTTATTCAGAAAAAACACACAGAAAAGTATGGTGTTATCTAGCAAGTGAGATTCTAAAAGATTGTGCTTTTTGAAATTGTAACTGGAAGTTATAATGGCACAGGACTGTTCCACTGAAATACACTTATGATGGAAAAGAAATTCTTGGAATGAAAAGCTCTGCTCTTTCAAAAATGTTTGGATTTCATTTAGGAAGTGAGATCAAAATATTTTGCCTCAGGATAAGTAATCTGGTATTGCAGTATTTGGTTTGTGAGACAGAGTCAAAATATTAGCATCATTGTGGTGATAACATGCAACTCTCTGACAAAACCCCTCAGCCTGTAGAGAAATTTCCTACAGGTCACTGCAAGGACTCAGTAACATAAGCCAGCATAAAGTGTTTCAGTGTGGCTCTGCAAACAGAAATTAATTTTTATGTGAAAAAGTTTAAATTACCTCACTTCAGCTTAAAGACCTGAAGAGTTGTATTTGGACATTATGATTTGAAGAGTTTTTTTGAACTTTGGTTCCAGATTTAATTTTTGTTATGTTTTATGTCAATCTATTGTCAATATTATTATTTATAATCTTCCACAGTAAAATAAATTCTAAATTTTTAGGATTTCTAGCATCTGATGATGTTTATAATCCAAGAAACTAAACTACCTTAAACATAGAGTAAGCTAATTTGTCTGTCCCAAATACATACTCACATGGCTTTAACAAGACTTAAAGGATGAAGGGTAATATTTTGTCATTACAGGAAAAAAAAAAAAAAGCCTGCCCATTGTTTTCCCTGGCAAGAGTCTTCCAGTGTCTAAATAACATTGTATTCTGCAAAAGCTTCACAGCCTAGTATTTATTTCCAATTCTTGAAAGATACGTGACAGAAAGATGAACGTGTTTGTCTCCCTGCTGTGCTCTCACTGAGGTGAGATTCCATCAATGCTTTGAACCTTCTGTTTGGCAGACAACAGACCCTGCTAATAAAAATAATGTGTTCAAAGATACGGTTAAAGCCTGTGCTTGGACTGTGTGAGGAGTTTTTATTGAGCACCTCAGCGCCATGAACACCCAGGGAAAGCAGGGAGAGGAAATAACACCGGTCACTCCAAACTGCCACACCAAAAACTCAGCCAGCATGGGGCCATCACCTGGGACTCTTAGTTAGTGAAATCTAGAAAAAGCCGCAGTACACAAAAATAAAAAACCTGCTGCTGTAGCATGTGAAAATATGACCCAAATGGGTGTGAAGGCTCTGGAGAGAGCAAGGCACCATGAGGCCTCAAGAGGGGAGGTGGCAGCCATTTCCTGGAGGCCTCCCAGTGCAGCATTCACATTCTCTGAAAAATCCCTTCGCCCTGGATTTTTCTCCTGGGAAGCTGAGAAGCCTCAGCTACAGCCATTGAAATGCAGAATAAAAGTATGGCAAATTATATTTGATGGCATCAAACAGTGGAGCAGGGGCAGATTTTTTTTTTCTTGTAAAATTTTATTTTAAACAGCAGTTCAACATTTCATTTCCATGCTTCCCAATGCATCTTTCCCTATTACTCTACTACTAAGCTTTGCCACTCTGGTTTTGTCCCTCCCATCCAACCAGCATGATCAATGCTCCAAAAGTATTTTTACCTGTCTCACACTAGTATTGTTGGTACCAGCAACAGTCTCATCATTTACCCTGCACTGAAAGACGGGAAAAGATCAGCCCTGGATAAGTTTTCTGGCTTCTCACTGTAATAACTAGTGCCACTAACACAATAAAATTTTATATCATTTTTATTGCATCCCTCCTAGAGAATTATAGGCAGAGCAGTGGCTTGCAGAGCAGATGTGTGAAGCTGCAGACAGAACTGCATCTGTTTCCTTTTGCCACAAATTGTTTTGTATAGATCCCTGTTGACTAGGAAATTTAACATACTGTCGCTGTACATCACATTTGTAATAAAATCATTGTTAAACAAACACATTATTCCCTTCTACTCTCTTCCCCCTTTTCTTTTTCCAATAACAAACTGACTTTATATTCGCGCCATATTCTTCCTTCTCACTCCCCAAAATAGATTTTTCTTTTGGCTCCAGTTTTACTTGGACCTGGACCAAGTCCATAAGTTTGATGTTGGCTTTTACAGCAGTCCTGAGAGTACAGGGAAGGTGGGGAAATGTCAGTAAGAATCTGCTGCTTCCCACTAAATCAAAATATATTTGTCACTGTATTTCTTGATGGGATCTTGGGTTTTTTTTCTTTTTTCTCTTGTTTTCTTTCACCCAAACCCTGCTTTCTCAGAGTAGAAGAGAATTAAGTCACCATCCAGATCCAGATATGGAATTGCAAAGAAAAGCTGTCTCTGAGCTTCAGAAAGTTGCCTGCAGCATTTAATCTCCAGTCTGTGGGGTGATGCACTGCTTTTGCTGCAGCTGTGAGTGCTTTGCAACCTCATCTTTCCCTGGGTCACTGCAGCTACTCCAGCTTTTGGGCTGTGGAATAAAACAGCTCCTGATTACTGATAAATACAGAAAGCAGAGGCCTCTGAGAGCACATTGCCATTTGCAGGCAAAAACAAACTAATTTTGCTCATATTCCTAGAAGAGGGAGAGTGCTGTGTTAATGTAACACAAACCCTCCAAGGTAACATATCTTTGGGAAATACATGTTTTCTGAAGGATGGGGCCACACCAGCTGCAGCTCCTCTGCTTCTTGGGGTGTGGTTACACAGCCTGGTCTATGTCTCAGAAATCAGGAAAGCCAGACTCTGCCTGTGCCATCTCACATGGGCATGGAGCAAAACCATACAGAGCTGCTTGGGGCTGTGGCTGTACATCATTCCCCAAAGCAGCCATTCTCACAGAGAGGCACTGCCATACCAAATATCTGGGTACAGTGCCAAGCTGGGAACACAGCTGACACTGACAATAATGAGGGGAAGCTGATGGGATTATGACTGAAAATCACAACAGTAATAAAATGACAGAAGGAGTCACAAGCCCTTTAAGGAGTTCTGTCTTATTTGCATTTTCTTATGTTGCTCGGAAAACTTAATGAAGTTTATCTTCTGTCATTAAGATAAACCAGCTCTGTGGTGGTGCTGTCAGAGCTTCACTAATTAAAAGTCAGCCTCCAAGTGCTTAAAGCTTGTCTGCACTTGAAAATTAATTCAGTTTGAGGGAGCGTATACATTAATTTGCAGCAGCTATATTACCTAAATTAGGATATCTATTTTGTAGGCAAGGCTCCTCTGAACTTGGCTCCAATTGAAACTGAGCGTTTGCTTCTTTGCCTTATCCTGAACCAAGACATCTGTGTATAAGGAAGGATTCAGGGATACCTCTTGCTAAGTATCCCCATGCACAGACAAGACTTAGGATGGCTGACCCACAGCACTTTCCTTTCTGAATGCTTCTCCCTGCCTTGTGCCCCATCAGCTGAGGCAAGTCTGCAAGCAACAGATGATGCATGGCTGCAAACAATGTGCTAAATTGATATAATTTTTAAATTTGTATAGACCTGTAGTGCTTATGCAAGGCTGCTATTAGAGCACAAAGCCTAAATAAGAGAACTTAAACTTGGATTAAAACCCTTCTAAAAAAACAAAAATATTTTCTTCATATTTTTATCAACAAGAAAGTCTGGAATACAGAAAAAATACTATGAACATTTGGGATCATCTTTCTTTATGTGCATTGTATGAATACAACTATCAACCAATTTAAGAAATTATTAGAAGATGAGCATTAGGTAATATAAAACCAATTCTGTTGCTATCAAAGGTGTTTTTCCAATTAAATTCCAAGAGTTTACCTCATCCAAGACATTTGGAAATTTCAGAATATCTGAAGAGCACAAAGCAAAACTCTTATTTCAAATCCTGCCCTCTCAGATACATGTTCAAGGCTAGAAAGTTTTTCTAATGCTTGCCAGTGGAATAGGTCCAAGACAAGGACTAGAGAGGACATGGAGCAATGCAGCATCCATAGCTTGACTCTCATAATCTCATCTGGATGATGTACAGAGGGTAGAAAGATGCTGTTTGAAAGAAAAGGCTGTCCCCACTCAAAGGAAAATAAATTCTGTTTCAGGTGATCTTTTTCAGATCTCCTTGTAGAGCTCACAGAGCATAACATAGCTCCAGGTTGGTCTTTAGGCATATGGCTTCCCTCATCCATTTTAAGCAGAGATTTTGGAGAGTGTTGAAGGAATATGGTAGATGGAAGCCATGTCTAGCAAAAAGTGTGTGTCAGATGAAAAGAAACATTTTGGCAGTCCTTGCAAGGGTATCTGACCCTTCAGCTTCACCTGTTTGACCAGGTGAAAATAACAATTTCTCTTCTGCATGGAAGGGAAAGGAAAGGGACTTTTCTTGCTGTTAAATACAAGACTCTTTAATCATCATCTAGTCTCTACAAGATTTTAGCTGATTTTCTACTTGGTGCCACCTATATTTGGTGGGAGTCCTCCAGCATTTTTTGTTAGATGTCTGCAATGGATTCCCCTGAGACTGATGGTTCCAACAATATCACCTTTCTAAGACAAAAATGGGAACCTCTGCTCTGGTGGGACATTGGTAAAACAAGAGCTGCCCTCCACTCAGTTATCATTTTCTCCCAAATAATAAGAAATGGCCTAAAGCTGTTCCAAAGAATGTTTAGATTGGCTGTTAGGAAAAATTTCTTCATTGAAAGGATTGTCAAGTAGTGAAAAAGCCAGGGAAGAGGCTGTCACCATCTTGGAGGTATTTAACAGACATGTAGATGTGGCACTGACATGGTGGTTTTGTGGTAAGCTGGGGAGTGCTGGTTTATGGTTGGACACAATGATCTTAGAGGTATTTTTCAACCTAAATGATTCTGTAATTATGGTGTAATATTCTCAGAGAGAGATATTGAATGCTAATAAACAAAGTCCTAGAAATACAACAATAAGACAATTTCCATATATCCCATTATTTTCTTTTGTTCTGTCCCTGCCTTCATTTTCTTATGTTTTTTTCATATAAAATGTTTATTACCCTGGATGGTCTGGGGTGGACAGTGCCTGAGGTCACTGTGGCACTGGCACTGAAAGACTGCTGGGCCTCTGATGAGTTGCTGGACCCCAAGAAAAGATATCATCCTTCTTCAAAGCTATGAAATATCAAGTGATGGTTGTCCTTCCTCAAAATACAGCCACAAAAGTTTCCTGTGTTATGGAATTAACTGGGGGGAGCGGGGGGAGGAACACCAAGCCAGAGGAAAATATTTAGCAGGAGTCCTGCATATGCCAGTATATGTGTATGGACACATGCATATGGATACATGTGCAAATACCCAGAACAGGACCACGTGTTGCTTTCCAACATAACCTTAAGGATAATACAGGATGCAACTGGCAGTGGTCATCCAGCTGGGATGAGGTATTCCTCCTGCTGGTATCCAACTGCTTGCTTAAAATGAAACGCTTGGCAGCAGAAATGCACCACAGCTGGAAAACATGAACGAGTCAAAATAAATAAACAATCCCAAAATTAGGTTTAAACCAGAGAATAAAAATCAAATGTCATTTGAAAGCGTACTAAAATTGGCTGGTGTCTGACAGAGCATTTAGTGGCTCAGCACTTCTCTGCTGCACTTCAGAAATTAAAGAGAGAAACAGAGAAACAGTCTTAGATGAAGCAATAAATAATGAACATTTTCAACACATAATTTGCACTTGAATTAACTAGGCTGGCTAAATTAATTCATCCATTATGAAAGGAGAATTTTACTGTCTACATTTTCAGGCTCCCTAGTGTGCTAAGTCAAATGGGCATTGAGGCAGGGACTACTGGCTTCCTAGAAATTGCTACTAAATAACTCTCCTCCCAAAGATTATCCAGTTCACACAATTTTATCAGCTTAATGCTGATAAAAACAATTGTCCCAGAGCCTTGTTTGGATTGTGAGGGTGAACAGCTACAGCAGCACTTTTGGGTAATCCAGGCCTCACTTAGGTTTTTGTCTGAAACATTTTTCTGGCCTCCCATCCCAGAAGGGTTAAATCACATAACCAAGGTTACTTTGAATTCAACATAAATTTAATTTTTTTTGAGGCTGAGGGGTGATTTCTTTGCAACATTATTTGAATTGCTTCCCTGAGAAAAGTTCAGATAACCTTAAAATGGATAGTTGCTGCAATATATGACAATAGGCTATTAATTATATAGCTTAGAGCATGAAGAACTAACTGGAGAAAGACATAAGCTTGGAGACATATGGAATAATCAATATATTACATTGTTCTTAATAATGCATTGTGTTTGAAACTACAAAGACAAGTTGTATTTTCATGAACTAAACCATCAGGATTTTCAAAACCACACTCAAAAATTCTAAAAGCACTTGAAAAAAGGGAAAAAGAAATTGCCATCTCCCCATTGCAAACAAACAGTGGCAGAGAAGGAAACCAGCTCATCATTCAAACAATGTTCAGGGTAGGGTCACATCCCTTTGCTCACTCTATGTCAAGAGAGATACTCCACAGTAACCTCCAAGGGCACCCCAGGCTTCCCAAGGGACACACTGTGGGCTAAGGAGAGGATCTGAGCATCAAGGCTTTGACAGGAGCACGGTTCAGCAGCAAAACCTATTTGAATTTCTGACACTTCTGCCAGCGTCTGGAGAAAACTTGTTCTGGTTGGGGAACAAGAACAAGCAAGTGATGGATGGGCACCTGACAGCACTGCCCTTTGCTAGTGAAGCTTTTTACACCTTTTCTGCAATCAGAGAGGAGAGAGGAGCTTTACCACATAGCTCAAGTCACACAGCCAGGTCAGGACAGGATGGATTTTGTCAGAATAGTGACACTCTCCCAAAAGAGCTATGTTGCAAAGCTGAAGATGTGCCCGTTGCCCACACTTTTCCAAGCTTTGTGTCCCACATCCTGGTCTACCTTTCCCCAGAGAAACATAATACTTTCCAGCATCACTGGTTTGGGTTTTTTTCCTCAATTACATTTTTATAATGGAGGAGAAATCATAGCAGTCCTTGCTGTGCCAGAGTATTACTCCATCAGCCCATGGAGTTTCCTCACTCCACATGGACCATAACTGTGGTGTGAGGAGAAGGAAGAAAGAAAACAGGAAGGCAATAAATCAATGCTACACTCCTTGCAATGGCACTATAATCCCCTATGTATTGGTGCTATCTCTGGCACCAAAACCAAAGAGCTAGAAACATTTACACCCTTTCTTTTGATTGCCATGATGAAACAAGCTGAATGAATTGTTGCCTACCAAAGGTACTCAGATATTTTCCACTTTCCTTCCTCAGTGTCTATTGATTTGTTCTGTGCAGAAAGCAAACCATATTGCAGCAGAAAGCTGCATTGTTACAGAGCCCAAAGAGACTGGCTCCTTCCCTGTCTGCCTACACACTGAGAAGATAGCAGTGACAGTGACAGTCTGTCCTTGCTGCCTTGGTCACTTCCATCCCAAAGACTTTGTAAACATATCTTCAGCATTAAACCTAAGAGGCAAGATATGTTATCCTGTAAGTCACATCCTTCAAGATATAAATCCATTTACAGAATTGCTAAGGTTTCTTCCTTTGCTCTTAGCTCCAGAGAAGATAAAAAAAAATACATCTAAACAGAGTGAATTTGAAGACCATAACAGGATGGAACTTTAAATACTGATTTTGTTTATTAGTGGAACGTGACAGCACAAAGCATCTACTGCATGCACAGTGAGGATAGACAGACATCCTCTAGAGCAGCTAACACCCTGGAACCTTACAGGATATCTTTAAAAGCATTCACCAAACACAGAGCATAGAAATGATCTGGGTGAATACATTTAAGCTACCTGAAATGATTGGCAAATGATTGACTCTTGCAAGGGCCATCTTTAAAGCAGGAGCAAACTCTGCCTGCACTTGGGCGGAAAATGAACAGATTGCCACTGAAGGGAGCACTGCCTTCCCAGCCAGAGGCTGAGGGTGATAAAAGGGATGTTTAGACACATCATAGCAACAAGTCTGTGTTTTTAAATTTTTGTGAGCTGATACAAATCAAGGAGCCTTGAGGGAAGCATTCAAGTACTGAGAAATTCAATATCAAAGATAAGAACACATAAAAGTATCTCACAAATCACAATTATGAGGACAGGCTTTCTCCAAGATTCATTCAAATTTTCAAAGATTCAGTATATAGTATATATTAAATATTATTTATGCATTCCTTGAGCCTTCTAATCGAGGGAAGAAATCCTCCATTTCCTAAGCTAATGTGAATAGGGTAGTTTCCTTCAATATCAGAAGCATTTCAGAAAACTAATTCTGTATCTCTGAAAAGGTCATTTATTCAAGGATGAGTGCCATAAACTTACTTGTATGTCTGTTCAGCTCAAGTGAACACAAAGCAAATCAATTCAGTGTGGTCAAGTGTAATTACCTGCCAGGGCAGGATCCATCGCTTGCTTTTATTATTAACAATGCCACAGATGCACCAAATTCAGCAACAGCAATTCTGATTAGTGGGAGGTCATGCACTGCTCTTCATTTCCAAGTGCTTCCTCCTCCTGGAGCTTCTAACATGATTGCTACAATAGAATAATTTTATTAGTATTTGCACTGTGATGGCAATTAACTTCTAGTTAATGGGCAAATTATGAGGTCCAGTGCTAGATTAGTAGGATTAAGTTTTAGCTGGAGGGGAAAAGGCTGTGTTTGTGTAAAATGTGCATGTGTTTCTAGGATGTGCTCACAGGACTTTGGGGCCTTAGCTCCTCTTTCTTTCCATTGTCTTGAAATATTTTTTAAGTACATAAAAAACACACACATTGTGGGTGAACTCTTTCACTAAGCCCTGCTCACCTGTGGTTCTAAAAGACTTCAGGACTCACTGTTACACTCTAAGTGTCATTTCAAGGACCTAAAAATTGCATCTCAACAATTTATGGATGAATAAATTGATGAATTAATATAACTTTACTTTTAAAATAAGTTTTTCTTTGTTATTCTGTAATGAAACAAGTTAATAAAAAATTACTTGTACTTCCCAATAAGCTCCCTACTATGCTAGGAACTCATTAACATTTTTCTGGATTGGGTTTTCTCCCCCCTTTCTGGTGTGATATAGTTTGGGGATCCCTGGATATTTTAAACCAGGTATTTTTCAATCACTTCAGTAAAATGAGGATAATGAATGCTTGTAAATGGGGTATGCACTCAATATAAAAGTCAATTCAATATATGTTTGTGTTCCTATATGATGTCTATAAAATCTGAGAAAAAAGAGATAGGTTACAGGCTATTAAATTATTGATGAAAACCAGCCAAAAACTTCAGTCAAATTAGGCTAATAGTTACAAAATACACTCAGTAGTCAATCACAGAGCTAGGAAGGAACTGATCATTGCAGGAGAATTCAGAGAATTCAGAAATCATTGTACAGATCAACTGCCTCCTAGCCTTCAGCACAACTGTGTGGTTACACAGTGATGCTTGTGCCAGTTTTATTTTTGTATGTGATGGCAAAAGTGGTCTGGTACAGTCAAATGAAAATTAAATTATGATTTAATAAGAAGAAAACCAATTAGAAATAAAGATAACTCACAAAGACAGAAACATTATGCCACACAGTTAACAAATTAAGAAGACTGACCTTGTTGGAATTGTTGCTAAACCTCCCCAGAAGGCAAATTTAACTGTGTGTATCAGGCTACAGTTTCCCTGAAGCCCTTCCAGAGCATCAGAAACTACCATGATTTCCAAGGAGTTCTCTAATCATGTAACTTGCCTGGGTGCTATTCAGCATAAGAGCTGTTTAAAGAACAAAGGATATAATTCTACACAATACAGAATGCTATTTGTCTTATTTTGTAGGGTTCCTGCTGAAGTCCTGGCTCTCAAGGTAGTGCAGTCAAAATCAATTCTCACCTCCATTCATCGTGCCTCGGGGATGAATGGATGCAGCCTGTGTGCCACATCCATAAGAGCTGCTTCCATTATTCTCCAATCCCCCCAAAACAAGCATAATTCAATTGATTTTCTCTGTGCTTCCAAGAAGGTTACAAAGGACAAAGCTGTGCAAAATCAGAGAGCTGCACCCTCCTGGTAGAGCTCCAAAAGCAGCAGGAGAGGGGAGAAGCTTGAATTAACAGAGGATGCTCATGCACAGGGGTCTCTGGAGCATGGGGGCTGTAAAGATCTGTCTTCCTAAAATTCTGGCAACTGCAAAGCCAAAAGAAGATGCTTTTAGTTTTGCAGTCTTTGCCCAGTAACAACAATGCTGACTTCCTTTGCTCATGTGTTTTTATAATTTGACACAATACATAGTGCACTTCTTCAGGAATCACTTTCTTATTTTGCTCAGCATTAAATGCTCCTAAAGTACATGAGAACTCTTGCAAGACTCCAGGATCCTCCTATTTTTACCATCTAACTGGTAACAATGAAATTTTTCTGCAATATAATTTTGCCATCAGCTCTAATGGGTTCACCAGGAAATATCAACCTATGGGGAAAATACCATGATTTCAAAAATTATTTTTTATTATTTTTACTTTTTTATCAAGCGTACCCAAAAGAAATGCTTCATTTTGAAGCCTGGATTCGAAAATGTTTTGTTCTTTATTTAAAATGTAATACTGCTGCTCTTTGGGGGATAAAGTCATAAACCAAACATAACTTGCCATTCTGAATCATGTTTCACTTTAGATCTCAGCATTTACCACATATGGGACAAAACACCATTTTTGTTCTGATCTACATGACAGGCTGTCATCAGAATATGAATAAATCCACATGGACCTAATCAATTGTATGTACAAGGACTACATATTCCCAAAAATTCTGCTTATTCAGTCACAACATAAAAATAGAAAAGAAAGAGCCATTGCCTGCCTTTCACAGAATTGTATGTAAGCTGTTATAAAGTAGCTGATGTTTTTCAGATAAAGAAAGCATTTCATAACTACAGTGAGCAACAGGAGGCAGAAATACATTGACCTTGGAATATACAGACTGAACAATTTCAGCAGAACAACAGTATGGACTTCATGGACCATTTCTGTGATGGATCCTTTTTAGCTCTTCAGTGCCAGCATCTACAAGGCTTAAGGGATTTCACCTGCAACATCTACAGGTGGACTTATATACATTGAACTCAGTTAAAAAAAAAAAAACACAAAAAATTTATCTCATGTCATTTTAGGTGGTATCACACCAGCTGAAGACAACACTGGCTTCCTATTTAGATTCTTGATGATCTCCAAGGTCTTTACCAGCCTTGTTGATTCTGTGTTTCTGATTCTTCCTTTAAAAGCAACTTTATGCTGTGGCCAAAGTTTTGGTTGGGTAAGCACCTATGGATTTAGTCTTTTCAAGTTTTGTGACCTAAGTTAGAAGCCACAATATTCCTCAGTATGCAATGCTGGCTTTCCTTCTGCCCTTCTGAAAGTGTAAATCATGCAGGAATAAAATGCCTTGGAATGGCTAAAAAAACCCCACCAATAGCTCATCAGGCACATGGGCTGATATTCCCCTGACATTTAATTCCTGTCTCCCTTTGTAAATCAGCACACTCTCAAATTAAATTAGACCTGAAAGTCTCCTAGTCTGATAAGTGAAGAGAGCGCAAATGCTCCAGGATCAGGATGTCTCTCTCCTGCTGAGAAAAAGACCCAGAGAAGCATATGGAGGGTGCACTCTTTTTGGAAGCCAAAACTCAGCCTCCTCATTTTCCATATTTGTTTCAAAGCTTTCCCCAATCTATATTACTGCAAATATTTCTTTCCAACAGAAATTCCAGCTTGGGGGTGTGTGTGAAAAGATGATATAATGTTTCACAGGTGTTAGCAAAATAATTTTACAGATGACACTGGTAGGAAACCAAATGTTTCTTTGATGTTTTGATGAGTCCCTATCTCCATATTTTTTCCAGCAGAGATAGGACTCTCATTATTTCACTATCACCCATCTGGATTTTAAAACACGGAGTTTAACATTTTATAACCTTTCAAAGAAAAAAAATAAAAGAGGAGCTGAAAAAAGAGAGCCTGAGCTTCCCTGTGAAAGATCTCAAGTAACAAATAAGAGGCATAGTCATCCAAATCATGGACAGGGGAGGAAAGAAGTGTTACCACAAGGGCCCTTCCTAAAGGCCTCCCAAAACAACCTGAGCTCTTCAGACAAACAACGTGCAGTGAGACAAGGGCTAAGTTCCCAAGTACTTACAAATTTTATATTGAGTCATAATTAGCTGCAATATATATATATATATATATACATATATATATATACTTCACTTTAAACCAGCTATGAAGAGATGAGTGCCAGGAACTGCCACCTGCTCCCTAAGCCATAATTAACTGCCTGATTATGAAATACATATATATTTATCTAATTAGTTTTAATGGCCTTGCTTTAGCTGGCTCTGCTCCAAAAATCAGGTGGAAAAGCACATCCTACTGATTGATGGAGAGAGGCTAGATGTGGTATTTTTGGGGTCCCCTGGATAGAGGGGGGAAATGATGAATCTGACTGCATGTTCTTCGAAGGCTAATTTATTATTTTATAATATAATATTATATTAAAGAATACCATACTAAACTATACTAAAGAATAGAGAAAGGATACTTACAGAAGCTTAACAAGACATTAATTAAAAACCTGTGACTCTCTCTGGAGTCCTAACACAGCTGGATTGTGATTGGTCATTAAGTAAAAACAATTCCCATGAAACCAATCAAACAACCACCTGTTGGATAAACAATCTCCAACCACATTCCAAAGCAGCAAAACACAGGAGAAGCAAATGAGATAATATTGTTTTCCTTTTTCTCTGAGGCTTCTCAGCTTCCCAGGAGAAGACTCCTGGGCAAAGAGGATTTTTCAGAAAATATGACTGTGACAGCTAGACATGAGCAGTTCTCACAGGGGGCTCTCCTCCAGAGGCCAGCATGGCTCCAGTGGGAGGCCAAGAAGGGTAAGAAGGGACACTCAAAGCAGGGAGCTGCTGGAGGGTTTACAGGACAACACCCAGGGCATTGCTAAGCCAGCCCCTCTCTGCCTGTGCCACTATCCAAAGCTGGTCCTGGGTCTCGTGGTACTGTGGGTGAGGATCACATGTGAGGAACCAGGAAGATGAGTGCACAGACAGGAGTAACTGTGCCCCACCATGAGGGGACACCAACAAAATGCTGCTTCATCAAGCAGAGATCACTGATTATTTGAGCTCATATAATTCTACTGGCAGCATGGTCCAAAAAGACTTTCTATGGAGATTGGGATACTTTGCTAATTAATTCAGGAAGAAAAAAATAAATTCTCTTAATATGTATTTTTTCCCACTTCTCTCTGCAGTATAACCAGTGTTGTATTCACTGTTAGTTTCTGGGTGAGCAACATTAAGACTTTGCCACAGGTCAGATTTTATCATAAATTCCACATTTTGATTGCAACTCCAACACTTCCTGCAGCATAAATACATTTAGGGCCAGATTTTAAAAGCATTTCAGATGCCAAAGGGTACATTTGACATTGATTTCCAGGGAAGCCAGGAATCCAAATGCATCAAAATCCAGTCATTCAGGCCAGCCCTCTGTTTCCAAGGGCTGCAGATCAGCTCAATTTTGACTTTAGATTAGGAAGCCCTAACATTATGGCAAGCCTGAGACTTCTTACAACAATCCACCCATGGAAAATCTCCAAAAAAGGAATAAAAAAGATGGGCTGCAGCTTCCCCATCCCTCTTTATACACCTTGTGATTTTGCAGGGCTTATCTGTCAGGTTCTGTCCTGAACACCCACAGGTCACATTATTTACATCTCTGGATATCTATTCTAATGCCTGTGCTTTATTCCTGAATGCAGAGATGAGTTGGGATTTAATGTGGAGCCCCCACAAGATGCACTACTAGGGCTCAGGGCTCCCCTGTGCATATATTGAACCAGACCTTTGATTATTGGAGTTTATTCCCACAGGGGAACACCCATCCATTGGACCAAGCTGCTGTAGCAGCTTGCAGACTTCCAAGAGCCTTCCCTTCCCACAGCTGAGATTCCTGCTCAGCTCTGCCTCCCCTAGTCCATTACAGTTGCCTTTGCACCACCATGCTGATGCCATCAGACCCATCAAGTGCTCCTGTGACATTTATACAAGAGAAAAGTCGATCATCCCAGACAACAATTTCACCAAATCCATCATCAAAGTCTGGTAAATGAAGTGTGACAGACTCATTCTCACTTAATGCCTGTGGTCGTGCCAGGTGACAGCAGTGATGCTGATGTAGCTGTCCCACAGCAGAGCAGGTACATTAATTTAGTGACACATACTCCTGTCTCTATTCCTTGGCATTCTCCACCATCCCCATGGGGTAACCAGCTGTGGATGCCACTTCTTCCAGCCTGCAAGGTTAAAAAAAAAAATCTTCAGAAATCCCTTTATTTCCACATATGGGCTGAGATCTCCCAGGCTCCAGAGAGCCACGTCTTTGCATGTTGGTGAGAAGGTGGAAAAGCTCTGCCAGCAGTTCCTTTGTGTTTCTGGGGAGCTGCAGGCCTCCTGCAGGTCTGGAAGAAGTATTATTGCTCTGGCACTGTGATTACAAGCTGCACAAAGCTGCAATATTGCAAGTGATGAGTGGGAGCAGGAGGAGATCACAGATCTTTTTTGGAGGAGATGAAGGAAGGAAATTTTTCAAATGGGACCAATAAACTGAGACATCCCCCCTTAGAGCCTGTTCCTTGAATACTGCTCACAGCCACTCTCAGCTTCATAACAAGAAAACAACTGATTGAATAAGAGAATACAAATTTCTGTTGTTCAAATAAATATCCTGAAACAAGTTTAATTCTTACCTTTCTCACAGAACTCACCAGCAGTTGGCTAAGCAAGATAGTTTTATCCTACGAGATTAAGACATTTAGCAGGTTAAAAAAAAAAAAATTACAGAAAATCCACACCACCCTGAGCCCGTGTCTCTGCTGAGAAACATGCAGAGCCCCTTTCCTTCAGCTGCAAGCATCCTGTTCCTCATTCTTATCATTATTCATGAAATTAGGATTCTTTCTGTAAGAACATTACCCAAAGCAACTTTACTACTCTATTAGAGCTTTGCTTCTGCCAGTCCCTACACCTGACTCCTGATGGCCCCTCTGTATGTCCTTCGTTGCATTTCTGTATATCCTTCTTTGGCCAAGAGAACATCTTCTTTGTGGCTTCCTGGGAACATCTCATACAGTGGGATTCACCAGGGCACTGTCAAATCAGGGCCTGCCACTTACCTGTCCAATTAACAGCATTGGGCTCCTTAATTACAAGCAAACTCAGGCAGATATTTTATGCCACTTGTTGGAGAAATTTTGTATGTTTTGTGACAACAGTTATCAACATTTTCTTAAAATGTATATATGTATGTATATATATATATACACACACACACACATATACATACACACATAAATTATTAAAATCTTCTGTTTTCATTATGGGGCCATTCTCTGGCCCCATAATATCAGAGGTTACAGTTTACAGGATCAAAGCTACATGGCTATCACCCTGAACTTGTATTAGAGAGGGATGTTCAAAAGACAGGTCCATCTTCACAGTCATCTTGAATAAAATGGAAGCAACTTCCTCAGGATGGCACAGGAAGGATCCCCCTGTTAATTTACAATTTATCAGAGATTTCAATTATGCTGGCCACTGAAGCAGATGCAGGAAGATGCAGGATTCACATTTTTCTTGCTGCTGCCTCTGCAAATGGGCAGAGCCAAAGCTGTGTGTTCCCATGATCCCGATAGCCAAGATTTTCAGGGTGTGCAAAATGCTCAGGTTCCCTCTGCATGTGCTGGCATTGAGTTGATTTGCTTTCTCTGCCAGAGTGGATGGAATCCTCTCCTTTCCACCACTCATTTTTCCCTGTGACCTGTGAACAACCACCTGCTGTACAAAGCCATGCTACCTTTAGAAAGGCCAGAAATTCCTCAGAGTTCTGACCAAAGTGAAGCATTCCTATCTGGCTCTTTTGAAAGAAATCTAAGCATACATTTGTTTACAGAGAAAACTCAACCCTCCTCTACATGCACCTCAAATACCCAAATAAAAGACTTCCTCCCCAGTGAGGATTTTCACTGAAAATAATCTGTCTCATTTTCACTTCTCGAAATTGAAAAGACCAGAGAGGGTAGAAGCTCTGACATTTACATAACCAGAGTATCAACAAGCTAACAATGCATTAATTGCAACTACCTCTGAGCTTTGCTTGGAGAGAGGACACTATGAAGGCAAGAACAGACACCATTTCCCTTTTCACCTGCTGAAACACCTCTGCATTGAGAAAATGCCAAGCAACACCACCACCAGAGCCCAGCTGTGGGGTGATTTTCAGCTGGCTTTTTGTCACCTCCTAAATCCAGAACCTGGCTTCTTGACAGCGGGCAATGACAGCCTAAGTGCTCCCAGAGAGCTCTCCTAGCAAGAGTCCTTCCTTTGCCAATAACCTGATGACAGTGGGATGCCTTTACCTGTCGACATCCCTGACAGCAGCCACTTTTCTCATTGATTGAGCACTTCTCTGGCAACACTGAACCAGGGGCAAGCAGCTCTGATCTGTGCACAGTGGGCACTGCAATAAGGCTTAGTAAAAAGCAGGAGGTGTTAAATAAGTTTGGTGCAATATTTTATTCCCCAAACCTATTAATGACCCACAGTCAAAGACTGAGACATTCTCTGGAGCAAAACTGATGAACCAAGGCAGGTTCAGTTGCTTGAAGCTGTGTGGACATGAGGGCATCACACAATGTGCTACAGACAGCAGACTCTTGCTGGGAAGCTGTGGTTATTCCTAAAATCTCAGGTAAAGGCAAAAACTAGGAATGACTGATGAAAATTAAATGCTCTTGCTCCACAGTTGTTGGGAGAGTTTTCTTCAGACATGGCTTATAGAAAAAGGCCATGATCATATA
>JAHXMQ010012337.1:31464622-31474866 GCA_020466415.1 Ammodramus savannarum pratensis
AGAAAAACATGGTGGAAAACATGGAGACCTTGAGGGTGCTCAGTAACAAGTCAACAGCAGGATGAGGAAAAGAAGTATTAGCCTCAACAAGAAACCACAGGTATTAGCAACAAAGGAGGGGTTGACATGTAATCTGTAACCAATAATGAGCTCGTTTTTTGCAATATGTATGAGCCTAATTAACACTACTATAAATGTGTGCAAGCTGGATCAATAAATCGGAGACAGATGATCATCAATAGGGTGTGCAAGTCTCCCTTCACTTTCCAAACAGACATAAACAGCTCTCACTTGCTCAAGGGAAAGACTGGGTGAATATAGCAGCACTGGTGCAACTAAAGCTCAGCCCCACACAAATTCCTTTTAGACCCTTTGAAGTGGCTCAAGGCTCAGCAGGAGGAAGGGAAAAATAGATTTGATGGGTGGGGCACAGAGACTGGTTGGAAGCCATATGCCCTACTGCTGAGCAATTCCATCAGTGCTACCACAGCAATAAAATTGGGAGCACAGCAGTAAAAATGAGCTGAGATTTGTGTCTGTAGCAAGAAAAAAGCTTTGGCTGAGGAAGAAGATTGGTTCCAATGTAAAGGGAGACCCTATTTTGTAGAACTGCAGGTCTTGGCTTTTCTCCCCACTTCACTTGGCCTCCCTCTGTGCTGCTCTCAGCACATGCCTCCATGCTTGGCTATTATCAACCCTGTAAAGCTGCTAGGAACCCATTCACGTGGGAAATGGTAAAAGCACATCTTCATTCTCACCTAAATTTGGAAACTTGAGGTAGACGCAAAACAAAACACAAATATGCAAGTCCAAATAAGAGTGTTAGGGGAAAAAAATATGTATATATCCAGCCAAACCTACAGGGCAAAGTTCTCACTGTAACCAGATCCACACATATGAAATTATGAGCTATTTTACTGAAAGTTTAGATTTAGTATTTTCATCATCCCATAAAAGAAGAGGAGAAAAGCAGACTGTGGAGCCTCAGCACTGAGTGACAGCCTGGGAGAAGTCACCTTCACTCACAAGGCCAGATACCTTCTTTCTCCAAGGGGAGGGAAAGTTTTCACATCTTTTGAAGGGTAGATCATGCTGCAGATATGACCTTCCTATTCTCAGTAGAAAGCAGGCCAAGACAGACATATAAACCTTTGGTCCCCTGAGGTTTTCCTGCATAATAATGAAAATGAAGGATTTTTACTAAAACAGGGTTTGTTTAAGGCTTTGTCTATAGACAGCCAAAGGGTTTTACTTGTTCAGTCAAAAAAGCACCATTCACCCAGGCTAGTTTGTACACTGAATTTCTATCAAATTACAAGTACTCCTTTCAGAAATAAATTTATTTCAGCTATCCTGCCCAAAAATATGGCATCAGTTCTCAAACAACCTCTATTTGATATTTATGGTGGGACCACTGCAACTTACTTATTCTAAATCCTAGTTTAATGAAAACTGCCAGTAACTCCCAAGATACAGCTCACAAAGTGATAAGCAACACTTCTCCCCACAACAGCAACAAAGAATTCTGCCAAGTTGGGAACTTCAAGGGAGGGTTTTAACACAAGTATTTGACCAGGATTAAGGGCCAAGGTCTTTCTCACACACCTTCAAGTCAGGAGGTGCAGGATTCCCACCCATCCTGCTCAAAGAGGTCTCTGTGCGTCACATGGGCAGGCTGTATATTTTAAAAGCCAGAGTCCCTTTTATTCTTAGATAATGAAATTTGTTTCTTTAGACTAGTTATTATTAAAACAAGTTCTCTATAGAATTGATACAGGGCTGGAGACAATTTCAGGAAAAGCACAGCATTCATAGAAAGGGCAAGGGCTGTAAAGCAGCCTCCTGCACCATGTTATCTTCTCATCAAATCTATAAACCAAAGGACTGGACTTTAGAAAATAATTCTTTGAGAAAGGGTTACACCTCAGGAAACTCAGCTGTGTCACTCAGAAAGTTCTGTGTTGGCTTCAGAGTGGCTTTTGTGCAGGAATCCCGCTGTTTTGCACAAAAAAGGTCCCATTAGGAAAAATATACAAAAATCTCCTGACAATACCAAGCATTTAGTCTTTTACTATTTCAGAGGGGAGAGGTTTCTTGTTCCTACTGATCACTTATCCTCCCTGTCCCAAAACTCAGCTGATCTCAGCTCTTGGCTGTGTAGGAATGCTGCTGAACATGGCTGTAATGTCAGCCACAGGTATTGACAAACTGCAGACAGTGCTGGGGTTTCACTGTCCTTCCCAGCACAGAAAACCTGTGGGTCTCTAGAGCTGCTGGGAAGTTTCCTGGTTTTCCAGATGAGCTTCCCATCTGGAAAACTGCACTCAACAGAAATAACCTCTGGGAAATAATTGTGGAATGGATTTTATTGGAGTCACTTTAATCTTACCATCAAAACGACCTGATGGAGTAAAAGAGCTGCAGTAAATTGAAATCACTGAGAGTTTTGCCTTTGCAAAACATCTTCATTTTCATCTTTCTTTGCCTTCCTCCAGGGCAAAAGAGAAGGTCAACATCTATGATTTTCTTCAAGGAGAGAAACTCTTTTCTCAGCCCTCTCTTGATGCAATCACATTGCCAAAGCCACAGGTTAAATGAGTTCAGTGACCTGTCTAATCACAAGGTATAACTTACAGACGATGTGACTGCTTCACACTTCATCCATAAATACAGAACCTGATTCCTCTCTGCCACCAAGGCAAATGCTGTTTTCTGTCTCTTCTGAAATTGCTACATTCTCTGAGGCCCATGGGGGCAGCAGCCAGTTCTCCTCCCAAACCCTGTGCAAAGGTGTCCCTTTGGGTCTGGGCAGGTACAATCCAAATGCCCCACACCAGCTCTGTCTCTGCAGCCCAGAATTCCTGGCTCAGCCCTAATAACTTTTTCAAAGTGACCACACATGCCACTTTCTCACAGTGTAAAAAAGACTTCCCATGATAAAAGTAGGAAGTGAAAACACAAAACAGGTAAGACTTGAACATGATGCAGCCTCCAGTCCAGAAAGCCCCAGCTGGCCAAGAACATGGAGAGCATACAGTACACACACCTTGCTTCTCCCACCATTCTGAGCACAGCATCAGGTGTGGAAGAAAGGTGGAAAAAACCCCCAAAAGTGGGGAAAACCAGTTATTTTGGGAGGCATAGATTACATTTTACTACGGTCATCCAGCAGCACACACTGTTCACTGGGAACAGATTTGCCAGGAGACAGCTGAGCCAGCCCCTGAACACTGCCTTTAATTTCTGAAGTGGCCCTCACGAGCCTGAACAGCTGTACAGTTAATTCTTCTACATAAACCATTCCCACGTCCATGCACATGGTGCTGCCCTGGGGTTGGAGGTGAGAAGCTGCCTGTGATTTATTTCTGTCCCTCAGGGGGCACACTCAGTGCAGGCAAAGAGAGCATCCAGAACATCCAGTGTGGGCAAGGGACACTGAACCCCACCTGCAAACAGCTCCCAGACACCCCAAGGCTGGACTGCTTGAAACCAAAGTTGTGGAGGATGTTGTCTTCAAACCCTTCCAAAAGGTATGTCCCCTCTCAGCACTGAAATCCAGCATACATCATCTCTGGGCTTCATCCAGAGGAGTCCAGCCAGAAAATGTATTTCTGCCAGTGTGCTCACAGCTGGGACTGAATCCTTATCCATGAAAAGCATTTTTGGGCTCTTTCTGGCCTTTGAGAAAGGACCATCTCACAGTGCCTCTGCAGTCAGGGAGCGCTGGCAGAGACAGGCACATCTTTCTGCTTTTCTCTGGCTCACAGCAAGGCAGATCAAGGGACTCAAAACCTCAGACAGAGGTTGTGTAGTCTGTGGCTGCCAGAACTGGAGTCAAAGGCAGCCTTACACTTGTCAAATCAGATCTCCCTGCCATGCTATCAAGCATTATGGCTCCTGAAGAAAGAACGGAGGTGTAGTGACGTGCACAGACCCGTCATGTTGGTTTTCACATAGAAATGATGGACAAGACAGATTTCTTGATTCCCATTCTTTTAAGCCATTCTGGAGACCAGAATAAAGCTCTGCCCTTGTGGCAGCTGCTCTCTGGCCATAAAGAGAAACACGTAATTTTCCCAGGCATTGTCCTGGAAAAGTCTGTGAGAAGCTCAGAGAAAAGATTGATAAACAATTCTTATCTTCACTTGCTGCACCTGTTGTTGTGAACACACGGAATGTGTTATGGAGATTTGTTTACCAAAGGATGGTTTCTTAATTAGCCAGTGGTGATGGTGTTTGGATTGGAGGACCAATGGGTCCACCTATAATCTGTCTATAAGAGCAATGTGTTTCTTAATAAACATAGATTGATCAGCCTTCTGAAATACAGGGAGTCTATGCTAATAATTACCCCTCCAGGGCCCGTTGTGACAATGCTCCTCTTTTAAAGGACAAGCACACAACCTTGATGATTTCCCAGATGCAACCCTCTGGTGATGTTCACCTTGCTTGGGAATTCTCCTGCTGCAGTGAATGTCCTGTTGAGGTTTCTTTTATCAGCAAATAACACCACCCATGAACAATACCCCTTTAAACAGCCATAAGGTTACCAAAAGAAAGTCTACGAAACAAATGCAACACCAAAATCATGACTGGCCCAAATGGGTTTAACCTACTCAAAAGCAATACTCGGTAATTGTATCACTCCTCAATAATTCCTTACTCCAGTAAGAACATGCCACCAGCACCATCCTCTGCCCCAGCTTTCCTCCCTCACTTCCCCAGGTGCAGCAGCATTAGGAAACACCACACAGCTCCTGCTCGCCCCACGTCCAGCCAATCTAGCACTGGGCCATCCCATGTTTTCATCTTCTGTGTCCACCCTCAGCCTGCTTCCCTTCCTCACCCGTGGAGTAAAGTAAATAACTCTTACAATCCCTTTACTACAAAAACAGAGTGTACTCACTCCTTATCTTTATCTTTGGAAATGCATCTGTCTGCCATCTCCAAAGAGCAAAGTCATCTCTAAAGAGATCAGCCCCAGGTAGGTTTTGGGCATGTGTTGGGGCTTGAGTTTGGGTTGGTTTTTTTCTGTTCTCTCCTGTGGAAACCTGAAGAATTTCTTCCCACTGAGTTGCTAATAGGAACTGAGGCCTGAGATGGGCGGGGAAGGAGAACTCTTGGTTTTTGGGAGTTTCTGTCAGGGGGCAGGAGCGGAGATACCGGGAAATTCAGGCTGGGGAAAGGGGTTGAGGACAGTTCTCTGTTGGCACTGGAGGGGAGACAGGCTGTAGGCACTGTGGAAAGGATTTGCCACCACTGCAAGACTCCATCCCTGCTGCCTTCTCCTACCAATACCGTGACCCAGCAGAGAACCTTCCTCCTGCTGCTGGGCCCCTCATTCCCCTGCCCTGCCAGGACACCCTGCAGGTTACAACCATTTGCTGTGGAGTTTTGCAACATTCTTGTTTGCTACCTGAGGATTTCCGCTCATACCTGCCGTATCCAGCCTGCTGCTTCCGAGAATCCTTTTAAGACCACCGAGATTGGCCTCCTCCAGGGGTCTGTGAGGCGACGCCTCTCCTCCATCCCTCCCTGTCTGGGCCGAGCTGCCATTGCTGCGTGACAGGGAGGCGGCCGAGCCCGCCATTGCTGTGTGAAGGGGAACGTGGCTGAGCCCACCATCGCCGCGTGAGGGGGAGGCGGCTGAGCCGCCGTTGCCGCGTGAAGGGGAACATGGCCGAGCCCACCATTGCCGCGTGAGGGGGACGTGGGCAGGCCCGCCATTGCCGGGTGAGGGGGATGCGGCCGAGCCCGCCATTGCCGCGTGAGGGGGCCGCGGCCGAGCCCGCCATTGCCGCGTGAGGGGGCCGCGGCCGAGCCTGTGCCACAGCGCCCCCTGCAGGAGTGCAGGGGAATCATCGCACCTGCCCTGCCCGGCCGTGAGCCAGCAGTGCCCCTGCTGGCCGTGGCCAGAACTGCACCCAAGGGGAAAGCGCCACAGCCGAGAGGCCAGGACTGTGTTCTGGGTTTTGTTAATGCCATAATTGTTGTTTCTTTGCTTTATTACACATACTAATAAAGAACTGCTATTCCTATTCTCATATCTTTGCTTGAGAGCCCCTGAATGTCAAGATTCTAATAATTCTGAGGGAGAAGGTTTACATTCCCCATTCCAAGGAAGGCCTTTTCTGTCTTCCCTAGCAGACACCTGTCTTGTAAACCAGGACAGCGTGGAAAATGCCATGTCAGACATGGAGAGCTACAAACAGCAGCGAAGTCCAGGGCACAGACATGTAATTTGCACGTAAGTCAGGAATATCAAGCTCCCTGCTTCTTACATGAAATAATAAATATTGGAAGGAAGTGTGTTTGTTTGACCAAACGTCATTTTGCAGTTGATTTAAGAGCTCTACATTGAATTTGAAAATGCTGTTATGAGAAAGGTTAAAAAAATAAATAAATTTGAGTAGACATAGCCTTAGGGGCTATTTTAATTTTCTCTGGGCCAGCTTGCTCACTCCTCAGAGTCAATGGAGATCAAAAGAATAATTTATAAGCTTTAATGAGAATATTGATTTTTAAGGTTCATTCTATTAATGTGAGCAGGGAGGGGGATGATGGGGGAAGGAGCCCTGCAGGCTGTGGCCAGAGCCTTGTTGGAGGCTGTAAACCTTCCTGGGACACAGAGAGCCCATGCTGGGATGGGGAAGGTGCTCGATGCAGCACAGACCCTGCTCCCAGTAAAGATAGGCATCAGTGTTTCCAAACAACTCACCGCCTAATTTGTACTTATGCAAAAGAGCTGTCCCACAACACAAATCATCGAGCAATTAACATGCAACGCTTCAGCACAACTCTCCGGGTCTTGTTGCTGAACTATCTTCAATGCCATTAATGAGAACTAATTAAATCAATCAAAGACCCGCTGTACTCAAACATGACTGCAGCTTCTGAAGCGCTATCAGATCGGGAGTGTTTTCTCAGGCACCGTAAGTATCAAGATGTACATTTATCATGCTGTCCTTCCAGCATACATCTGCTCTCACTGCTGTGTGTTTCATTTATCATATGTTGTCACCGTCCCTACCCCCAATACATCTAGGTGTCAATTAATTCTTCCCCGTGCAGCTCGAGTGCATCACACGGAATAATCTCCATCTTAATATCCATCCACGAGCTGTACTTGCCTGGGAGCAGCAGCACTCAGCCATGTCCCCCAGATTATGTGGCTGTGACCATAACCTCTCTGTTTCTTTACTGCAAGTTATTAAACCCCCAAACAACCTCCACACTGGGATAATTTTCAGAGGAAGCAGTGAAGATTTGGGTTTCTTTCTCCCTCTCTTCTCCCAGGCTTGACAGGATTTTTGCAATGCAATTCACCAAAGTAAACTTTTCCAAGAAGGGTTTCCAGGAAAACCCCTCAAGTGGATAATTGCTGTGGACCTTCAAAATGGTTTTTATAATTTATGAACATTCAAATAACAGATTTATCTCCACATTTGCAGTACTAGGCAATGGCATTTCTGCCATACCAGCAGCCCATGTGCCTCCTGCTCTATTACCATGAGATTGCAGGGGAAGGAAAGTCTTTTTCTAAACAGGAGAATTGTCTCACGTTACATTGTAACATTTGGTCTCTATTTATGTTTCTGCTCTGTCTGGCTAACTCTCCTTTTTATTTACAAATCAGCTATATTAATGTGCTTTAATTTCAACACTGGTTGTATATTTTAGAGATTAATCAGTTGGCAAAGGGAAGAAACCCTGCCTGAACAGAAAGCAGCACCAGCTCCAACACCATATACACACTTGTCCTTATTCAATAGCAGACTTAAAATTATTAAAATTATTCTTTAAAAATTTGATTTCACAGACATACCTTGTGGCATTTTTAATGTTTTCCTATAAAAATACTGACTGGCAGGTCAGAGAAGGAGCAGGTAACTAATGCAGTGGTAATTTCATGCCAGCCCTTGGCCATGGAAATGTATCCCCTGTGCAGCCACCATGGAGAAGAGAAGTAGGGCAAAGTCCCTGCACATTTCCCAGACAGAAGGACATGGAGGGAACACATGCATGGAAGCAGAGCTCCTGGGAAGAGCCACACTGGGAATCTGTGTGGAATCCCAATCCAAACCTAAAACAGCTACGAAAAGAATACCTCATTAGAGGTAACAGCAGCGAGTCACAAGCCAGAAGTTTCTACAAGGGGTGTAAATGCCCAGATGAATTTGTAGGTGGCTTGATCCCAGCTCTGCATCCACACAAGGAGTAAAACACTTATAAAAAACCCTTATGGATTGATTTCTCCAAACCCAGCACTCTGGGAAAAGAAGTCATAGTGCTCCAAATAAATTGCCTCTACGCTGGCATGAGACAGACTCAGGCTGAACAGGGGATCAGTTCTCATCCCTCTCTGCAAAAGGCTTTCAGAGCCTCATCAGAACACAGCCAGGAGCAATAATTTGGGTCATTATTATTAATTATTATAGCTGTACTCAGGCTCCCAGCAGAGAGGAATGCCTGGGGATCCCTTTTCACCCATCATCCAGCTGTAGAAAGACCCAAGAGAGGAAATCAAGGCTTCCTATGGCAGAAGAGATAACAGCATATCATTAGACATCACCATACAGGAAAGCAAGCAGCATTTCCAGTCTCTGTGACCTCTCTGGGTACAAAAAAATGATGTTTTTTTTTCCTTCCTTTCCTCCATACCCAACTTCTTCCACCACTGAACACACAAAGTTAAAGGTGCTGCAGAAGAGAAAAGGATAGCATTTCCCTGCTTTAGCATAGCTACTTGCAGAACAGCAACCAAGCCTGGCCTAGGAAAACATTCAGGAGAACTGATTATGAAACAGAAAATCTCCAAAAAAGAGGTAGAAACACCAGTACCTCTGCAGTATTTGCTTACTCTGGTTTTTGCATACTGGCACTCTCCTTCCCCCATCTGAAAAAATTAACTTTTTGCCAGTCTCAGATTTTCTATTGTGAGAGTCATATAGGAACCAATGCCTCACTTCTTGTGGTGATGGCCACAGAGACCTGACATCCAAAAACCAAGTTCCCTGTAGTGCTACATCTCACAGAGAAACTTCAGGCCTGATCTCACCACATCAGTTTGCTCATCTAATGCATCCCTGCATCTCTGTGCTCTGCTGCAGCAATTTTAAGGCCATGGCAGACTTGTTCATCAAATAAATACATTTGACTGCACAGGTCTCTCCAGCCTCAGAGAGGATCAATGAAATTCTTCCCTTAGAGGGAGGAGTTTGATGAAATTCTTGGTTTAATCCTTCTAATATCATTTAGTTGAGTAAATTTATGGGACTAAAAGGATTCTGTCAGTTGAAGGGATTTCATCAGGTGCATACATATAATTCTAGTGACAAAATGATTTTTCTGTCAACAAAACACTGGTACACATACAGAAGTTTGTTTAGCAGTGAGCAAGTATATGGTAAAGGCAGGAATCAGATCATGAAGATTATGCTGTTATAAAGAAACAAGGAGAGGGAAATTATCTTTTTGGTGCCACACTGTGGGAAGCAGTTTACATGAAAGGAAAAGGAGTTTACAAGGCAGCATCAGCTTCCTATGGGCCTTTACTGTTGGCATAAATCAAATCACTGAGGCAAAGCCAGGGTCACATTACACGAAGGTTTCACTTCCTACTCCACTTTTGATCCTGCAGTCAGTTGATCTCTTTAATGTGTTAATTACAACTCCTCTGGTCTTTATACAGCATTTCTTCTGTCTATTGATGTGTCTGGCACCAGAAACATGCGAATAAGGCAATGGAATTCTTTCGCCTTTTATGCAGCATCACACCTTTATCTAGTTGGCTTTGAAAAAGCACCAGCAGTTGAACCTTAGCCTCAAGTCTGAAAACCTGTGGATATTGCAAGTAAAACCCCCCTGGGCTGAGTGTCTGGCACCCAGCAGCCACAGAATCATAGAATGGTTTGGATTGGAAGGGACCTTTAAAGGCCCTCCAGTCCAATAAGCAGGAACACCTTCCATGAGATCAGGTTGGACAGAGCCCTGTGCAGCCTGGCCTGGAGTGTTCCCAGGGATAGGGCACCCATCAGGAAACAGGCTGAGGGCTGTGGCCAGGACAGGTCACACAGGGCAGGGAGCTGGGTGCTCCACCAAGTAATTCAGAAGTAGAGGAAAAGAAGAAAAAGCAGGGAGGGAGGACACAGGTGCTCAGTTCTTAGGAAGTGGAGATGCAAGGGGCAACAAGGAGCAAGGAAAGAAGTTTCTAAGAGCAAAAATGGAGTTCACACACAAAGAAA
>JAHXMQ010012337.1:31492746-31512028 GCA_020466415.1 Ammodramus savannarum pratensis
GCCCAGCTGGCTCGGACAGAGAGCTGAGCCACAAACCTTTGTAATTATTCTTTCCTATTCTATTCTTAGCTAGCCTTCTGATGAAATCCTTTCTTCTATTCTTTTAGTATAGTTTTAGTGTAATATATATCATAAAATAATAAATCAAGCCTTCTGAAACATGGAGTCAGATCCTCATCTCTTCCCTCATCCAAGAACCCTGTGAACACCGTCACACCATCCCTCGAGAGTGACACATAGAAAACAGCTGGGAGACACTGGATTGCTTCTCAAGAGCAGAAGATATTGGTGGTGCCTTACCAACAGGAGATGTTGTTGCTGGCTTTGTATCATCTTCCCCAGATGTCACAAACAGGTTTCCTCTGGGCAAGGAAAGAGAGAAGATCATCAAAACTCACAAAGCACAGGCTGGTCTGAAAACGAAACTAAAATAATAGAATCATAGAATGGTCTGGGTTAGAAGGGATCCTAAAGATTACCTCATTCCATCCCTCTGCTGTGGACAAGGACATCTTCCACTAAACCAGGTTGCTCAGAGCTCCATTCAACCTGGTCTTGAACACTTCCACAGACAGGGCATTCACAACTTCTCTGGGCAACCTGTTTCAGTGCTTCACCCCCCTCACAGCCAATTTCTTCCCAATATCTAATCCTTAGATAACTCCTTATTCCCAAATCTCCAAAAACCAAATCTAGACTAAGACACTAATATAAGGAACCACATATGGTCACCAATAATACTTGGATTTCACTTGTCCTGGTCAAACCAAACTATTTATGCCACATCATCAAATATATCATATCTGTGCATTCTTTATTCAGTAATGATTTATTTATACATGACTGTGGTGCACCCTGAAACATGCAGCTAATTAACTAATTAATTAACAGCCACCTGGGATGGCAATTAACACAACAAAACCTGGAGCAAATCCATAAGACTGATCATGGGTTGTACATGCATGAATCACTGAAAACAGGCAGCCTTGATGGTTTTTTAAGGAGAAAACATGCATTTCAAGGTGAGTGAAGGTTGGATATCCAGGACTGACACATGTGAGAAACCAGGCTCTGGCTGTGCAGGGAGCTGCAGGCTCGAGGTCCCCAGCCTTCAAGCTGGCTGAGTGGCAGTACAAGGATCTGCCTTTCAATATCCATCAAAGAGCTGGAACTCTTTTATCCCGTGGAAGAATGGCTTCCCAGTGCTGTCCCTCAAAGTTATCCTGCCAACAGACCACAGGAGGTTGTATCCTCCCCAGACTGGAGGTCTTGTGATAAAGAACTACTGATGTGCCTGGGACCACTAAACCAAAGCAAGGACAAGCAAAATTTGGGTGAAAGACTCCACACTCGGTGCCCATGCAGAACGGCAGCTAAAGTGATACAAAGCTTTCTGATATGGTATGTTGGGAAGGATGAAAGTTTGACAAGAAAGTCTCACAGATGTGTATGCTCAGCAGAAAGATTTTCAAATGTAGAATCTGAAGAAGGAATAGAGATGGAAGCAATTTTTGATATAGAAGAATCATAGATGTGTAGATTGACAATTGCTGAGCCAGTCTTACTGGATAACCAAGGAGGGCAAAGGGTTTGTTAATTAGAAGGGGTTTTATGACTTAGAGCAAAGGATAAACCCACCTCAAACAAGAAAATGTTTTTACCAAGCAGAAAGATAGCACAGGCAAACAAGTCAGCAAATGTTGCAAGTAGAAAAAAGGCCTCAGAATTTTCCACTGCAAGAAAACTGAAAAACAACTTCTAGCTTTAACTTTTATGTACTAACTTTTAGTGATTGGAAAATGGTAACATGAATATGGTAATTATAGTAGTTATGGTAGGCTATAGATAAAAGTTAAGGTATAGATTGGTTCCACTATATTAAGATGCTCATCAAAGAAAAGTATCTAATGCACTGAAACCTAAACTCAGGGTCTCTAGGCCTGCCTGCAGCTGACAGCTGTAGGCACAGGCTCTGTCACCCACCTCTCTGGATGGAATAAACTGCATTTTGTGGAGCTGCCAAAATGTCAGTCCCACATCCCTCATTCAGGCTCTTACAATGGTACCTACTGGGTTGGAGGCTCTTGAGAGTTTGGTGCCTTCCCTCCTTTGCTTCCATGAGAAATTACAATGACTGGGCACTGCTCGTGCAGCTCCACGCTGTGCATGTGCTGCTGATGGGTAGTTAAATCCTGCTGGAAATGCAGAGGTGGGCTGCAAAGGATGAACTGTTTCCTGCCAGCATTTCAACTCCTTCGTGGCTGCTCAGAGGTTTTGCCTAAAATCAGTGACAATCTGCCTACTTCTGTACCTAATTGCCACAAACACGTGAAAACAGACCACAGCATAGTTAGCAATTCTCCCTTCATTATCCCAGTGTGCTTCTCGTAGCATAATCATGATCAACAGACACATCATTCTCTTCACACTGTTTTCATTTTGCAAGTTTAGCTTATTTTGTCACTAGTAAAAATTAAAAAAAGATAGAAACAACATAAGCCACCACCTTTTGAAGACTGAGTCTGTCCATGCAGCAGTTAATGACAAACCCCTGAGTGCAGAATCAGACTCTGCAGTAGCCAACACCAGCAGAAATAAAAAGCACACTGCTTGAAAGAAAATTTGGTGCCCATCACAGGCAGCTCAGAGTCTGCACATCATCAAGGACCAATTTTCACTAGGATTAGTAGTTAACAAACCATTTCCTTCCTCACTGGCTTTTAACCATTTGTTGTTTATAGAGCAGCCAGGAAAGCTCTGCAATAGACACTAAAGCATTTAGGAAGCAGCAGGAGCCACTCCACAGGAGTAAGTTAAAAAAGCTCAGCATGTGCCTTTCAGCTGGAAATGATAAATCATCCCTGGAAACATATAGCTGACCCATGAGCTGGAAGACAGAAAACAAGAGGGCACCTCTCCTGCTCCCCATGGAGAGGAACTGCTGCCAAGTGCCAACCATCATTCCCGGTGATGTAAATGCAGACATTTTTGCTAATCTTATGCTAAGCTTGGTTTCAGATTTTGCTTTTGCCTGCATAGCCTTTTATTCGCTCCTCTCTCCTCCCAGTCTTTGAAGGTTGCCTGCCCTTGGGAGTCTCTTCCTCCTTTCTCTATCCAAAACCATTTGCATTCTTCCTCAAAATGTTGCTGACACAGTCTCCTATCCCATCATCCCCAGCTTCCCAGTCATTGCATGTTTTTTGAGAAATAAAAATAAAGCAAATTCAAGATGTTAATAAAACTTATGATCCAGAGACAATATTTGCTTTGGATATTTTACAGAGAATTTAAGAAGCTGGGATCTCCCAGTTTTAGGAACTAAAGAGCTGTTTTACATAGTACACTGCCTTTTTTATAGAACTGTTCAGAAAATGCTGGTCTGAAGTCTGGAGTATTTATCCAGGACTAGTGAGTACCAGCAGCTGTGTGTGAGGTTTTGAAAAGGACAAAGGATGTTTGTGATTTGTGTCCAGTTTATTCTGTAAAGCAGCTTTGGATTTAGGAATGAGTCCAGGTAAGTTTCAGCACTATGCCATTTTACAGGACAGCAAAGCCAGTGGCTGACTGACACCTCTGAGGGCTGGAGCACTGATTCCTGTGCCAGACTGGTGGAGGTGAGAACAGCCAGGTGCTTCCTGGGCTTCCCATTCCCAGCCATTGGAGGCCTGGCCACCTCTCATGGAGACCAAAGGCAAATACCCAACAGTGGTTCAATATCAGTTATCAAAACTTCTCTGTCCTTTGGCAAATTGGATTTTCAGGACAATTTAACTATTTGTGCCTCCATCTGGCCTGTTTGATGCTGTTACATTCCAACTCTAAATGAGTTCTGGTTTGGAACAGCAGCACTGGCAATGGATACACAGATCCTGTAATGAGATCACCACAGTTAGCAATGCAGACGAAGTCCAGCTCCTGAGACCTGAGCCAGCAAAAGGGCTGCACATCAGAGTTGGATTTTCAGGCTCTCTCAAAGCTCAAGTCCTTCTAGCACAAGTACCAGCAATCCCAGAAGAGCATCGTGTTTGTCATCTCTCAGCCATAAAAATCTCACTTTGGACAATCTGTGAGTAAGTGTGAATCCAAGCCCAAAGCTCTGACACCACAGTTTCCAGAAGTGACTCCTCTGCTCATCCCCTGCCGTGGCCAGGGGTGCTCCTGTGTTCGAGGCTGGAATCCAGCCAGCTCTCACTCCCATCTCCTGTGATCTAGCAATGAGCACACCTGCCCTTTGCTCTCAGCTCTGCTTCTCACCCATACCAAAAAATCCCAGTGTGATCAGCCATTCTCCCAGCTCAGTGTGAGGGAGGTGAGCACCACCCACCCACACTGCACAAATATTCCAAGAGCTCCATGTGCTTCTTCCACCTTGCCTCTTCTCACTGGGGTTCAGAAAAATGCCTCTTGCTTAAAAAACCCAAACCAGTCTCATACAGAGAGAAACCTGACCAAAATTGGCCATGCCAGTGCCCTTGCCTTTTCCCCAGAAGGGAGGATGCAAAAGCAAACAAAACATGGCAGATGCTTGTCACGGTGTTTAACGTGCTGCTGGAAGGGGTTCAGATCCTGTTGTGGTGAGAGCTCAGAAATCTACAGTGCAGAAGCCAAACATTTCAGGATGAGCTTTTTGTTTTGAAATACTTCCAGATGATGTGTCACAGAAATAATTTAGGCAAGAACACATTTTCCTAAGCAAGACAATGATAGAACATTACATTTGGCAGTTACTCTGAAACCGCACTACCTGAAAAGGCAATTACTCCCCTGAAACAAAGTATCAAAAATAACTTGATTTTTTTTGTCAAAGTGCAGAAAAGATGAAGAATACTACAGCAAAATGCCTTCAGATGGACATACAGGCCATACAGCATATACAGATTTTTGGAAATTACAAATGGTCTTCATCTTTTCCAATAATTTTGAGTTAATAACTACCTACCTCAGCTTGTTTGTAAACTGCAGTGACACACATGGTTAAATTCTCAGCTGTATAAAAAAATACTCAGAGTGAATGAAAAGGAAAAAACCCCCGGCTCACAGTTTTGTACATGTTACATTATATCATCATTTGACTTCAGGATGTTGGAATTTGCTTTATCAGAATTTGACACTGTCTACTTGACTGAAACACACAAAAAATGTAGTAAAACCACCAAAAATGTCATGCCTGTGGGTTTCAAAGCAGCACAAAGCTTGACTATTTTAACACCTTTTTTAATCTTACAGGAACTGCTTACCCATTGATTCAGCCTCTTCACCCAGGACCATTCTGTCACTGCTGCTTTGAGTTTTAGTGCATTTCTCTCTATGCAGTAATTGAAAAAAAAAAATAGATGTAACACAACATTTCATGGCCTCTGGTTAAAGCTTCTGAACTTCCTTGGGCTCGTTGTAGTGCATCTCTTTAAAAATGTATCATGCTAATGAGAAAACAGCAGCCTGCTGGCCAGAACAGGTCTGCAAAGGTGTGGGGCAGTTCAATAAGGGAAAAATTCTCTCCTAAAGAAAGCATGGAAACTGCTTCACACTTCTGGTCTCAAGGTTTGATTCAAGCACAGTGTCACAGGTGATGTACATCCAACTGCTCCTCCTGGTCAGGGAGCCCCAGGGAGGGAATTCTCACCCTGAGAGATGGGCAGTGGTTGCCTGGTGCCTCTTACATGGTGCCCCACTAGAAAAATACAACAAAACAAATTTCTTGGCAGACCTGGAGCCAAGAATTTTGTTTTTTATATTTTTTTTAATTCCTTCAACCTGTCACTGGAATATCCTGGAACAGTGCCTAGGGGACATGGCTTTAGTGAGCACCCCTAAAATTCTCTACAACAATGACATGACTGTGAGAAAGTTTTCCCAGAGTAGAGGCAAATCCCATTCCTGCTGTAGCAACAATTTCCCACAGCGAAGTGCAACTCCAGAATAGAAACCATTTCATTACCAAAGCAACAAAACTCAACACGTTGTAAAACAAGATGCCAAAGCCCAGGATGCTACTTAAATGCAGTAATATATTTTAAAATTTGCTCATTATGCGCCTTCTCTTACTAATGCCTTCAGATTTTGCATTTTCTACTGAAGCAGTGCACTTCAATAAATCCCAGGGTGTAACCTCCTCTTTCAGGGCCTAGAGCACACTTGTTAAAAGAGCTGACAAAAGAGGTGAGGGACGGGTCTTTATTTGGAAATCCTAAAAACGTTCTCTGGAACAAAAATGGTCCAGAGACAAAGACGCAACAAGGTGGAGGACACAGGATTAAATATGGGGGAAAAGGGGTGGATCTGAGGGTCAAGGACCAATGGGAACAGGGAAAAGTGATGCAGGGGAGGGGCAGCAAACTAGGAGAGCCAATGGGATAACAGGGGCGGAACACTGTGGCAAACTGACCCCAATGGGGATCAGGAGAGGGGAGAACATTCTAGGGGCATACAAATATGGTAAAAGGGGGCTGAACAGGGGTGACATCAACTCAGTTAACCAATGAAACTTAAAACATTAACATGCACTCACAGAGGTCTATGGGAGGGAGGCTTTTCTCACCCTAACCGTGAAAAACGCCAATCACTTGTTTTTAAAATTTTAAAAGCTTAATAGTAATAAAATGGTTATAAAAATAGTAGTACAATTAGAGTAACAAACATTTGGACAATTAGGATTAGGACAATACGAGACAATAAAAACAAAGAGTTACGGACAGTCTGGGTACCTCTTTCTGGGCAAAATAAGCCCAAAAAAGGACACACACTAAAAGAGGATTAACCCTTAAAAGCAACAGCCTGTTGCATATTCATACACCTCATCCATGATGCATAAATTCCATTCAAACACAGGATTCTGTCTGGTCAGTGTCAGCTTCTTCCTCTGAATTCTAACTGTCTTCAGGGCTGAGCAAGGTAGGAAGAACTTGATAAAAGAGCAATAAATTCTTTTTCTCTGAAGAATTTAGGTGTCCTGTGGCTGCTATCTCAGTGTGAGTCCTTTCTTTAAAAAAACTATCTTATATAGCATAGTTTCTATTTTAACATTATGTTATAACCTAAAACTATATTTAACATGCTGCTTAAGAGAATTAATACAGCCTAACTTCCTAACATAACACATATAACATTCATTTTAATATTTGCAAAAGGCCAATCATAAAATACGCATTTTTGACACTTACCTTAGAAGGGTATTTCTCCTTGCTTCTTTCTGTCCCTCCAGGGTTGAAATGTTGTAGCCACAGTGGCAGACCTTTGAGCCTCCATATTCCATCTTTCCTCTGGGAAGAGGGAGGCAGAAAAGCTTGCACTTTCTTTCTTTTTCTTTCTTAGAAGAAAATGTGCCTTCTCTCCAGGTCATATATTGCATAAGCTATTTTGGAAATTGTATAAGATGGTTTGGAAATCAGCAGGCAGATCTGTAGTAGCATTCAGGTTCTTTCTTCACATTGAATTTAAGATTACAGGGATCTAGGTATAATTTCATTAAAAACATTAAAAGGACCAAAGATTAGCAGTCAAAATTAGTATGCAAAGCAGAAGCTGTATTTTTTTCTGTGCAAATATTTATTTTACAGAAAATAAGTAGAAGCAGTATTCTTAATAAAACAGTTTTTCCTTTTAACCAAAGACTATTAAAACAAAAAGCTCTTTGAAAAAAAATCCTAACCAAACATATCTGACAAAATATCCAAGTCTTTCTTCTTTCATTGCTTCTCCCCCTTCCTCCACCCTGTTTTCTCTCCCTTAAGGGAATTGTTTTCTTTTCTATTCTTCTGTTGTCCTATCCGGGGGGGGGGGGGGGGGGGGGGGGGGGGGGCATTAGTGTTGTTTCCTTCAATACATTTTAGACAACCTGGCAGAAGATGCATTGCAAAGCAAATTAAGATCCAGGAAAGCAAGATGAAAGGCTAAAACCAGTTACTGCAAATCCAGTAAGATTTGGGACAGAAACTGGAGTCAGAGCTGATGCTTGGGGGCAGCTCTGTGGGTGCAGGGTCAGGGCTCTGCTGGTCCCCTGCCTTACCTGGGGGCAGGTTCCCCATCCCCTGTGTCACCAGGGGCTCTGTCCACCCACCCTGTCACCACCCAGGGCTTTCAGGCTCTGTTTGGAGCAAGAAGCAGCACACATCCCCATGCCCACTCAGCAGGAGCAGCTCCTTACTGTGAGAGCTGGTAAAATAAGCATTTACGTATCTGTTCTCTGCTTTTGACTCCAAATATAGTTCAGGAATACACACACAGGGCAGATTATCTGCAGGTGGGTGGAAGTGTCTGCATCAGCTTCTTGGTCAGCAATGTCCAGCCAGCAGCCTGAGCTGCTCAGCGGGCTGGAGAGGATTAACACCTCCAGGGCAAAAAATGTAGCAAAAAAGCTTATTTTTTTTCATCTTTTTTTTTTTCCTCTCCTGTCCATGCTGCCTTCCTAAGTACCAGGAGAGTTAGGAATATGTTAAAGAGACTGCATTGTACCAATGTCACATTGCATCATTAAATTGCAGCTGTGCCAGCAGATAATTTAGATAAAGACCAAGAGGCACATAGGAATTATCAGCCATGACTCCAAGGATGACAGGTTGATTCCACAATTTCCTAAGAGGATGCATCTGTGAACTCCATACACCCTTTTTATTTTTTGCCCTCCCACTTGGCAACTTTCAGAAACTGGAGTTTAGTTCTCTTTTAAGTTGATGTGCTACAAAGGAACCAAAAGAAAGCCTCAAGGGGAAGATATTGGCTTCAGCTATTTGATCCAGGTTTTTATGTTGCTATTCTAGGCCCAGTTCTGAGAAAAATAAATCCCTTTATCCTCCAATTCCCTACCTAATCAAAACTAGGCCATTTTACCCAAATAGCCAAGCCATGTTGCTTAACACCCACACTGATTTCAGCCCCCTGGGAGTCAGGTCTGAGAGATTTTCCTTTAAAGGATTAATCAGAAAGGAGAGTAATTTGTAATTTGGTTGTTGCTGCTCCTATGAAGCTTTGTCTTAGTCACAAAATGTTGCTCTTCCCAAAAGGAAAATGAGTGGCACAGCAGCATGAGCCCAGACAAGCATCCAGGAACCTTCAGGACTGGAGCAGCCTCCCTTAGAGGAAAAATGGACTTGATTGCTTTTGGTTCTTTTTGCCAGCATTAGCAATGTCTTTGTCAAACACTAGGCTAAAAATGTCATTTAGCACCTGCAACTGTATTCTTCTATTTCTCAAAGGTTGTTTTTTTTTTCCCTAAGTGCATGCATAAGCGTAGGAAAGCAAAACGAACAGATGAAACAAGAACATTACTGAAGATGATTGCACAGGAATCTTGGTTAATGAGCTTGTAGCACACCTTCCTTTCTTGGCTTACCATCTCATTGCTACATCAGATCTCTTTTGCTTTAAAACACCAATAATTTCTGAAATTTATGTGAACATCTCTTGTGCCTGAGCAGCAGAGTCACCACTGGGGTTGCTGTGGCAAACAAGCTGTTCTATCAGCCAGGAAAGGAAAGTGCTGTGTAAACACGGAGTAATTCCTCAGAGGACTAACAATGTTAGAGCAAGGTGAAAACCTGAAGTAGCTTTACCCAGTGACAGGCAGCCAAACCCCATTTCCACAGCTAATGGAGATCTGTGACTGCAGCATGTTCAAATTTATTACTTTTCCCAGGAGCTACTCTTTATAGGTTAAAATGCAAATTTTACTTTCACTCACACTGGAGTGCAGGTCAAGAGAGGGGATTCTGCCCCTCTGCTGAGAGCCCACCTGCAGGGCTGTGTCCATATCTGGAGTCCAGCGCAGGAAGGACAGGGAACTGCTGGTGTGAGGCCAGAGGAGGCCTCCAAGATGATCAGAGGGATGAAACAGTCATTGAAGAAAGGCTGAGAAATGTGGGGTTGTTCAGCCTGGAGAACAGAAGGCTTAGGGGTGATCTGACTGTGGCCTTCAGTAGCTGAAGGGAGCCTACAAGAAAGATGGAGAAGGACTATTCACAAGGCCCTGGAGTGACAGGACAAGGGAGAATGGCTTCAAACTGAGAGAAGTTAGATTTATATTGGATATTAGGAATGAGTTCTTCCCTGTGAGAGTGCTTAGGCACTGGCACAGGTTGCCCAGAGACGTTAGATGCTCCTGGATCCCTGGAAGTGTTCAAGGCCTGGTTGGATGAGGCTCTGAGCAACCTGGTATGGGGGAAGGTGTCCCTGCCCACCTTTGGGAGATTGGAACCAGATGAGCTCTAATCGCCCTTCCAGCCCAGGCCATTTTATGTTTCTATGAAATACAAACCCACTGGAGTGACTCCTGTAACATTATCCTGACTGCCTTAACCTGGACTGTGATCATTCTCTTCACACCCCCACAGCTGTGTCTCACACAGTGTCACTGGAACTCACCACACCCACACATGCACCTTACACTTTTAAAAAGCTTTTTGATCAACTCATCTTTTTACCCCACTGCAACAAAGCCACTCCAGCATTTTCAAGGCACTCAGCTTTCCAGCCGACCTGTTGATGCCCTTTCTGAATACTGAAATAGGTGACTCCTAACAGCATGGCACATATGAGAACATTGGGTAGAATCAGGTTTTGGCTCATTATTTGAGAGGGCTTTTCTTCATCACACCTTTTCTCACCTGACTATGCCATGCAAAAGCTCTGCCTGTTGGTTCACAGGGAAGAATAAAGCCTGTGCTACATTTCACAGCCAAAATAACTAAATGGTGACTGGTGAAATCCAAAATAACGAAATGGCGACTGGTGAAATCCAAAATAACTACATGGTGACTGGTGAAATCATCATACAAGAGATTATTTCTGACAGGTCCCCCAGGGCTGCATATTGGGCCCATGCTGCTCAGTATCACTGTCCATGATTTAGGGAGGAAAAAGAACAGATCCAAGTAACCACTAGTGACGTGTCACACATGATACATAACACACATACATGCAGTGACACAGGAATTAGAAGGACAATAAATAACAACAATGCCTAGCCAAGCAAAGGCAGAGAAAGGCAACTGCTACTGGAGACACCTTTTAAGTTGTTCTGTTGAATTCACAGCTAAAGGGAGCTACTGAGAATTTCCAGCCAGGTGGTTGAGAAAAGTTCCTGCTGCTTCTCCTTGTCAAAGCTGTCCATGCTGTGCTGTGCTTAACTCCCACCCCATGGCCTGGAGGCACCAAAACCAAGGGAGAACTCCAGAGCAGCCAACTAGGCAAAGGAGATTGAGTGAGGAGACTGGTGGGTGGTAGATAAACGAGGAGAAATCCCAGGAAGAGAGACTTTTCATAGCTCCATCAGAAGGTCAGAGGGGACACTGAAGCAAACGGTGTTACCAGATTAGGGTTTTTTAAAATTAGTATTCATAAACAAAACAAAGCAGAATAATTAAATTTAAAATGTGATTAATTTTTTCTATTGCTGAGAAAATGTTTGCAATTAATTTCATTAGCCCATTCCTGGTTGTCAGAAGCTCCTTCTGATGGCTGTGCCTGTTTAAAGGCTGCATCCAAGCGTTACAATTCATAGTTTATTCCATGAAGTCTTCCATATAAAGCTCCCAGTCTGCTGTGGACTATTGAACATACTAAAACAAACTCAACCTTCATTCAGTGACAGGCTCATCCTCATTATAATTACACAAAAAGTTAATTTTTGTCTTTCTAGTGGCTGTCATTTCTCTCTGCAGAATAAATGATGCCTCAGCTTCTTAAAAACCTAAATGTGTTTCTGATACTGTTCCCATAAACTTTAACCATTATTATTGGAAAGAATTTAATAAACCAAAGTTTCACAGTCTTGTTACCTCATTACAGTTGTTGCTCAGCACCACAGAGCTGCTAAGGCATTTCTCATCACTACATAATTTTCAGGCTACTTCTCCCAATTTCATAGATGACAAAGCAGAAAGCTGCATAGCTTATGTAAATCACTGTTCACTTAATGTCCCACCAAAAGTCTGCTGCTGAATCACAAATCAAACACCAGCCCTGCCAAGCCTCACTCTCTCCCATCCTAATGTGTAGTGGGAAAACACAGAATCACAGAGTCCTTAGGTCTGGGAGGGACCTGTGGAGATCCTCCAGTCCAACCTCCTGCCAAGTCAGCATCACCTGGAGCAGGTGACACAGGAACACATCCAGGTGAGCTTGGGATATCTCCAGAGAGGGAGACTCCATGACCTTTCTTGGCAGCTTTCCCAGTGCTCTACCACCCTCAACATAAAGAGGCTCTCCCTCAAGGTGAGTGAAACTTCTTGTGGCTTAGTTTATGGCCATGAACTAATCATGCCATGAAGGTATCTCCATCTGTCTGATGACAAACATTTATTCTCCTTCCCTTTTCTGAGCACACCAAACAGCCTCAAATCAAAGGTCCCTTTATGGCCCATTTCTGGGGTCAGGAATGCAAAGTTCAGACCTTCCAAAGTTCAGAGAGAGAGAGAGCACACTCATGTACAAGTTGGCATGTACACATGTGCAGAGAGAATTTGCAATAATGCACATTGCATAGTGGGGTGTTGTGAGTCTCCAGGATGAGGTGAGAGATGAGAATTTGACTTTATGTTTCTCAGAAGGCTGATTTACTATTTTATGATATTATATTAAGAGAAAATTATATACTAAAATTATACTAAAGAAAGGATATATCAGCAGGCTAGATAAGAATGAATAATAAAAACTTGTGACAGACTCAGAGTCTGACATAGCTGGCTGAGATTGGTCATTAATTAAAACCAATTCACATGTTTGGATGAACAATCTCCAGACCACATTCCAGAGGAGCAAAACATGGACAAGCTGAGGCTTCTCATCTTCCCAGGAGAAGAAATCCTGGTGAAGGGATTTTTCAGAAAATATCACAGTGACAGCAGAGATTCCCAGAACCAGGGAATGCACATTGCACAGACTCCCAGAACCAGACAGAACCTCAGCATCTGCTAGATGCAACTTCAACTGTGTTCATCCTACCCATATGAGGTGTGCTCAGGGAAACAGAAGCTGTTTTGTGAAAGACAGAACACAGCTGAAAACCCCCAGGATGCCCTGAAAGGTCTTTCCACAGCTGGCAAGAGGTGGGCAGAGCATCAGAGTTGTGGGAACTTGTATGGCATGGCTTAGAGACATCACATGTGGCACAAGAAGGGGCTGAGCCTGCACTCTCAAAGTGGCCTTGGGTTCACCTCCTTGCCCAGGGAGCACCATTCCCTGCAGTCCTCTGCCCTGCACAGCACACAACCCTTTCTGGCCTTACCAAAGGCCAGTGCCAACCAAACTCAGTCTGGCCAAATTAAAATGTCTTTGTTTTCTCATTGTCAAAGCACACTTTGAGCTTTCCACCCCATTTTCCATGTACTCTCCTCTCCAGCTCTTTAAACTTTGCAGCTACAAGACCAAAACTTCCCAAGCATTTCCTTGCATGTCTTTGTACTGGTCTGAAATGCTAATGCATTTTATAACTCTGCTGTTTGCCATGGGAACCTTTACATTATTTAAAGGCTGTCAGTCAGGTGTGAACCTTTCCATTGATTTACCATTCACTTCTCATCCTCTCCTGGATGCATTAGGCAGCTGCAGCCTGCCACTGGTATTGAGGAATAACAATTCCGTTTGTTTGAACCTGACTTAGAGCCACTCGCTCTTGCAGCCCATATAATTCTCCTTACTGTGGTTTGTGTGACATTAATGACAAAATAAATAATTCAGCATGGTTTTCACCCAAATGTAGCCTTGTCAGAGACTAATATACAATCTTTGCTAGCTTATTTAACAAAACAAGCCCCTGAATGATGCTTTTAAAGGCTGAGTCTCATTTTAATGGAACTTGGTGGCAAAACTCCCCCAAGACCCAGCGGTAACAAACAGGAACAATCTTCCCACTCTTGTTCCTGCCAACCCACCCTGTCATTTAGTCCTGGTATTTATGCTCTGCACCCACCCAGCAGGTCTGTGCCTTCTTACCCTTCACATCTCAGGCTGCCTTTTTATGGAGCTGCACTTTACTTGCAGGGGCCATAAAACAAGGCTGAACAGCACCAGGGATGCCTGCACAGGGTAATCAGGAGAGAAGAGAACACTTAGCTCCTTAATGAGACCTGACAGTGATGCTTCAGGAGTGAAACCACTCCTGCTCTTGCTCTCAGGGTGGTGAGTTTAGTAACATACCAAGCCACTTTAAGCATTTCATAAGGGCTGCTTGACTACAGGAGCTCTAGAACAGAATCACTGTGTTTAAAATAAAAAAAAAAATCACTAATTTTTTGGACATTCATAACAAAATTTCCAGTACCTTCACTGAGGCCAGGATGTGCTTCTCAGTACCCACTCCCTCAGCCCCTCTACAGCATGCTTTTTCTCCATTTCTTATACACTCATTCCTGCTTGTCCTGTGTTCATTAATGCTGTCCTTGAGCTGCTGTGCTAAAACTTGTGTCAACAGCTGTACAAGTTATGCATGGATGAATACTCCAAGTAAAATCTTGCATCTTTCCCTTAAAAGTGTATTGTTTCCAGAATGATCTCAGGGTTGACTTGGGAGTATGACCCTTAATTCCTCACGACTTTATGTTCACCTCCTTTATTTCTTTTTCCAGGAAAACCACTTAGTTTGTCTGTAAGCAACACATTCAGAGACAGCATATATATCATGCCAAATTATTCTCCCCTGGAGCAAGGTCAATTTGTTATTCAGATTGGCTTCTCATTCATCCTGGTGCTGCAAAGTGATTTGGTTTTCTTTCAGCTTCAATTTACCTGAACTATGGGTATCTGATTTTTGATTTTGCAGACTGGACTGCTATCCAGGGTGGTTTTTTCCTCATGTCCATGGAGTCTGTTTTTCCTGTTACTCAACTGCAGCTGCTATTTGCAAAGACCACAGTGTGCATTGGTAGTTGATTAAATTAAGCCTAACGAATTCTCGTGCAGAGAGGAATCATTAAAGTTTGTGATTTCAAAATAATGAATTTCCCATTTCATTTAAAATAGGACAGTAATGAATAGGTGATACATTTCAAAGTATATTCTGAGGAAAATGGCTAATGGTTTCCTTGGAGCTGAAAATTATATTCCAGGAAAGGGATGCATCTGGCCCAAAAGCAACTGTGATTGTGAAGGAGTGAGAGACAAGCAGTGCATCCTTTTGGGTTTCCATCCCCAACTACAACACACTGACCACAAAGTTTCTGACCACCCAGGTCTCTTGGCAGCCCACACCTCCCTTGGGGATCCCTTCCCAGCCCCACTCCACCATGCTTCAGCCCCTTCCTTGTTCTCTCTGCACGAATCATAACCCTACAAATACCCATAACTCAACCATAACCATAAAGTAACTCCTGTATCGTCTTGCAAAGAGGAATGACCAAAAACCACTGGCTCCTTAACAGAAATAGGCTGGTTTAAAGTCCTGATGGGCTAAACAGTGGTGTTAGTTCAGAGGCTACTGAGTTATTAAGGCAAAAGCAAGAGTTTAACATGAACAGTCGTAGTTCTGAATGACATTGAGGTTACCTCTCTGATTTTATTCACATCAGAGACATCAGCACAACCAGGAATGGGGAAAACAGAGGGGCCTGGAAAATTTCCTTAAAATCCAGGAAACTGACACAGTCAGGATATCAGCACTGGTCTCACAATGCATCTGATATAGAAACAAAAATCAAAGTGGCCTTTTTGTATAAATGATCCAAGAAAAACACTGCATCCAGCAGAGAACACCTGATGGCACAGTGGAGCTCTGGCAAAGGGTTTTGCTCCTGCCTCTACACACAGTTTGCAGCTTGATTTGCTCAGTAACAGCCTTAGTTTAGCTGTTCATTTAGTCTGAATTGCATGCAATGTTTACAGAAGCATACATGGGATTAACACAAATACAAATGAATTAGTCAGATCTGGAGTTACAACAATGACATCAGGAGATCAACTCTTGGGAGCTTTAAAAGAGGAGAAAGAAAAATCTAAAAATAAAAATAAAAAAAGAAATCATTGTTGCCTTTTTGAGTTCCTGTGATTTTCAGCTTCTAAAAACATTACCTCAGTTAACTCTCCGCACTAAACTTTTTTATGGCAGGAATAAAGTTATTTTTTTTTACAAATAAAAAAATATTCATCCTGACATAGCAGCCCTACTATCATATTGAAGGTATTGAAGGCACCTCCCAGGGCAGAGCTATTCCAGATTAGAGAGAATTTTGCTTGTAACCAGAGGCTGGATTGAACTTTTCATTTCCATGCACCACAGCAGCCTGGAGCAGCTGGCTGGGACCCTTCAGGAGCAGTGGATTGACTGAACTCAGCAAGGCAGCAATTCCCAGGGATCCACACCTTGCAGCCCAGCAAACAGTGACCAGTGCCTGATCTCATTTAGCTCACGCTGCTGCCTTCCCCTCACTCCTTGGTCCCCCCAGGAAAGGGCCAAGACCAAGGGAGGGAGAGGTGGAGCTCACTGCATGCAGCAATGAGAATTCTGCTCCTCTGAAACAATCACTGGGGGTTCTGAAGGCTGAAATCTGCTGTGACTTAAGCCTGACAATGAGAAGCGTTTTGCTGCTTTGCTCCCAGCTCTCCCACCCAGCTGAGACATCAGCACCCCACATTTTCCTCTCATGCCTCAATCTCCCTTGCCCATCAGCTTTGGGGCTGGAGAGGATGGTGCTGATGCTTTCCAAGCCCTTGTGCCAGCTTGATCACAAAGATCAGGGTGGAAAGGTTTGGCTCCTTTGAGAAGATCCCTGGCAGCAGCTGAGCAGTGAAATGCTCACAGAGAAATGCTCACAGTGAAACGCTCCTGTCCCACAGTGCTGCTGTGACAAATGGGGCACAATTTGCCCCACAGTCTCTCTCCAGCAGAGCAGGAGTCAGTCCTGCTGCCAAACCCGCTCTCGGTCTCCTCCCACACCTCAGGGACACTTGGGGAGGCTTTGTCAGCACAGCACAGCAGCATGAATGCACACAGACAGTGTCAAGGACAGCAAAGAGCAACCAGCACAGCCAGCCCTGCTCTAAATGCTGCCAGAATATTTATAACCTGAGTGTTCTGCCCAGGGAGCTGCAGCCTAATTTAGGCTCCTTTTTTCCTGCTTACTTTCTTCTCCTCAAACACATGATAGTTTTCTGTCATTAATCTTCAGACTATCATACTTCCATTGTCCTGAACTTGTATTTCTCTTTATAGGCACAAGCTGTCCTCCTAGTGCTGACCCGGTCACCTTTCCTGACAACACTCCCAGCCCCACAGGATGAGGCCCAGGACAGGAATAAATCATTCCCAGGTGTCTGAGCACACACTTGAACAAGGTTCAGAGAAGTGGTTTCACACAAGAGGCTGCCCAGCCCCAGCTGTATCCTCCCCTCTGGATTTCAGGGTGATTTCCAGAATTATTCCCACTCTTTCAGTCATTTTCACCAGACCAAAAGTCAGTCCTGTTCCACACAAGTGATTGTGCTGCTCTTTTCATCCTCTCCAAGCCCAGTTCTGTGCCCTGGCACAGACACCAAACCCAAGGGGATTTTAGGAAATTAACTGATTATTATTTCAGATCTGGTGCTGATTTTGCTGAGAAGTCCTTTCCCATTGCCCGTGAGGCAATGGGAAAGGACTTCTCAGCAAAATCAGCACCAGATCTGAAATAACATTACAGTCCTGACAGGAGCAGGCACACTAAATAGAGATAAGTGGAATGCTGCAAGATGGTATTTTGTTATTAAAATAAAAAAAAAAAATTAAAAAGGGCAGAGTTTACTGAATGAAACCACTGACCCTTGCTGGCACTGGAATGGGAAAAATCAAAATGTTTTCATTTTGTATTTCAAATCATAATTCAAGACAAAGTAAAAGTATTAAAAAAACAAGTATTGAAAAGGTGTCTTTTTCTCAGCACCACCCACCAACAAAACTCAAGGACTTTTAGTTTTGCTAGCTAACAAATAATTCAATTACTCACCCAGCACTAACGTGAGGGCAAAGAACCAGAGCATTCCCTGCCACTGGCACAGGGGAGATTTAGGTGGGTAATTCCATTAGCACTCTGGAAGTCCCTTCACATAAATCTTTGTGGCAGTAATGAGGAAATGAGGCATCAATAATATAAGAAATTTGGTTCCTTAGCTCCTGTTGAGGATCTCAAGCAAGGACATCTCAGGTTTCCCACCTCTGCCAAGGCACAGCTTGGGCATCCCTAAATCTTCACATAGGGTGGCACTGCAGTGGTTTACAGGCCTCACAGAGGAAGAAAGGAAATGTAAACCCTAGCAAATAACAAGAAACACAAGTGCCATTTCCTCAGTGTTCATAAATTTGGATGCTTTGGACCCAGGACATCCCTCTGGCTGTCCTGAGCAGCCAAGACCCCTGCCAGGGGGCTCAGAGACCCTGGCACAGAGCCCAAAATGCCCCTGTGGTTTTGATTATGACCCGTAGAGCAAGTTACCAACCTTGTATGAAAATCAGCAAGCCACAACAGTTTAGGGAGAATAATAGTGAAGTTATCATGGGGTAGAAAAGTAGATTTTGGGGTTTTTGGTATGGGGATTCAGGAGGCAAAATGGAGGGAACTGGGTGTGTCCAGCCTTTCTCCTTCTTCTTCTTGGCCTCCACCTTCTGCTGTGATGTTGGCACTTACAGATTGGTTTAGAGTAGAAGCTCACTGTCCAACAGAGGTGATAGGTATTGGAAAGTAATTGTAAACATTGTATATGTAGTTTTTAGAATAAAGATATAACACTACCCTGGGGGCAGGCAGAGTGCCTGGAACTGCCTTGCTGAGCTGACCTCGGCAGGGCAGGAGAAAATTTTTTTATAGACAAGATAAAATAAACAACCTTGAGACCAAGAAAGGAAAAGCCCTGAGTCTTTCGACCGCTGGGCTGGGAAAAGAGACTTTGGAACTTTTCTCGGGGTCACTCTGAGGAGCGAGAGATCCCGACATGTTCTTACAAGCTGTGCATGAATTGACACAGTGAAAAGGAAGAGAAGGAGTTAAGCACTCGGCAGCGAGCAGATCTGCCCCGTGCAGCGAAGGCACAAAAGCTTTTTGACTCTGCAACATCCTCACCCAGCATCCCGGTGTCGCAGGCATTGTTTCATCTCCTTATCGGCTCCGCACACCGCCGGCGGCGCTTCCCGGGTAGGCAGGGAGGGAGGCAGGGATGGAGGGATCCCCCGGGATGCTCGCTCACACACACACACACACAGAGCCACGGCCGGATGAAAGCGCTGCCAGCCCCTGCCCATCTCCCTGCACGCTCTCCCTCTGCACTCCTGCACAATGGGGAGAAAAGAAGAGGGTTTTGCTTTTAAGTTAGGAAAGTAGATAGAAAA
>JAHXMQ010012337.1:31512106-31523122 GCA_020466415.1 Ammodramus savannarum pratensis
AGGGGGAAAAATAAAGGGGGAAAAATAAAGGGGGAAAAAATAAAGGGGGAGGGAAAGAAAAAATGAAAAAAGAAGTAAAGAGGGAGAAAAAAGGGAACAAAGAAAAAAAGGGAAGAAAAAAAAGAGAGAAGGGAGAAAAAGGAAAAAACCTGGGTGCTGTTCCTGTGGTGGGTCTTCCCAGGAAAGCTTGGTCTCTTGGCCTGCTAGAGCTACAGAGAGATAGGACCTGCCAGATAAAATACTTCATGTTTCCCAGCATCTGCTGCTACACAATCACACCCAGCGTGTTTACAACTGAAATCACAGATTGCTCCAAATATTGGTCTTACCTAAAAAAGACAACCTCTCTCTGGTGCTTCAAAGGGCGAATAAAATAGCAAGTAACTGAATGACAGACAACTACTTTTCAACATTCTTACAATTTCTGTGTGCAAGGCCACAAGGTGCACCTCCCATGGAAGGGCAGGAGCTCAGCTGAAGGAAAGGACAGCAGACAGCCAGGGCTAATGGGAGGGAACCACAGAACCCTGCACATATTTTCTTCTTCAGTACCTGGAAGGATTTTTTTTCCCTAATTGTGAAGGGAAAGGAGTGTTGTGGTGGCTAGATGAGTTTTTGGCTCTACAATGCACTCTCTCTCTTTTTTTTTTTTGAAGATAGGGGGAAAACCAGACCAAAAAAAGCAAGTTTAGTTCTTGATGTCTTTTCCTTCTGACCTGTCAATGCCCCTCACTTATGACCTTCACAATTTCAAATGAACTTCTGATTGTGCTTCAAGCCTTCAGGAGAACATTAAGAGAAGACAGACCTGGACACTGGATCACAGATCCAGCACTGTTCTGCTGGCCTGCCCACTTTAAACTTTGATCCTCCTCTCAGTGTGAGATGCAAAAGCAGTTAACAGAGGAAAACTCCTCTCCCCTCCCAGCCAGATCCTCAGCTCTTTCCTGCTGAATCCACATCCCAACCTGGCAGGCACAACTTCCCCCGTGTTGTGCTACCAGCACTGCACTAAGCCAAGCAACTGGAAGAAAAATTGGCATAATGCACTCCTTAAGTCTGGGGGGGTTGAGACATATTATGAGTGTTTATTTTTGCCTTCCCAGTGCTACTACTGCTCGGGAAGAAAAGCTTTGCAATTAGCTCAACCTTTGCAAGAGGCCCAGAAGATGCAACTGAAGCTTTCCTGGTCCCTCCTTCCATCTCCTGGCCAGGCATGGATTAACACAAGTCAAACAGCAATTACAGGGCCTTGCCTTCACACAGGAGACATGCAAGGGCTGTGGCTGCAGCTGTGCTGGCCCCAGGTCTGATTAGAGCAGTGCTGTGCCTCTCCCTAAACACCTAGAGTATTGTATTTGCTGGGAAATGCCTGATAAAGGCAGCAATGATGAATCTGACTCCATGTTCTCAGAAGGCTAATTTATTATTTTATGATACTAGAATATATTAAAGAATACCATACTAAACTATACTAAAGAGTACAGAAAGGATACTTACAGAAGGTTAAAAAGATAACAATGAAAACTCGTGACTCTTTCCAGAGTCCCGACACAGCTTGGCATGGATTGGCCAATGAGTGAAAACAACTCACAGCAGAATCCAATGAAACAATCACCTGTGGGGAAACAATCTCCAAACACATTCCACATAAGCAAAACACAGGAGAAGCAAATGAGAAAAAAATTGTTTTCCTTTTCTCTGAGGCTTCTCAGCTTCCCAGGGGAAAAATCCTGGGTGAAGGGAATTTTTCAGAGAATGTGAATGCCACACCAGAGCTCTGCTAGAGCAGGAGTTGGAGCAGCTCACCCTCCTCTCTCAATATGTTTATCACTTGGGGCTTTTTATACCATTTTTGCAACTATGTTGGCAGCTCCAGAATTAATTGCATTTCTCATGGTATTGGGTGGTGGTTTTAATGAAAGCTGCTGCTCCTGGGGAATGAAGGGATCACACAAAATCAATTAAGTCGTCCAATTGAAGCTGCAACCTGAGAACACCCAGCAAGAAAATCCTCAAGGAAGGAAATCTGAAGGTAAATAAAAAGACCCCTCTTCCTTCCCTGTGCAATTTTTGTGTAAGAAAATGCTCTCAGGGTTTTCAAACTAATGACATGGGAGGCCTAAGTCACACGTACAAAGCTTCAGTTTAGAAACCCTAATATTAATGTAGAACTGGCTGGCAGAGAGAGAAGATAACAATGGCTTTAAGCATTAATAATGGCTTATTTTTCTACCAATACTAAGATTAAAGCACTTGGGAGCAGGTAAAACACATACCTTGTCAGCAGCCATTGGAAACAGGGTGATATGAAGCAGTTTAACAGCCAGGAAGAATTACCAGCTGCATCCCTTTTACATTGCTACATCACTAGGCTGTGAATTCATAGGATTTGGGGATTACAGGGCAGCTCTGGAGTACCTGCAATAGAAGAAAAACACACCTGAAGTTTAAATGACAACCAGAGCACTTTGAGTTATAACAAGTTTAGCTCTGGAAATTAATATCCTAGCCTTTCCTAAATCTTGGAGCCTAGGAGTCACTAAGGAATAAAACCTGCAGTATTTATGATTTAATGGGAAAGGGTTTGTTTTCACAATTCCAGCTGGCTTGGAGAGGAGGGGAGTAAGGATGGCCAGAGTCTCATATTCTATCTGTGAATGATGATTCCTTTCCCGCATTGTTTTCTGTTTATTAAATTCAAGTTGAAAAGGCAGTTTTCCTTACATTTACACAGCCACACAGTTAATTGGAAGTAAAAAGATGTCTGTTTATGGCCAGGAGTGCTACCCCCATTTGGGAGAAACTGGTTATTGTGCAGAATTCATGTAATTGGTTTCTATAGCCCAAAGCATATCAGGAATAATTTCTTAGAGCAGAGGAGCAGATTTATGCTGAAGTGTCCCTTGAAATTTCTCATTCAAAGGCTGAGGGCTCTAATGACTGCCTTCAAATTGCTATCAGTAAAAGTCTATTCAAAAATGAAATTCAGCATGCAATTTGGCAAACAGCTGTATGCTCCCAGCCTCCAGCCCCTAATCTAATCTGGGCTCTAATTTCTCTTTGTGTAGATTTGCAATGTACACTGGCTTGATCTTAATAAGGCCATTAGCACAAGGAGATTTGCTCAGGCCCACGAGTGCCTGCAGAGGGAGATGGTGGGTGCTGTTGGCTGGCACTGGGCCAGCCCCATCCCTCACCAGTGTCATTCAGGTCTGTCACATTCCCATTTTCTGAAAAATCCCCTTGCCCAGGATTTTCTCCTGGGAAGCCTCAGAGAAAAATGAAAACAGTATTATCTCATTTGCTTCTCCTGTGTTTTGCTGCTTTGGAGATTGTTTATCCAACATGTGAATTGTTTTGACTTAATGACCAATCACAGTCAGGCTGTGTTGGGACTCTGGAGGAAGTCACAAGTTTTTCATTATTATCTTTTAGCCTTCTGTAAGTATCCTTTCTCTATTCTTTATTCTCTATTCTTTAGTATGGTTTTAGTACAGTAGAATAGAATAGCATAGAATAGCATAGAAGCCTCCTAAGAACATGCAGTCAGATTCACCATTCCCTCCCTTTGACAGGGCTCTCAGAAAATACCACACAGGTATGAAGGGACACTTGGATTTTCCCTCTTCCCAGCAGGTCTCTGGCTGACTCCAGCACACAAAGCTCAGTCCCAGCCTGTGCCTGGCATGCTGAGCCAGAATGGGGAGCTGCTCCCAAGGCCTGGGAGAGCCTCCCTCTCCCCAGGCAGTCAGCATTTCTCCTGATGCATTCCCTGCTGACCCAGAGCCACCCTGACAGCAGTGCAGGAGTGAATTCCCTGCTCTTCCATTCCCCCTTCCCTTGGGAACCAGCCACCCTCATTCTGCACAAGGAGCTGCCTCTGATGAAATTGAATCAAATGTCTGTGTTTACGAGACGTTTTGACCGACAAATCATTTTCCCTGTCAGGCTGAGATACGACAATGATGATAACTCAAATTTCTCTGGTCAAATGGTTCTGGAAAGCTTTTCTGCCATTACGGTCCGTGAATGTCAATGGGTTTATCTAAGTGCAGGCAAAGACTGATGGCAGCACTTTCTGCACCTCCTTTTCCCACCACAGAGCTCTCTGTGATGCTGCCTGGCAGGTCTGCCCCAAGAAAGGAGGAAGGTAGACACTGGACATTATTCTTATGTTTTGCGCTATATTGAATTTATCTTTGTTTTGCCCATTAAGAACAGGTTGCAGAAGATGCCTCTAAGAGTTAAACACTGAATTAATTTCCTTCTGTAAAGAGAGATGTCCCTGGCATACTGAGGTGTCTAAGCAACAGAAGTATACTTCCAGAGTAAGTAATGACACTACTATTAAAATTAATAACAACATCATTAGAAAACATAAAACCCTGTAACAGAATTACAACTCACTGAAGTAAATGAGTGAATGCAAATCCTGACTTTGAGTCTTATCTGCCAGCTGTTTCTGGGACAGGAGCCCCAAAATTTCCCTTGTGGGAAAGTCCAGGAACTTGCCACTGCTGCCACATTTAGCCTGCACCATCCAGAAACAGCTTTGAGCTACATTTTGAAGCTTTGCTTTGCAAACATCAAAGATTGAACTGGCTGTTTTTGCTGTTTGAACCCTTTCACCCATCTTTAAAATGGAGAGAGTGTGGCAGTTCTGCTTTGCATAAAACAACAAAAACAGGTGAGGAGAGCTCAGACACTATGTTGAATTACCATCCATCACTCCATATCTTTGCCTTCCTGATTTTTAAGTACGGCTGCACTGCCTCCTTCCATCGCTCCTTCTCCGCTTATTTTCTTTCCAGGGAGATAGCACAAGGAAATGAGGAAAGCAGAAAGGGAGAACAAAAAAAGGCACAGAACATTCCTTTTTATGGAAGGAGGAGGAAGGGAGAGAAAGAGGAGGAAAATCTGGGAAAGGGTACAAGGCTGAATAATGCAGTGGGAAAAAGAAATGCAACAGCTGGATTTGCTGGGTGAGAAAGGAATATACCAGCAAACTGCAAACTAGCCCCAAAAGACCATTCCTGGTGGAATTAAATGGAAATATGAACTAAATATTGGTAAGAATACAGGGTCAGTAAAGCAACAGGGTAAACAGGCAGAGCTACAGTGAAAAAACACAGATAATTCTCCTTATTAAAAAAGACAACTTTTTTTTTTTTTTGTAGGAAAGTAGCAAGGACTATCAACAAAGCAATTTCAACTAGAAGTCACTGAAACCACTGGAAGCTTTTGCAGTGTCTCATACACTGTACCAGACCCTCAGTCCTTCTTGAGCAAATAATTGTGGGATGAACCAAGTGTGCAAACAGCCATGGGCTGCTCTTATGTTGTCTTCAACAATCTAAAAGTAATCCATGATGTAGAATTTAAGACTCCTCACTCATGCCTAGTAATCACCATGTTTATCTGTGTGAAGAAAACTGGCCTAAACTTACTTTGTAGTCAGGAAACTGAGAGTTGGGAGCAATGCTTATCATCCTTGTTGCAAAGATGGAAAACCTTGGAGGAGTTCAGGTATGTGGATCTCTGCAGCACTGAGGTGTCAGGGGTTGTGACAGTGTTCACAGGGTTTCTTGGAGACGAGAATCTGACTGTTTCAGAAGGCTTGATTTATTATTTTATGATATATATTACATTAAAACTATACTAAAAGAATAGAAGAAAGGATTTCATCAGAAGACTAGCTAAGAGGAGAATAGCAAAGAATGATAACAAAGGTTTGTGGCTCAGCTCTCTGTCCGAGCCAGCTGGGCTGTGATTGGCCATTAATTACAAACATCCAAAATGGGCCAATCACAGATGCACCTGTTGCATTCCACAGAGCAGATAATAAATGTTTACACTTTGCTCCTGACGCTTCTCAGCTTTTTAGGAGGAAAAATCCTAACGAAATGATTTTTCCTAAAAGATGTCTGCGACAAAGGGAGTCACTTTGTTTTCATTCCCTCTCCAGCACACATCTGTGCAGAACAGGCACCCAGGAGAGGAGCTCCTTGGCAGGAGAGTCAGGGACAACTGATTCAATTCTAGACTTTGGGTAGCTGAAGGTCCCAAGCTGTGTTGGTGAGGGCTGGGAATGTGCTGCTCTTTGGTAGCCACCAGTTGGCAAAACATCCCCACTTTGGTCTAAGTGTGTGCAAGCAAAACCCTTCAGGTGAGTCACTTTCCTCAGGCACCTTCTGTCTGTAGTCAACAGGAGTTTTCTGTCACCCCACCACAGCACCTGCCATTATCTGCTACAAGAAAGGCCTGACACAAGGGGACTTCCTAAACAAAAAGTTTAGCAAGGGAGAAACTTAATTATTCCTACTGCAGATTAAAGAGGGTGAAAGGATTTTCTACATCTGGGGAATTCAGTACTGTACCCTGCTGTTGCAGTTTTCCCCTTCTAATAATAATTTGTTATCTCAGAAGAACTACCACCATTGCTACAGTCTTACTTTCTAAAAATAATTTTTAAAAAGTCTTCTCTGGTGTCACCCTGTTTTTTAAAGATTTTCTAAGCCTTCTGATGTTGACATTCTTGTAGCAAACTTTCTCACACACTTTCTGTAAATAACTCATTGTTTTGCATTCCTTTGTGGAGGAGGAGAAAGTTGATAGGCTGTTGGTTTGTCCAGTGTCACCCTCCAATCCACTGCCACTTTTGGAAAACTATAAATGTTAGAGAAAATAAACTTCCCTTTTTTCTTCACCTTGAGAACAGCGGTGTAGCTTGTGTTCTCTCGTGTCCTATAGCGACACTCCGCAGTAATATTTCAAAAACAACAAATGCACTTATGATGATACAGTAAGAAAATTCTCCAAGTGCTTCCAGAGCCAGAGAGATTGATAGACCTTGCCATAGTCTGTGGGAACTCAGCCTTCATTAGGTCAAGCTAAATTACTTTACAAATAACTCAGCCTCTACCACAGCTCCTTGGTTCTGAACTGATAGATTATGCAGCCATTAATCAGCTCTAAGTCTGGCCTTTGCTTTTGACTTCTAGAAGGTAAACTTATTCCATGCTGTTCCTCTTCTTGAGTTTCTCAGATACATTCATACTCATAAAATAAAAAGTAAAAAGGAAAACAAATCTCATTCCCTACTAAGCGCTGATGGTTTCTCATGCTTCATGAAAGACTGAGCACACCTTGTAATAAATTTGCTTGTAATGCACCGATTTCATTTTGCCTCCTCCCAAGAAAGCACATTTCAGTTTGAGGAGCTGGAAGACATGAGAGATTATTTATGGCTGTTTGTCTGGCTCTATAGTCAGCTGCAGAGCCGTAAATTTGGAAGACAGCACAGTAACTGATCTCCAGTTAATTTCCTGGAAAGTCTGAAAACTTTGTTCTGGGTGATCGCTGACAAAGAGATAATAACAATAAAATGACCCAAGATGGCCAAACCCAATTTGTTAGTTTTGATAAAGATCATTTTTATCAGAGCTCTGTAGGACTCCATTCACTGATCCAACTCCATTCCCTACATATAACCAGTGGACATTCACTTTCATACATACCCTGATCAGATTTGTTTGGCCTGGACTCCTGTAGCTGTGTTTAGCTCTCAGATGCACATCTTTAATAAGAAATACCTTCATATCCAAGAGCTGAATTTCACCCAGAGAGGTTGTTCAATGAGGTTTCATTTTGAGAGATGATCAAAGGTCATGGCCTTATCACACAGTTCTGCTCCAGCTCCCCACAGATGGTGGGTACACACTTGAAATAAAGTTCTGACTTTCCATTACTATCATAAAATGAGTTGTAGAACCACCCTTTCTTCATTTGTCTTACTTAAAAATATATCTTCTGGCTCATGGGAAAAAAAAAAGGAAGACTCCCATCCATAGGTGATTAATGAACCTGCAGATTTAGTCAATAGCCTTCCAGGGGCCTTTCTACCCAAAGTCCTGCTTCATTTGCTGCCCTTTGTATTAACAAATTTTGTGATTTCTACATTAAGCCTACAGTATCTGCCACAGATCCAGAAAGAGAATTTAGGTATTTTCTAAAGGACCAGCTTTCTACAGGACATATGGAAAAACATTTTATGGATATTTCCCATAATGGATTAAAGATTTTTGCATGAAAAACTCAAAAAATAGTATTTCAATTTCTCATTTTTAGCAAATACTTCTTGTTCTGTTTGACTTCAAAAAATCAAAATGCAAGTGAGACAATATTAATTCCAGCTGTTTCCTCTTCCTATTCATGGTTAATTTTCATAATAATAAGTGAAACATTATCATTTGGTTTTTGCCCTTCCCCAATTAGTCTTTTCTTTATTAGACCCAGCTCTAGCCTCATGAGATCCTTATTGTTTTCTAAAAATACATCTTACCCAATTCACAGTGGGGGAAACTTCAAGCTTTTAAAGCTAAAACCAGAAAACAAAGGACGACACCAAAAACAGGAGCAAGAAGGAAAAAGCTTGCTATTCTGTTTTTTCTGCTTGTTTGGGTTTGTTGTGGGCTTTTCTGTTTGTTTTTAAATGCCACCCCTGCCATTCCTGGGGAGAAGCAGAGGACAGTGCCTGTTTTATGGTTGGGAACTGTTGTACAGCACTGACTTCCATCCAGTCTTACATCACTCGAGTGCTCAGCAGTTTGAACAGAGCTCAAGCAGCCCTAGAGCTGGGGATGTGCACTACAGATCTGTACCTCTGTGCCTGCACAGATCTCCAAGTGTCTCCTACCTATCTGCAAAGCAGAAATAGGTTTTCAAAACCTCAGCAGGCAGCGTGAGGGACGCTTTTCCAGAGGAAGTCTGCTCCATTTGGAGAAACTCCATAACCAATAGAATTTTATTTTTTTTCCACATTCAGCTGCACTTTCTTGGCTTTCTGGCCAGGCTGTAAAGATGTTTAGCACCCAAAAGAGTCAGCTGGCCTAGAAGCTCCACTGCTAATTTTGGTGGCTAAATGAGAGCCGACCTCAATCATGCGAGCGAGCTCTTTGGGAAAGTCTGGCCACAAAGCTGTCATCTCAACTGACTGCTACTCCAGCAAGCAGCAAATGCCTTCTGACATTGTCCTCCTACTTCTGTGCCCTCACACATGCACTTTGCTTATTTATAGAACGTGTGAGCTTCACATACACCAGGCCGAGTTCCTCGGGACTGAGGTCGCGCTTGGTTTTACGCAGTGCGGCCGATTGTTCTCCAGCCTCTGAGAGCAAAGGCTTGCTCTGCCCTCCTGCTCTCCCACTTAACCCAGATCCAGCAATATTTCTGGAAGCAGTAAGAACTAGCAGGAGTAGGAGGGAAGAAGCTGATGGGCTGGTGTGCTTCTGCCATGCAGGAAGGGGAGCAGAGGGGAAATCCCACCGTTTCTGCTGCAGAAAATGTGCTCCAGCCACCTGCAAGGACTGTGAATTTGGAAAGGTCTGCAATGCATTCCTGCCTTGCTTGAGGGCTGGGAGATGCCAGGGCAGAACAGCAGAGCCTGTTTCCAAAGTACAGGATTTTTAGTATTGGAAACACAGCCTTAACTCCTATCTCAAATAAAATTCCACTTGTGCTCCAACAGTAAAACACAACAAACAGCAAATGAAATCCACACCTACACAACAAAACAGTTTTGCCCAGTTGATTTAGTGGAAGTAACCAACAGCAGAAATTTGAGTTGGTTTAGTGGAACTAAACAGCAGAAATTCAGCAGAAATTTAAGTTTACTATTTACCCACAAACCTATGTTTACTACATTTATTACAAACCCAAGTTTACTATTAGAGATTAGTGGGAAGAAAAAAAAAAGCTGCTTCTTTTTAGAGATACTTGTATTTTTTTTTTATTCTATGCAGTAACATAAATTAGCATAGACAAACCCCATGTGACAATGCACCAGCCTCCATGCAAGGATGGGCACACTACTTTTTGCAGGTGCAAACAATTGAACAGAGAAAAGAAGCCATCATCATGCAAGTATCCCTCTTCATCAGATGTAGGCAGGCAAGAAAATTCCCTTTGTCTAAGGCCACAGTGCGTTTTGGTGGGCACTGAGCTCTCAGGCAGCTCAATCATCACCTAAATAAGCTCTAATTGTCATTCCCAAATGCTTTGAAATTGTATTGCCTGCTGCTGGCACTCCAAAAGTTTTGCCTCTGGAGATATCAGGGAAAAGAAACCGTACAAGATCATTTGCAATTAGACGCAACAACCCCGCGCCCAACTGGGACAAACTGGTGTCAGGGGTAAAAATAGCATCAGCCCAAATGGTAAATGCCTTTAGGTTTGTCAGGAATTGAATGTGCAGCAGCAAGGCAGCAGTTATTAGAGGCTCTGATCAGCAAAGCAGACAATCATTTGCTTTGTTACCGTGCTGCCTGCCCGTGTGAGCAGCATCAAACAAGCATTGAAAGACACCCCGCTTGCCCCTGAAGGGAACACGGGTGGGGAGTATCTGAAAACCTCCTTGTTAACAAGCTAACCTTTGAGTCTGGTGAGCAAGGAAGCATTTAGGCACTCTATCAATAATTATGGAAGGGGAAATCGTAGCTCATTGTTTGTCCCAGTGTGGGGAGATAAACAAGGCAGGCCTGGGGTGAGCAGCCCTCCCTTAGGCAACAGCTGCCAAAAAGGCAATTATCCATGGAGCTGCTCAATCCATGGATGATGTATGTTTGGAAACCACCACAAAGTCCTTCTGCTGGTAATAGGAGCTCTGTGGCACATCTTCCCTCAGGGAGCCTGAAATACCCTGGTAAACAGCAACCTGAAATGGGTGGGCAGTGGCATTGCATACCAGGGCTGAAGTCCCAAACACCATGATTTCTGTTCCCTGGAGCTGTGATGTTTCCCCAAGGCCTTTTGAACACACAGGGATGGGGACCTACTTTTAAGCAGAAGGTAGTGACTCAATTTCCTATTTTTTATATTTCTCTCTCCTGCATCGCCCAGGAGGACTTAAAAAACTAATTATACTTCAGCATGCAGCCACCTACTTTTGTTACAAGCCTAAATCCTGTTCCCATTTATAGCCTAACTCAATTTTGTCACCAGCCTCACTGCAAGGAA
>JAHXMQ010012337.1:31523222-31536601 GCA_020466415.1 Ammodramus savannarum pratensis
AAAAAAAAAAAAAACCTCAAACGATATTAAATCTCAAAAAAAACCTTTTTCTGGTTTTTCCTTGTAGGGCCAGGATGCTGGATGATGGTTTGGCTGTCTCCATCCACAGGTGCTGTGTCCTCATGGGGTTATGCAGCCCCTGCTGCTCCCTGGCTCAGTGCTCAGGGCCAAATGCCTCAATCACAGAATGACAGAATTTGTTAGGCTGGAAGGGAGCTAAAAGCTCATCTTGTTCCAACCTCGCTGCCAGGGCAGAGCCACCTTCCACCAGAGCAGGCTGCTCAGAGCCCCAGCCAATCTCATCCCCTCTAATGTAGCCACACACTTCTAAACCCCAAGTGCACAAGGCAGCAATAAAGCTGGTGTTCAACATCACAGTGAGAAAGCAAGAGGCTGTACAGAAGCAAAAATTGATGTGACCAATTTTTTTTTCAATTATGAAGTCAGCCAGTTTTTCCCATCCCATTGTTACTCATCCACTTGCATGACAGACACAGAAACAATTGCTTGACCTGATAGGCATTAAAAAAAATACTTTGAATGACTCTTATATCATAAAAGTTACTTTAAAACCATTTTCTGGTTTTTAGGTAGTGATAAAAAGATTAAATTCCTTTTCAGGTTGCGCTTATCCATTTCTCCTTAATTTCCTCTGGCATACTTTCTTTTCTTCCTCTTCGGTGTCAAAAAGAATAAAGGAAGGAGGAGGAAAACTGGTGAAGAAAAGATAACTCTCTCTAGGGAAAACAGGCAGGAAAAAGAGAATAGAAGTTGTGATTTATTTATTTTTAAGAGAAATTACCTGGGATTTAAACAACTGAAACTTTTGTCTCCTTCTCACACACACACACATCCCTTCACGCCTTTTTCTACCTGTTGTTGGCTGACTTGCACATAGGTGTAAAACAACTTGTTTTTCTGCTGGAGTCACCAGAAATGCTGTTCCCTGGAGATGTTTTGTGTAGGGATAACACGAGAAGCAAAGCTGTGCTCTGCTGGCCCTTCCCTCACACCCACAACTGTGTGCTGCAGTTCTGCTCCACCTTCCCTGTGTTGTGTATTGGGAAAATCACCACTAAACACCCCTGGGGAAGCAGAGCCTGGCTCAGAGGCAGTGAAACACTGCAGGCTACACTTGCTCACACACCTGGCTTTTTTGAGCCGACAAATCTCACAATGGCCTCATTTTTCTAGCAGTGATGCCTCAGGTGAGGCCTTTGTGACACAGAAAGGAAAAAGGTTAACTTTTTTTGGAATTCCCTGCTTATCTGTTTCTTCTCCCAAACCATCTGCCAGTTCCTGGAGTCTGTCAGCAACCTGAGCAATTAGTATTGTCAGCAAATCATTCATTAACAGAACTATTCAGTTTCAGCTAACTTCCAACTAATTGTGTATTTAATTCCTATCCAGCAAGATCAAATCAATCAAATAAAAAAAAAAGGACCACGGGTAAATATCAAAGATCAATGTGTAACAAATGAAACCCTTAATTAAAGCCTTATCTGAATGTTAACAAAAAAACCCCAAGTAAAACAGAGGAGATTATTTCATATCAGGTCATTCTGATTATCCTCCTGCTGTTTGCCTGGTTCAACTCTGGAGTACATTTTTGGCATCATGAGAAAACCTCTCTCCCTCCCCAGGTGGCAGAGACCCCATACAGGCAGTTCAATGCCCCTTCCAGGGTAAAGAGTGACCTCACAAAAATGGTGTTTTCCTGCACACTTTTCCCAGGGAATTGGGAGCTGCAGCTCCTGACCTACCTGGCAAGGAGACAATTTTACTGCTGGTTGCTGCTGTTTGTGTAGAAGCATCGAGCTGTTAAAGAGGAAGCAGGAGGTTGTTCCCTCCTGTGTGTCATCAGCAGAGGTAAATAAAATCTCTGCACAGGCCTTTGTGTTGATGAGCTGATTATCTGTTCCTGCCCTTGAAGGTTCAGGCCCTGTGTTGTCCCCAATCCCTGCAATGGCTTTGGCACTGTCAGGAGCATGAGAACGTGAGACAAGGAAAGGAAAAGCACTACAGTTGATTTTAAAGTGTGCTCAGGTGCACAACCTTCAACAAAAGCAAGGCCAAACAGATACATCAATAAGTTAAGCTGTTGAGGTCAAAAAAGAAACAGAAAAAAACCCCAAACCAATAAATTAGTCTTACCACATCAATACAGGTGACGTTGGTGAGATCCACAGGCCGTGTTTTGTTGGCAGGGAAGAGCATGGGCTGGGCCTGGAGAAGGTGGCAAACACCACCTACCTCAGGATGCTGCCAAGAGAGCTGAAAGAGCAGAACTCTGAAAGAGCAGAACCAGCTCCCAACACATGGCAGCCAGGCACTGCTCCCTGCTCACAGGCACCAAGGTGACACACCTGGAACAGGAGGAGACCTTGGTGGGGAGCAAGGACAGGAATAGGATGGACATGGGAACTCCCTGCTAACTTTACTACCCTCCTGCTCCCTTGCCCTACACCCTATTTATGCCATCACCTGCCAGTCACCTCCCTCTGGCTGTTCCTCTCACCTGAGGGCTCCTATCCCCACCTGAATGCTGTTGTCTGCATTAGCTCCTTCCTGCATTATTCACCACAGAAGTGCCTTGGTGCAGTGCTGAGTCTGCATGGAGGAGATGGCAACCCTAAACAGAAGTATCTCTAAGCTGAAAAAGCATCTTTACATCCAAATACTGAGCTGGACCCCTTATAACACACGTGCATTGATGGGATGTGCTGCCCTGTGCTCTTCAAAAATAAATATCAGCTTGGTTACAGCAACTGGGTTTCTCAAAAAATAAACCCACCCAAGGGAATTTACTGTGATAGCTTCTGGTTTAGTACAAAGCTCAAAGGCAGCAGCTTGTTTTTTAGGAAAAAATAAAAAGTGATCTACCTACAAGTATGGTACAATGAGGGCTTTCACCATGCTGGACTGTGCATTCCTTAGATGTGCTCTCCTATTGGTGCCATTTTCCTCCCAGAGCCAGGGAGGACACCCAGGAGTCTCTCTGATTGTGAGGCCAGAAGTGGCTGGCACCTGCACAGGAGGTTGCAGAGCCTCTGAACCTTCATCACCAAGCATGGTGTACAAGGACCATGGCTGGACTCAGACCAAGACTGTCAGACAGCAGCTCGGCTCCAGGCACCCTTCTGTTCCTCTGTGCCTCTGTTCCTGCTGTTCTGCAGTGGCAATTGTCACAGAACTGCCTCTTACACTGAGCTGTGCAGGACATGGACTGGAAAGTGGTTTATGGGCTCCCCTGTGTGCTGCCTGTGTCCTGACCTCATCCTTTCCTTTTGGCACTAATGATCAGACAAGCAATTTTATTTCATGCGTATGCATGAGATATCCCAGCTCTTTGAGCATCCCCTGCTCTTTCCCCCTGCAGATCCTGCTGCTCCTCACTGAGCCAGCCTGCAGACAGGCAGGAGGCAGTCCTGTGCAACTCTCTCCTTTTTCATGCTGCTTCCCACTGCCCTGGGCTGGAAACTGCCAGCAGAGCAAAGGAAGCAGGACAAGGCATCAGCATCTCCTGCACATCTGTCCCAGTGCCCAGCTCAGCCCCAGGTGAGGCTGAAGCCAAAAGAGCTAATGAAGCAGAGGAGAACAGCCACACTCCTGACATAAAAGGCATGCCAAGCTTTCATCTTCTGAGAGGTTAAAAATAAACAGTTTCGCTTTCAGCAAAGTGGTCTGATTAGAGGCAAAGAAAGCTACGCTGATTTCCATGGAAATGGAATATTTTGTTGCTGCTACTTGATCTTGTTAAGAACACAAAATAGTGCAATTTCAATATCTGGAGAGTGGTAGTATACTTTAAGAAATTTAAATTAAATTGATTTATTTTAAAAGAAAGCTGGCTGATTTTAGTTTCCTAATTAGTTCATTATCACTGCAAATGGAGCATGTTCTTAGGAACTTATAGAAGGGTATTACAGAAACAGCTGCAACCCACAACAGAAGAGATACAGACATAACCAATATCTCTACATAAAAATCAGAGACTTAAACATCCTCTTAGGTTCTCTATCTCCTCTCTAAAACCAGCGAAGAATTCTTCTTTAACTTGTAAGTCTTTCTAATTTTAAACCCGTTACAAAACAGATCCTAGTTTCTATGGAAAACAGATCAATCCCTAAATTTTGTTTGCTTTTTTTAACGTGTAAAAATACTTACTAAGAATGAGACCTGCCTACGCATGCTCTGGAAGCAAAATAACACAATTAGCTTGAGTTCTCATCTCATTACTGAGGTAGGTATCTCCATAGAGAGGTTTCCTCAGAATGAGCTGTGTCCTATTTCAGTTTAACCCAGATAGTAACAAAATAATCACTCAAAATGGGCCAGCACTGCCATGACCTTCCTTGTGATAAATACTAAATGCAGGTGTGAAGGAAAGGCTGCTTCACTGCCACAGCTGTTCTCTTTGTAGATGTGCCCCAGAGTACAACAAACTCCAGCATTTCCACACACAGCACTGGGATGTTGCCACAGCATGGCCCAACAGAAAATTTCTATCAAACAAATGTTAAAAAATATCTAAAACTGTATATGTTAAAAATATCTAAAATAACACATTGTGACGGCAACAAGAAAAAAATAATTCCTTTTCTTCTTCCATTTCCTCAAAGTGAAATCTCAACAGAAACAATAAACCCTTTAGGTTTTTATTTTCACAGTGTGATATTTTCTTGACATAAATTTTATATTATTGGGATTTCAGACAGAGCAACTTGAGCTTCTAACTAAAAGGCTGCTGTATTTTTATCTGTGTGCTGTGTTTTTCCCCCCTATTGCAGCTGGCATGTGCTTTCCTTCCAGTAGCGATGACCCAGGCAGGAAAGCAGAGCCAGGAAAGATTTGCCCACAAACCAGCAGAGCCCTGATTGAGGACAGATTTCCACAGCTGACAAGTCACATCAGATATTGGTCAGTACAAATATCATTGGTTCTGTTGCTCAAGGACACCTTGCCTTGCCTTTTCTTTTTTTTCTTTTCCTCATGAAATCAGCCCTGCAGTTTCCCTTGCTGAAGACTCAGTTTGGCTGAGGCTCCCTGTACATTTAATATGAAAGATTGTCCATGGATACATTTAGGAGTGGATCCTTGGAGAGGCAGCTGCTGAAATACCTCATTTCCAGTGCCTGCTAATTTTTAGAGCCCTGATGAGGTGTTGGAGCTCTTTGTTGAATGTAGGGAAAACCACAGAAGGCAGCAGCAATGGCAGCTACTAATAAGAACCACTGATGGGAAGAGTGGGACCTAAGTCCCATTTCTGGATGTAATTAGGTGCCTGTGGCTCATGAGAAATCAGAGCCTATAACAGAGGAGCCTGGTGAGTACAGGTGATGGGGGAATTGTTGGCAAACAATGGCCTGGGTAAGGGTGTAGGTATCCCATTATGGCCATTACACAATTCTTCCCTTTTTTGCTATTTCTCTTCTGCTTACAGACACTTTTTTCTTTGCCCTTTCCTGACTCTCTTTTCTCAGATAGGTGAATACTGCAGCTTGATAGACTGGGTCAGCTAAAAGCTCCTCAGTGTTTGGCACCTGCAGCCACACAGATTCACTGTGCAACTTAATTGTACCAAGGACTGGCTTAAGAGCAGCAGATCAATGCCCTGGAGAGTTGTTAGGGTGAAATACAGAGATCTCATCCATAGATAAAAGGAGGGACACCACCAATAATGACAGAAAAGACACTCATCAGCTATATTTTCACTCATTGTGCTGAGCCCAAGGGGAAGGAAAAAAAAAGTGTATTAAAGGTGCATTTAGTTCCCCACTTTAGTAATTTTGCTTTTTACAATATCTGACTTTCTATTCAATCAGCAGACCCTATTACATGAAGCATTTTTTTGGACACTCAGTGCATGCACAGCCTTCTGTTCCTGGCCAAATCCATTTCTGCTTCACTGCCTGCAGGCAGAGCACCTGAGGAGAGGAGACCAGAGCCTGCCAGCCTCACATTTCCCCAAACAACGCATTAGCCATGCATCAGCAACTTTTATATACAGATTTTCTGCACAGGTCACTTTCCCCTCTGTATCACTGGCACAGACAGACAGACAGATAGATATGCTGCATTTCACCTGCCTGCTCTGGCACTGCCCACCCTGTGCAGCTCAGAGTGTTGGTGGTTCCTGAGCAGATTTTACATTTCACAGTTCCTATCCATCCCACAGTTCCTATCCCTGCCCTTTGGATGGTGCTAAACAGGATCCTCCTTGCAAATTTATCACAAACTGGGGAAAATTGTAATGAGGCCCTTAGGCTTAACCCCCCAGCTCACACGGAAGGATTTACCAGTAAAACACTTCTTTGCTATGTTGTTTTTTTAAAAATCTAAAACCCTTTTGAAATAAGCCTGTGCTTATTTCTTCCAGAGTAATGATAATTGATTCACACTTTCCTGAAATGAATTTTAGGTAAATAAAGGATGTGGCTTAGGGAAGAGCTGCACTCGCTGTGCAGAGGAATCCAGCTTGCTTAGGAGCCTGTGAAAGCTGTGGCTCTGCAGGTGGGAGGTTAATTTCCAGCAGCCTGATTCAGCAATAAAGCAATAAATACAAAATCCTCCTCAGACCTTTCAGACACCAGCACTTGAGAAGCCTGAGCACAGATAAGCACCCTTCTTTGGACAGAAATCTCAAATCCCACTGGTTGGCCCAAATCAGTCTCAGGATTTGACTACAGCTGTGCAGGACAGGGCTGGTGATATATTTATTTAGTGTAGCTGGGGGCCAGCAGGCTGTGGTTAAAAGTGGGGCACAGGTTTTGGGGGTGTTCCTTCAGGGTCCCTCAGGGGGTGCCAGTTTGCAGCTGCCCCTGAGGCAGGAGGGGGCTGAGCAGTGGGTGATTCTCCTGGGACACTCTTTCCCTGCCTTTTCTCCAGGGATTAGGGAGGCAGGAGGAAAAAGGGCTTCTCTTAAGTAGAGAACTGTTGCAGACATCTTTTATGAAAAATCCTTTCCTTAGGATTTTTCCTTCTGAGAAGCTGGGAGGCCTCAGGAAAAAAAAAAAAAAAGTAAACATTGATTGTCTGCTGCTGTGGAATGCAACAGGTGCATCTGTGATTGGTGTCATAGAGTTGTTTCTAATTAATGGCCGATCACGGCCCAGCTGGCTCGGACTCTGTCCGAGACACAAAACTTTGTTTGAATAATAACCTTGTTATTATTCTTTTCTATTCTATTCTTAGCTAGCCTTCTGGTGAAACCTTTTCTTCTATTCTTTTAGTTTAGTTTTAATGTAATATATATCATAAAATAATAAATCAGCCTTCTGAAACATGGAGTCAGATCCTCATCTCTTCCCTCATCCAAGAACCCCTGTGAACACCGTCACAGAGAACAGTGTGTGTCCCTTTTAGCTGATTCTCAAAAAAGCAGGAGCAAACTTGGCTTCCTACTTCTAACCACTCTCATAGAAGGCAGACTAGAGATAAGGAGTATTTAGGTCAGCAGAATCACATTTATGAGCCATAAATCAAATCCAGCAGACCTTGAACACTTATTTGGAGTTTATAGACCACAACTTTGAACGTCCTGTGAATCCTGATGGTGAGCTGCTGGATTTTGTTTCCACAGCATTAAGGAGGCAAATCAACAAACTCCAGCATCCCCAGAGGGCTCTGTCATCTGCCACAGGGACATGCAGTGTGCTGACACATTCAACGGCAAAGAGCACATGCAGCATTTTGTTCACAAATCCCAGCTTTTTGTCAAATAAAAAGCAGATTAAGCATGTTAAGCAGATGATAGCACCAAGTTGCTGCTGAATTCTCTGTGTGCAGGAGTCCTGGTCTTCTGCATGTAAGACTGGCCTTGTGTCTTGCATCCGTAAGTTCTCTCCAGATGACACACAGGCACTTTACTGTCTGCATTGCTATTCCCTTTGAGTCCCTCAGTTCTCTTACATGATGCTTTGTGCCAATCGTGGAATCTGATAAGAATCTTTTCAGTTAGGGCAAAGAATTCCCCTTCCTGCACCTCATGAAGTTCTCAAAATAGAAAGAAAATGAGTTTCTACATGACTACAAAGCAGTCCCCACGTGTGGGAAATAGCAATTCCCCTGAAAGAAGGAATAAGAAACTGGTCATGTTCCCTTAAAATGTTTGTCCTGTGGTTGACAGAGGAGGAGATGTGTTTGGAACATGTTGCTGGTGTATCCACTAAAATAAACTTTACAAAGGAGTCCACCCATATACAAATGCTTACATTCAGGAACAAATATTGCTCAAAAACGACAGTGCTCACATCCATCACGTTTGGCAGAGGCAGCAGTCACTAGAGCTGCTCCCATTTGAAGGCAAACATGACTTGTAGATCTTTCCTGTCACCTTGATTTTTTAAGATTTTCCAAGCCTTCTGATGTTTACATTCTTGTAATGGACTTTCTCACACACTTTATGTAAATAACTTATTGTTTTGCATTCTTTTATGGAGAAGGAGAACTTTTGATGGACTGTTGGTTTGTCCAGTGTCATTGGAGAGGTGGCACTGTCACCCTCCAATCCACTGCCACTTTTGGAAATCTATAAATGTTGGAGTCAGAAATTAAAAACTCTCTTTTTACCTTGAGAGAGCTGCGTGCCCACATCGTGTTAATTCATGTCTTATGGTGACACTTCCCTTTTCATGTTGTTTCCTCCTGTGCACAGCCCTGTTTGTTTCTGGGTTCCTCTCAGGGCAGGCTCTTGGCAGCTTGAAGAGCACAGTAATTGCTACTTCAGTGATAGAGGGGGAAATAAAGGAGCACCCTGCCTCTTGTTTGCACAGTTCTCTCCCTTTAAATGGAATGATGAGATTGGATGAATTTCTGCCTTTGAAGGACAGGAGCTGTGAGCCTTTTCTGATGTGCTGAAGCTGTGCTGACGTGCCTGTGTGAGCCACATCCAGCCCTCCTTCCCTGCTGCTTTTACATGGATCATGTCACTGCTGTGATGGATGTGAGCACAGTGCCATTTTGGAGCAATATTTGCTCCTGAATGTAAGCATTTGTATATGGGTGGACTCCTTTGGAAAGTTTATTTTAGTGGATACACCAGTGATGTGTTTCAAACACATCTCCTCCTCTGTCAGCCAGAGGACAAACATTTTAAGGGAACATGACCAGCTTCTCATTCTTTCTGAGGACAAACATTTTAAGGGAACATGACCAGCTTCTCATTCTTTCTGAGGACAAACATTTTAAGGGAACATGACCAGTTCCTCATTCTTTCTTTCATGAGAATTGCTATTTCCCACACATGGGGACTGCTTTGTGGTCATGTAGAAAGCAGCACAGCTCTGGGTGCTGGCAGCCAGGGCTGGGATTCCCTCTGTCACTGCAGCAGCAGCTCCTTCATTTCCCAGCTGTTTGTTCACTGTTGCAGGGAAGGACAGGGCTGACACTCAAAGCATCTCACAGGAGAGCTTTGCTGTGCCTGCCTGATGATCAAAAGAGGGATTTGTAGCTGCCTGGGGTTCCTGAGGATCCTGGGCTGTGGTGACAAGCAGCCTGGCTGAAATAAAGATAAATGTGCTTATTTAGCCACCTGTGACTGGAAAGCTCTGAGCCTGTTCAGAAAGGGCAAGGGCACATGCAGCACTCCTCCAGGCATGGGCAAGATCCAGTCCAGAAGTATATGGGAAAGAGGAAAATTTTGTTCTTCAGAGGAAGCTGGAAATTGTACAAAGCTTCCCTGCTCTGCACTCCCTAAAATATTCGCGAGACACGTGGAGATCAGGTATCAGAGACACAATGAGATGGAGAGACAAAGATCACAGGTGATACCCCAATGTCAGACAGGGCAGGCAGAGGAAAAAACACTAATAAATCCACATCCTCTCCAAATAAAACATGTGGAAAATGTGCAGTTCTTGCAGCCATTTCCATGCTGAAATGCACTAGAGTGGGGTCAGGAAGTATCAGTCTGTCCAGGTGCCCTTTCCCCCATGTTGCAGTGTTGTGAGGGTCCCCAGGGTGAGGTGAGAGATGGGAATTGACTCCAAGCTCTCAGAAGGCTGATATATTATATTATATTATATTATATTATATTATATTATATTATATTATATTATATTATATTATATATCATATCATATCATATCATATCATATCATTATACTACAACTATACTAAAAAATATAAAGAAGACATCAGAAGGCTTAACAAGAATGATTAATAAAAACCCATAACAGACCAGAGAGTCTGACACAGCTGGACTGGGGTCGGCCATTCAGTAAAAACAATTCACATGGAACCAATCAAAGATGCACCTGTTGGTAAGCAACCTCCAGACCACATTCCAAGCAACCAGATAATTATTGTTTACATTTCTTTTCTGAGGCTTCTCAGGAGAAAAATCCTGTTGAAGGGATTTTTCAGAAAATATCATGGTGATACCCCCATACCCATGTTAAAAGAATGGAGAAAAAGAAAACAAAACAAACAAAACAAACAAACAAAAACAAAAAAAAAACAAAAACCAAACAAAAGCCCTGCTATGCTCTGTGGAGTAACATCCAGGATAACAGTAAAATGGCCCAACTGCACCATGATAATTACAAGAAAAGACAATATGACAATATTCCCTCCCTCTTTCTCCTGTAAGCCTGCTCATGGCTCACCAGCTGGAGAGCTGCAGAGGTTTGGGAAGGCACAAAATGATCCCCCATGAAGTCACTGCACCTGCCTTCTTGGAAGAGAAGAGTGGATTTTTATCACACAGAGATCCAGGTAATTTTCCCTTTGTGTGGAATGTAGGTTCTTGCCTTAATAAATTACTGCTCTTCCTGATAACATACCCAATGGAAGTTACACTGCATCTCTCACTGACAGTTTCAGGTCAAAGTTGTCTCACTGAGTTTCTGCTCTGGAAAATCTGTTATCAGCAAAGACACCCACCTCTGAAAGAAAGGTTCCTAGGAATCCTACATCCCCCAGAGGGCAGCTGGAAAATAGGGCTTGGCAAAGCTGTGTTTTTAGGCATTGCAGATAATCCTGCTGAGCTGGAGGAATGTGAGTGAAGGTTGTGGGGCACACATTGAAACAGCAACTCTGCTGTCTGTAATTACACAAGTAGCTTCTCAAAATGATGGGGAGACATAGCCCAGGAAGTTTGCTATCTGAAGTTATGGAGATAGTAGGTATTTTCAGAAATCAGCACCACTGCCAGAAAATAGGGTGGAAAAACCTCCCCCATGGAAGCTAGAGGAGGCAAAGTTAGGAATGCTGGGACAGGGAGAAAATAGAGTGATGAGAAAGATGGATAAATGTTAGGGGAAGGCTCCTTTCATACAACAATCTGTTGTGGGGAATGTGAAAATTAAGTTGGCTCTTAGACACGAGGAATCCCACCCAAAGCTGCTTTTCTGGGGAACAGGATTATCTTGGCTTTGGTTCCCTTCCATTTTTAAACACACAGTCAATTTAATTAAGCATTGCTACTTTCCTAATTGCTGAGGCTATTCTCAGAGGCTCCCAAGACTTTCCAGGCTCTGCAGTGTTGGTCTGGAGTAGGGATTGCTCAATTAGCAGCAAGATATGGCAAGCAGTGAGATCTGGGACTCAGGTCAAATAGGAATTCTGTCAGTTTATGAAACACTGACATAATTCTGCTGAGATGGAGCCAAAAAAAGGATTTATTTTGCCTGTTCTGTTCCTGCAGATTCACCTGGATTTTTCAGAGGATATGAACGCAGTCTTTGCTTGTTCTGTACCACAAACCTTCCTGCAGTGCTGCTGTGTTCTGCAGGGACCACATTTCACAGGCTATGTGAAATTACATCTCAACCTCGAAGTTGAAGGGTACATTCAGCCAGCTCATAGCTCAACAACTTTCAGCTCCTCTGATGGAAGAAACCTCTGTACCAGTAACTAGGCCTGGCCCCATCTGTAGGGTTACACTCCGTTCAGAATCCCTAAAACTTGTGTTTAGGGAACTACTAGTTGCTCCCTGGGGACTTACAGTTGTACATCTCAACACATAAAAGGCATCTGATTTTTATCAGGTGTGACTTCAAATTGTAAAAAAGCTGAGAGTAAGGGCTCAGAGCTCCCAGGGCTTGTTAAAACAGTCCAGCTTTGAAATTACATAAAGAAGGGGAAACAAAAACCAATTAAAACCCCTTTAGCTCCATTGTAAGCTTTTGGATTTTCCTACTCAGAAATTCAGTCAAGCGAGCAACGCAAAATAACCCCAGATCTGAGAGGAGCAAATTATGCAACATCCCTGGGCTAAGATGCAAACCTTACCCTCCTACTCTGCTCCCCAGCTTTGACTACCCTTCTGACTATTTTTTCAGCAGAATGCTGAACTTCTGGGCTCCAGATAGGAAACAAAACATTCATGTCAGGGATTTCATTGCCTCTGCTGCCTTCTGCCCCAGCACTGACTGTCCTTGGGCAGTGCATGGGCCCAAGGGACAAGGCTAAGCAGGGAGACATCCTGCCACACAACCAGGGGGGTTAAGCATGTTGTTCATGCCCAGATAACAATGTCACCCTGCCTGGAGGGAGCTGGTACCCAAACCATGGCAGAGCAGTCAGTGCACAGTGCCTGCACTGAGGATCAGAGCAGAGGAATGCATTTGCAGGGCCCCTGTGGCAGGGAGGGATGATGCATCTGACTCCATCTTATCAGAAGGCTAATTAATTACTTTATTATACTATATTATTCTATACTATATTACATCTACATTACATTACATCTAAACTGAACCTGCCAAGCACTTAACCCTGCACACACTGCACAGAATCCCATGACTGTCACCCAACAGTCCCCACACACACACACACTTGGGCCTGGTAGGCCAAGGAAACAAAACCCCATCACTCTGGGTAAACAATCTCCATATTGCATTCTACTTTGGCACAAACACAGGCACAGAAAATAAGATAAGAGTTGTTTTTCCTTTCTCTGGGGTTCAGAGAATGTGAATCTCAGAAATATTCTTGGGAAGAATTGTGCCTTGCTTTTCTCTCCTCTGGCATTAGAGGAGAGGTGCCTGGGGTTTGTTTGTCTGCAGCTGATGCTCATGTCTCACATCTGTCTCAGAGGCGTGTTCCTCAGCCAAGCAGGGCTGGTATCCATTTCTCCATTTCTGGGCCTCAGGCTAGGCCCTCCCTGGGGAGGGAGGAGATTTTCATAGTGTGATGTTTTCTCTGGGGGAGATCTTCCTGGAGAAGTTTTGTGTCAGGAAAGAGAGATGCACTGGATTTTTTTGGTCTTCAGGTCTTATTGTTATCTTATCTAAAGTTTTGCACACTGTCCACACCAGGCTCAGTGCACTGGAAGAGTGCTGCAAGAATGGCCAACAACCTCTTGTTACAAGGTCTGTTAAGACTAAACTGTCCAGTTAAGAACTGACACCTAAATTATTTTCCCTTTTAACCCAATA
>JAHXMQ010012337.1:31536701-31577006 GCA_020466415.1 Ammodramus savannarum pratensis
GATACACCTACACTACTCTCTATAATCTATTTCACACTTTTGGGGGTTCTAGCTTATCTTGAAGTCTGGGAAACTTTCTCCATGAGTGAGGGTCAAAGTCAGTGCTTCCCTGGGGGTCAGGGCACCCCAGAGCAGACTGAGGAATATTCCCTGTGCCCTGGGTTTCCACAGGCTGGGGGATGACACAAGACTGTCTTTGGATGCCTCACCCTGCAGAAACACCAACACTGCCCACCAGGTCAGTGCCAGGCCTCTGACTTTAATAAACCCTCACTAGTGGGAATCTGTTTCTGTGAGCCACCAGACTACCCTTGCTGAGCCCTCCTCGGCATCCTTACACCTCCAAAATGACCCAACAAACTGAAGCAACCATTTGGAATTGAAATTTCCTCTGGAAACTTGTTACAAGATGAATGCTAAGGGATGGAGAGATTAGGCAGCTACAGGTGTCACTGCAAGATCTTCTGATAACAACAGATCCATACCAGTGTATGTCTTGCACACGTGTCTGTATTAATAGCTTGGATCTCTTCTGGGAGTTGGCAGAGATCTAGAGTTGTATCAATGTCTTTTTCTTGCCTCCTCAATAAAACAAAACACTCTTTACCCTTAAAGTGAGGTCCTAAGCTGTCATGAATTCTTGCTGGACATGCTGTAATTGCTGTTCCAAAAGGAGCAAAGTGCAGAGGCAACAACTGCAGAAATAGAAGAGTGAAGCTGTTTTGGAGATTTAAAGCAACCAATACCTGTGTTATGTTCTCTCCCTTCCTGATGGCTTGTGTCTGAGTGGCTTTCTGCTACCATTTTCTTTTAATTTTCTCTTTTCTGATCCAAGTAACCTAATGATTTTTTTATGGCATGACGTGATGGAATCTGAACTGACATTACATTTCACTAATGTACAGCTCCCTTGAGACAATATCAATTTTGTCTATGATGGCTTTGCAAGGGCAGAGGTCAGCTGAGGGGCTCTCCCCTTAGCTCTGTCACCACCTCTGGAGTTTCCAGGACACTTATAAATAAACCAGACACTCACATTTCAAGCAGGGAGTCGGATTCTGAAGAGCATCTCCTGACCCATGAAAAGCAATTTTTACTTGAATGGTACTTCAATCAAAACTGATCAAGGGTGACCTGACCTGGTCCTTGAATATGATGGATATAAAATCTGTCGAGGGTGCAGTGGCTGTTTCTCAGAGCCTGAGCTCACTGCAGTCTGTGCATGTGCAGCTCCTGACCACAGGCACACAGAAACCTTGTCCAGCACAGTGACTGTCGCAGACATCTTTTATGGAAAATTCTTTCCTTAGGATTTTTCCTCCTGAGAAGCCTCAGGAACAAAATGTAAACATTGATTATCTGCTGCTGTGGAATGCAACAGGTGCAGCTGTGACTGGCCCATGTTGGATGTTTGTAATTAATGGCCAATCACAGCCCAGCTGGCTTGGACAGAGAGCTGAGCCACAAACCTTTGTTATCATTCTTTGCTATTCTATTCTTAGCTAGCCTTCTGATGAAACCTTTTCTTCTATTCTTTTAGTATAGTTTTAATGTAATATTTATCATAAAATAATAAATCAAGCCTTCTGAAACATGGAGTCAGATCCTCATCCCTCCCCTCATCCTGGGACCCCTGTGAATACCGTCATAAGTGACCTGCCATAAAGACACTGCATAAGGGACACCAAATCCCACAGGCTGTGTCTCACTGCTGACCCTTCCTCTCTGCTCCCTGGAGTAACACTGGCTAACCTGCACAATCAGGGTCTTCCTTCCCTGCTGGACTCCTCCGCCCATTTTGGGACTACAACTTGGCACCTCCTGGGAGAGATGTCAGCCCAGAACCAAAACCCATAAATAAATTTCTGTAAGTTGTTGAGATGAATGCAATCCATCAGTGTCTTCAGCAATGTGAACCTGGAATTGTTTGACTGTTGTAGTAGGTAGAAAAACCTCCTGTTTTACAAATACAGGACAGACTAACCTGTGAAAATCCCTAATTATTATTATTTTTATTATTATTACTATTAATATTACTTGCAGCCATGTTCACAGGGGTCTTAGGTTGAGGTAAGAGATGAGGATCTGACTCCATATTTCAGAAGGCTTGATTTATTATTTTATTATATATATTACATCAAAACTATACTAAAAGAATAGAAGAAAAGGTTTCATCAGAAGGCCAGCTAAGAATAGAATAGCAAAGAATGATAACAAAGGTTTCTGGCTCAGACAGAGAGTCTGAGCCAGCTGTGCTATGATTGGCCATTAATTAGAAACATCCACATGAGCCCAATCACAGATGCACCTGTTGCATTCCACAGCAGCAGATAATCAATGTTTACATTTTGTTCCTGAGGCCTCCCAGCTTCTCAGGAGGAAAAATCCTAAGGAAAGGATTTTTCATGAAAGATGTCTGCAACAATGACTATTATTATTACTATTAGTATTATGTTTTACTGAGTGTGCCTGGGTTTCCACACTTCCCCATACCCTTAGCTGAACCCACCCAAATTCTATTATCTGAGGTGGTTTTCCTAGAGAGCACCTTCTAGCTCATTCCTAATAATGCACAAGCTTGACAGGCATTTCCCGTTTTCATTTTTTTCCTGGCTGAAGCCTTCTTACTTCTGCCTGTGGTGAAGCACAAATTGTCCTCTGGAGGCAGGGTTCAGAAAGGGTTCTGTGTCAGGGCAGGAGAAAATTTAGATTTCAGTGCCACCAACCCCCCAAATCCCCAATTTCCTTCACAGATCAGAGCTCCCTCCCACACCACTCTGTATTTGTGTTGGGTTAAATCAGCGTGTACACGAAGCACATCAAGGATTTGCAAGCAGTTACAGATGCAAAATCCTGCATTTCACACCCAGAGTGACCGAGGGAGGCCCCAGCAGAGCCAACGTGGGGTTATTACATTTGCCCTGGGGAAGTCATCCTGTCCTGCTTCCTGCCCCAAAACAATGAGGCTGGAACCTTCTGCTAATCAACACATGGTTCACCAGAACCAGGAGGTCCACAAGGGGCTGCTGGCCCTTGGGAGCAGGGAGAAACAATGAAGTCTGCCTTTTCCTGGTTTCTTTTCTCCTCCTCTGTAATTACCCAGCTCTAAAATGTCGTGTTTCCAATGCCATGCTTACTAGGTAATACTTCAGCTTCAAATGTCTTATCTCACAAAGAAGGATGGAGCAGTGGGGCTGACCTTGACCTTAAGCTTAAACCATCCTAAATTTAAATTCCAGATCTCTAAGAGGCCCAAACCACATCACTCAGGCTCTGGGAAGTTGAAAGGAAAAACCAGTAATTTTCTATTTCTCTTAAAAACTGGGAGGATTAAGATACTGTGGATTATGAGTTTCTTAGTTCTTCAGTAATTGTCTTCCTTCATCAGCAAGATCTAGCAAGATTAGGTGATTGATTTAGTTGCTGATGTGAGAAATGTTCCAGTTCTGAGGATTTTTCTTGTCCTTACCTGAACTCTCCCTGAAGAGAAATTTTTCAACTGAGTAGCAATTCACTCCATTCCAAGTTACAGGTCTCAAGGGAAGGATATTTAGAGTTTTAATCCTCAACAGTCACATGTAATTCCTCAGTGAAAGATGCCATGACACCACAAAAATGAAATTGGTTACTTAGATGGAAAACAAGCTTAAAATCTGCCATAAATAACAAGCTAACAAAAGGTGGTTAAAGGGCCAACATAAAAGAAAAATAAAGTAGACACATAAAGTAGAAGCACAACCAGCAGCTGAGAAAAGGGAAAAAAAACCCCATAAAGTCACAGATCTGTGGGATTCATTTCTCTGACAGATTTTCCATTTAATTTTGGGTCAGGTGGCCTGAATCTGGCTTGTTTCTCCTGATCCCTGAGGGCCTTGGGTTATAAGGCTGGGTAACAATCTCCAGCCCTTGAGAGGCTCCAGCACAGCCCCAAGATCCCTCCTTGATCCCATCACCAGTGGGACTGGTTCCAGTCTGCAGAGCTCACATAAAACCAGAGACCTGGAACATCTCCAGGAGCTTCTGACAGCCTCTTCCAACCTCTAGCATTGTTCAGCTTGAGGACACTTTCTTTAGTGTCCCAAAAAATCCCAATTTTTTAAATGGAATTTCCCTTGGAAAGTTCTAATTGAAGGTAACATCCTGAAAGCCATGGAGGAAATTTGAAACCACAAAAATAATATTATTTCTCCCATTCTATGATTGAGCATCTGCACTGAACAGGAAACTAATGGTCCTTCTCAAGTAATAGCCTCTCTGGAGGGGCAGTAATTAACCATACTCTGTAATATTGCAAATGTAATAACTTTGATGAGAAACTCAGTATAGAAATACTGCTCCAGAGCAGTTCCTTGTAATATCCCAAGATACTGGACTGGATCTGGGTGTTTCTTAGCTGGGTGTTTAAAGGATGAACCACCTGCAAATAACACCAAGCTACTTGCCTGAATGGCTGAGGGACCTGGCAGAGGTGGCCCCTTTCCCTGTGCACCATGTCCCTGCTGCTCCTCCCTTCTCCAGCATCATCCAAAACATCTCTTCCAAGCCCATTCCTGGAAAACACCTTCAAATTAATTTTCTCAGTGAAATTTCTGCAAGTACCTCTGTGTTGCTGGGAGGCCAGCACTAAGTTTCAAATCAGATTTGGGCAGGCATCCAAGGGCAGATTTGGTTGCCAAACACCCATTTGGTGGAAGTATCTCAGTGCCTATTGCATTTGTGGGGTGCCTCGTGGCAAAAGGGAATGATGAATCTGCTTCCATGTTCTCAGAAGGCTAATTTATGATTTTATGATACTATATTATCTTAAAGAATATTAAACCAAACTATACTAAAGAATGCAGAAAGGATACTTACAGGAGGCTAAAAAGATAATAATGAAAACTCATGGCTCTCTCTCTGGAGTCTGACACAGCTTGGCACTGATTGGCCAAAGAGTCAAAACAATTCACATGAAGCCAATGAAACCATCACCTGTGGGTAAACAATCTCCAAACACATTCCACTTGTGAGCACAACACAGGAGAAGCAAATGACACAAGAATTGTTTTCCTTTTCCTCTGAGGCTTCTCAGCCTCCCAGGAGAAAAATCCTGGGCAAAGGGATTTTTCAGAAAATATGAATGTGACAAGTGCCTGAAGCTGTGAGCACAGTGGTGGTCCCAGATGCTCCCAAGGCTCCAGATGTGGGCCCACTGTCACTGTGGAGCTCTCAGTGACACAGCTGGGTGGCTGAGCTCCTCTCATCAGAAACCCTGGGCCCTTTGCATTATTCCTCTCTGAATAAGACTCCCACCCAACCCTAAATTGTCACTCTGCAAGGATGAATCACACTGCCATTCCTTCCCTATTGTTGCCAGAGCTCATTTTCCCTATTGTTCTTCTGTAGATTAGGGTAATTCATTCAGAAATGAAATTCAGCCCTATACAATGGCCTTGGCAAAACTAAATGCTGTTGAAGAGAGCATGGGGCATGACAATCCTTCTAAAAAGAGGGAATTTCACTGTAATTTCCTTTGGCCAAATTTCATAATTCATTTTCAAGAGAGCTCTTTAGAAACAGTCTCTGTGCTTTACTCCACCTTAATAATAAAAAAAATACACAAACCTTTTTATCTATTGCCTCCTTTTCCATGCTTATATTTCTCCAATTGTTAATAATTTTAATTAACACCAGGATTCCTCAGCAGCACGTCATCTCCTTTTTCATTACAAGTGTTAATTGCAGACTCAAATAAAAGGTGAAGAAGAAATTGAGGTAAACATCAAAAGAAGCTCAACAGTGTAGGATGTGCAGAAGAACAATTACTTGCACAGTTGTTTTGTTAGGGCTTTAGTTGATTAGCAGGAAAGCTTTAAACCCACTTTTGTATATCCTTCTACCTCTGTGTATTTTTATCAAAACAATATATACACATCAAGCTCTTTTCTCCTTTGCCAAATAAATACTTTTTACTCAAATACATCTTGTTCCGAACAGCTCACAGAGCTGAAGCAAACTCAGAACCAAAGCTCTGGGCTACATTTTTATTTCCAGTTCTTATTTTGAAAGATTTTATCAATAAGTGGTGCTACTCATACCAAATATTGAGGGTTTCTAAAGTCTTGACCTAATGAGGGTAATTTATCTCCATGTATAGGTACATATAAATTGCACATACATGTGGGCACAGCAACACTTCCCACAAAAACAGAGCACATTGGATAAGAAAAGGAATCAGGGGAAACCTCTAAAGGCCAGCTGTAGCATCCAATCCTATTTCCCAACAATTTAGAATCAAAGGCTGGTATGTGTTGGGAGACACCTCAAAGATAAAGGTTCACCCCCCTGCCATGGGCATGGACACCTCCTGCTAGGTCAGGTTACTCAGAGCCCTGTTCAGCCTGGCCTTTCTCACCACCCAGCCAGAGGCCAATAGAAGCAGGCAAAGAACTTGGCAAAACAAAAAGCCCTGAGGCTTTCCCAGGACATGGGGAGGTTGTAGGTAGGAGTTTCACAACAAAGAGCACTCAGCTTGTGACGGTGGTCACAGGGGTCTTAGGATGAGGGAAGGGATGTAGATCTGACTCCATGTTTCAGAAGGCTTGATTTATTATTTTACGATATATATTGCATTAAAACTATACTAAAAGAATAGAAGAAAAGGTTCCATCTCAGATGGCCTGCTAAGCTAAGAATAGGATGGAATGAATAACAAAGGTTTGCAGCTCGGACAGAGAGTCTGAGCCAGCTGGGCTGTGATTGGCCATCAATTAGAAACATCCACATGAGACCAATCACAGATGCACCTGTTACATCCCACAGCAGCAGATAATCAATGTTTACATTTTGTTCCTGAGGCCTCTCAGCTTCTCAAGAGGAAAAAAAAACCTAAGGAAAGGATTTTCATGAAAAGATGTCTGCGGCACTCACCTGAGCACTGGATGCAGGGGAGAGGTGTTCCCCAGGGCTGAGGAGAAGGGGCAAGGACTGCACCAGAGCTGTGATCTGCCCAGGGATTGAGCAGCTGCACTCCCTGAAAGCTTCCCCAGCAAGGGGGAGCAGGAGGTTGCCCCTCATTGCCAGTAGAAGCCAAAACATCTGCAGCTGAATTTGCAGGTGGGTGTTGTTTTGCGGAGATAATCAAAACTCCACAACTTTTGTGAAAGTTGTAAAGCCGGTATGTTTATTACAGCGCTGGACGCGTGTGGGAATTGTTCCCCTAAAGTGATATGGGTACCTCTGGGAACTTCAGGTCCCTTTTTGTCCCCCTCTCAGATACAATTTCACAATAGGTTCATATATATTCATGTTTACGAATTTTGAGTGACATTTGCCTCTAGTTCTTCTTTATCAGAAAGAATTCTTAGGTCAGGTTGACCTGCTCTCACAGGAGTCTCTGTCTCTCTCTCTCCCTCTTTGTCTCTCTTCCTCTTATCTCTGTCCTTCATTGAAGCAGTTTTTCTGAGCCTAGCTTTTGCAGTCAGGCTAAATAACCATGTTTTCTAACACCAGACTCAACTCAAAAATGTACATTTCACCTAAATCAAAATGGATTTCTACCCTGGAAAATTTCCACTTTGCTTCAGTGTAGGGGCACAGCTGAGCCCTCCCAGCTCAGTCCTGTGCCTGTACACAGAGCAGCCAGTGTGACAGAAAAGTGGAGCAGGCAGCTGGAGGTGGAGATCTCTGATTCTCAAAGCTTCACCTGCCAGAGCTCACGAGTCAGAACATCCCAGCCTTATCCTCAAGTTATGCCAAAAACTATGGGTGCTGCAACGGGTGGGAAGAATGATGGACACAACTCCATGATATCAGAGAGAAGATTATTATTATTGTTGTTGTTGTTGTCATTGTTATTATTATTATCATTATTATATTACTTTATTGTTATTTTTACTTTATTATACTGTATTATACTATAACTATATTACAGAATGTTACACTAACAAGAACTATCACTAACTAACTCATGACTGTCTGCAGACCAACAGTCCACACAGCTTGGACTTGATAGGCTAATTAACATAAACAATCTCCATCAGAATCCAATTACCAAATTCATTTGGGCAAACAACCAAATTCCTTCAGGTAACCAACCTTCCCAACACATTCCACATGTGCCAACGCCAGGAGCAGCAAATGAGATAAAAACTGTTTTGATCATTCTTTTCTCTGCTTCTCTGGATGGGGATATCCATCCTTTAACAACCTGACTTTTCCTGCATTGTAGATTCAGGCTTGGGCTACAGAGAAAGGACATGTCTGTCTAGATGCCTTTTTATCCCTGAATCTTCCCTAAAAAAATTAATCCCTTCCCATTTTCCATATTAAATTTCTTAAGAATTTGTGTATATTCTCTGTTCCTTCTGTGTTTTTTTTAGTACATCCTGATTTGTGTTATCCAACATCAATATCAAGTTGGTTTTTATGAAGGTTTTGCCTCATTAATGAAGGTTTTCCATTAGAAAAAAAGAAAAGTGAACCAAAGGCTAATGTTATCCTGCCCTACTTCCCAGTCCAGCTCAACTCTCCATCCCAAAAAGAAATTGGGGAATCCCTCAGGAAAGCTTCACTTGATTGAACCACAATATTTCCAAAGCATTTCCAATGTGAGCCCGCAGAAGGAAACTCAGGAGCCTCTGCAGCCCCAACACTTCATTTTCCTGGAGTCCTCCCTGCCCACTGGAGCTCACCTCACATTGGCTGGGTCCCTGATCACCCCTCACAGTCACACCTGCTCCCTGCCCTGCACTGTCCATGAACCACAGCAGATGGATCACAACCCCCAGCCCCTTCCCCATCACCTTCAACCAGCAAAGAGAAAGAACAAATCAGATTTTTGGAATTTTTTTCTAAATGGGCACAGAGGGTCTGTACAGGATCAGGTGTTTGAGACAGATCCAGCATCTCCACAGGCACTCAGAGCACAATGATGGAATTCCTTGTTTTGCTCACCCTTGTTTCACTCTGCACTTTGACTTTGCAAGTTTTCTGTTTTGTTGCTTCCCCTATCTCCCTGCCAGCCCTCCTCAGCTCCCAGCACTTGCTCTCTCTTTCAACTCTTGTGCACTCCCCTGTGAAATGCTGCTCTCCTCTCTTGTGGATTTTCTTCTTCTTCAGGGTTCCTTTTCTTTTTTTATTTTCCCCCTCTAATTTCCATTTTTCCTGTTCTGCTTTAATTACTGCTCCAGTTAGCATCCTCCAGCCTTCTACCAACCCCTTTCATTTTCACTGCTTCCTCCCAATGGACCTGGCCCACTCATTTTCATAATTCCCTAAAATTTACTTTCCTAAATGTAGTTCTCTGTGCATAATTCATCCATAAATTTGATTTGTTTCCCACTGGGATAATCAAACAATCTTCCGTAGCATTTTTTTTTTTCCACACCTGTTGTTATTCTTTCCTTCCAGGTAATTATACACAGAAAAAGTTACATATTTGGGGCAGGAAGGCAGGAGAAAGCAGATCATGCTTTGAAATCCACTTTTCCCTCTCCTCACTGAGACTTCCCCTTCTTCCCATAACCAAATACATTCATTTAATTCAACAGGGCTGATATTTCTAAGGAAAATGAAGTAGACATTGGTGTATGGCAAAATGTGAGGTAAGCAGAGCCAGATTTGAGCTGATGTAAATCACAACAGACCTATTGTCTTCAGAGAAAGTGCATCATTTTGTAGGGAAAAAAACCAGATTTTAAAAGGGCCACTGGATCTGTGCAGACAGCTTAGCTGAGAATCAGGGCTACCTTTAAATCTGTTGGGTTTTTAAATTGTTTTTCTTTCCCTTAAAATTGCAAGCAGACTGACTTAGCACATTATTTTTTTGAGCACATTATTTTTTGAGCCATTAATAGCACGGAGAGTCTAATTTGGAAGCAAAGCTAGCACCCAGGAAAAGCAAGAAGCACAGATGACAAAATTATCACACCTTCCCTGGCATTGGAAGGGGAATGAGGGCTGAAGGCTTGCTCATGTGGCTTGCTTGCATTAGTGTGAAAACCAGTGTGCTTTGAGGGGGGAAAAATGCACTTTATTCTTCAAATCTGATTCCTTTTTCATAACAATTTATGACATGACATCCATTTTTGTGAGCCTTCCCTGTCAGGAGGGAAACATGCTCACACCATCTTCAATATGGGTTTATTTGTCAAATTACCACAGGACAAACTGTGACAAATAACATCCATACAAATGTGCTGCCTTTGTATGTGCTCACTTCTCAGTAAGTGAGAACAGAGAGAAAAGCAACTCAAACAGACAGAAAACACACAGAGCTATTTGTAACATATACGCAAAGAGTTTCACACAGCACAGACATATCCCTGGGCTCCTTGCTGCTCCTATAGCAAAATAAGAAATATATAAAATACCTCATAAACCAGCTTCTTGGATTTTATTGCCAGAAACCCATCAGCCATCATATTACCATGCAAATCCTCTTATTGCATTGTCTGACAACAGCAATTCAAATTAAAAAAAAATAGATTAAAAAAACCCCTTAACAACCTGGGAATAAATTCTCTCTTTCGTGCATGCCAGCAGCTCCCATTAACAGCAGCAGGAGTTTCTCTGCAGGGGCTTGTCAAGGTGAGAATAGACTGCCCACCCTTCTCCCCTCTTCAGAGACTGAGTGCTGAATTGCTGCATATATTTATTTATTTTTTTCATGGAGAGATCAAATAAGAAAGCCAGGAATAAAAGTTATTAAAAAAAAAAAAAAAATCAAACAACTCAGTAATAAAGACAGTTCCAAAGAGGAAAGGCACAGTGTTAAATATCCTCTTGCTCCTTGACATCCTCCAGAATAAGTGAGATAACCCCCCCAAGCACACAATTCTCTATGCCCTGCAGCTCTCAGAACATGCCCATCTGTCCACATCTGGGCAGCAGGGCAGAGTTGCATCTTGTGAGTGGAATAACATAAATTATAAACAGAAAATATTACAAAACTATATCAATTCTTCTTCACAGAAAATGTAACTTCCTCCAAAATGTAATTTCTGCATGAAAATCGCAAATATTTTCCTCCAGTACAAACTTTCATGAAATAGATTCCTTCCAAATTCAGCATTTAAATGTGAATCAGTCAACACCAAATAGTTTCAGAGGTAAAGGTCAGCTGTGGTCTTTCCTTCCTCTTTTAGCCATAAGTTTTCATAGGAGCAAAGAATGCCTGTCAACTTTAAACCCCATCACTTTAATATTAGAGGAATCCCCAATTCTACAGGTCCTCTGACTTTATTAAAAAAAGAGGATAAATTCTTTTTCACATTTTTTCTGCTACTACTTGAGAGACCTGAAAGGTTATGGACAAATTTCAGCCTAAAGAAAGCAGTGAATTAATTCCATTTAATCTCATTTTCCAAGGTGATGCAAAGAGTCAATCCTATTTTACTTCCCACCCTTCCAAAAAGTGGGGCTGCTTTCCAGAAATACAGCTTCTGGTGCTAACTAAAGGAAAACAGTGGAGGAAAAACCACCTTGCTGTCCCCCGGAATGCTCATGGAGCCAGAGACAGTGCAGGGAGGCTTGGCTGTCAGTGCAATGCAGAGCTGCATTTGGGATTCATCCTTTCAGCAGTGATGAGGAGATAAAAGGCAAAGTTAAAGTGTCACAGGAGAGATAAGAAAGTTAAATGGTGCATAAACAAATCTGATGCTGTGTTTGACCTGTGGGGGAAGGGACGAGCTGGGCACACTGCATGCTGTACATTTTCTAGGAGACAAATGGATGGATGGTTGGAAACTTGTTCCTGTACTTCACAGGCTTCTGCCAGTCACTAAATGTGAGGTAATAAACCTTATTGGATTTCATACTTTGTGGGAAATGACTCTTTCATAGTTTTGTCCACTTAATGGATGCTCATTTAGGAAAGTACCATATAGGTTTTATTGCATCAAAAGGAATAAAGGGTTTTAAATGAATCCTAATGCTCTCTCTGGAGTTGGGAACTTCAAGCTAAATTCACAGTTAGAAGCAGAATCTTTCCTAAGCTTTCTAATGTACAGAAAGAAAACTTTGGGGATCTTGGTATTTTATTTAACAAGACTTAAGTCTCATTTTCCCTTTGATTTTTACAGCTAGCCTCTTTCATCTCTCCTCAGTTTTCCCCATCTTCAAGTGTCTCTTCAATCTCCTTACTATTCTTTTGCTTTTCCCCACTCCTCTCTTCTGGGAAAAACACCTGTTCCCACAAAAGAACAGGTTTTCTTCTCCACCTAATTCAGAGCTGCCTCCTGGAGCTTTCTGCCTCTGTATTTTTATGCACTGTTTCCTCGCCACTGGCTTTTTATTGACACATCTGGGAACCATAAAATAAGACAGTCTCATTTTCTGGCATTATTGCTCCTGAGCAGTGGAAATGCCTTGAAGGCAAGGCAAACCTTGCTTCCCTGCTCTCTGAGACTCGTGACTAGCTGCTACCCTGGAGCAACTCAATCTTACAAAGACTTCCCACAGATCTGAAGGCACGAGCTGCTCTCACACTGCTGGCTGCAAAGGCACTGCTGGCACCCAGCATTTATGTGCTTGTTTGTTGCAACCTCACTTTTCATGTCTGTTTTGCACAGAGAGCTACTTTATTCACATCCATCCCCACCACACCTGGGACCAGGGAAAACCCAGGCATCAACACACATGCACCCATTCCAGATGCTGCCTATTCCTCTTGACTGTCTTATTTCCTGTTTCTAACCTGATGGTATTTGGAATTCATTCCCCATTTCTTGTGCAAGTTTTGCTGCAGAAAATTCAGTCATGATGACAAGAGCCCCACCTCCCTCCTGTGCTGTGGGGGTTTTGCATGGGAGCTTTTCTATGTAGTGGCCAAAAAGCACTTCAGATGCACGCCCCTAAGCTCTGGAAGGAGGCCTGGAAGATGGATCAGCCGTTTCTTCTGAGATGCACTGCCTAGGATGGTGCACAGCTGTGGAGAGAACCAACTTGTGACGGTGTTCACAGGGGTCTCAGGATGAGGGAAGAGATGAGGATCTGACTCCATGTTACAGAAGGCTTGATTTATCATTTTATGACATATATTACATTAAAACTATACTAAAAGAATAGAAGAAAGGATTTCATCAGAAGGCTAGCTAAAAATAGAATAAGAAAGAATGATAACAAAGGTTTGTGGCTCGGCTCTCTGTCTGAGCCAGCTGGGCTGTGATTGGCCATTAATTACAAACATCCAAGATGGGCCAATCAAAAATCCACCTGTTGCATTCCACAGCAGCAGATGATCAATGTTTACATTTTGTCCCTGAGGCTTCTCAGCTTTGCAGGAAGGAAAAATCCTAAGAGGAGAGTTTTACATGAAAAGATGTCTGCAACATCATCTTTCCATTAATTCCAATTTCTCAGGCCTGGGGTGTAATAGTATGCCATGAATTAATCAGATATGAGCATGTCCAGCTCCTTGTAGGACTGGGACTGGCTGTAGAAAAATCTCTGAACATGCACAGCATCCCTGTGGTTTAATCACACTGCAAAATGGCATTTTCCTGTGTTGAGGCAGGGGAAACCACCAGTCACCACATGTTAGACAAGCCCTGTCTGCAGCTGAGCTGCTCTTTGAGTTCACTCTGTGGTGGAATGAAACAACTTGGTTTAAACCAGTGTCAAACACAAGTTCCTAGCACACACCTCTTCCTGCACATGTGAACTTCACAGCTGAGCTGGTTTCCGTGCCTCACATAGGCAGTGAGCAATCAGCCTCCAGCTTGTGATGGAACTGCCAATTTCTGTTCTTATTCAAATCTTTTAATTCCAATTCTGTAATAAACTTCCCTTTCAATGACTCAAGGAATGATCTGCTTTGTCTCACATATCTCAGCATCTAAAGAAGCTTTGACAGGAGCATTCCTAGGGCTTCTGAGATAAATATATAATAAATCTAATGTTGTCAAGCATGGTGGCATTTTTATTTTATTTTCAAAGAGAATTTAATCTAACTTCCCAGGGGATTCTTCTCCTGTGTCATAACAAAGTCTGGCTTGTAATAGATTTCCCATTTTTCTTTTTATCTTGTATAATGACAAAATTGCTGCAAAGAAAAGCAGTGTTCTATAATATGTCACAAAACATAAGTGGGAAGTGACAGTCGTCTTCAAAAGGTTGGGCTCAGCCCAAGCCCTGATTTCTGGAATCCCAGGCACTAAATTATTTCCTATGACCCCATAATCAGTTTCCAGCCAGGCCTGAAGTACAGGGAAAGTCCATATATAATGTGAACTCTCTCTCTCCCCAAACAAAACAATGAGGGGGGAACAATAAAAACACCCAAATCAATAAATTGCACTTAAGAGCCAAACTTTGAACTGCTGGAATATTGATATTAAACAATATAAATATAAATAACACCAAAATAACATGAATTTAATATTAACCAGTCAAGAATCTGGTTCATACATATCCATCTCTACATGTCATCCTAAATAAAAAACTTTCAATATTAAATTTATGGCTAGTAATGGGATGTAATGGAATTCATATATCCTTTGGGGAAAGATGCCTCTATTACATTACATTATAAATCCTTCTGTATCAAAGTAATGAAAGCCACTACTCTCTTCAAGGCCATAATTTTCTTCAACAAATTCTAGAATCCTTCCATTGTTATTGAGCATCCTCATGAAAGACCAATATTTTCAACTGTGCTTTGGATGAATCTCATTTGCTTGCTTGAAAATTGCGTTGCTGGCAGAAAGCAATGATGCTCAGTGCACAGAGTCACATTTGCCACTTAAAAAGAGGATTAAAGGCATTTTTTTTCTGGGATGTTTTACATTGCAGACCTCAGGCAAGGAGTTCAGAGCACAGCAATTAGCGGGTGAACAACCTTGAGCTCACAGGTAGCTCGTGTTCTGGAACATTCCTTGGAGTGCTGAGTCCTCATGGGGACCCGGGGGCAATGGTGCTGCTCTCATTTCACTGTGCAATTACACAAATGCTAATTAGCTGTGCAGGACCCTTAACAACACAGTTTTTATTTAGGAGAGGCCATTCCCTATCAAGAGCTGAGGTCCCTCACATGTCACACCCAGAGGCTGCTGTCCTTTCTCCCCTCTTCATGCTGATCCTACCTGTCGCAGACATCTTTTATGGAAAATCCTTTCCTCAGGATTTTTCCTCCTAAAAAGCTGAGAGGCCTCAGGAACAAAATGTAAACATTGATTATCTTCTGCTGTGGAATGCAACAGGTGCATCTGTGAATGGATATTTCTAATTAATGGTCAATCACAGCTTAGCTGGCTTGGACAGAGAGCTGAGCCACAAACCTTTGTTATCATTCTTTGCTATTCTATTCTTAGCTGGCCTTCTGATAAAACCTTTCCTTCTATTCTTTTAGTATAGTTTTAATGTAATATATATCATAAAATAATAAATCAAGCCTTCTGAAACATGGAGTCAGATCCTCACCTCTTCCCTCATCCAAGAACCCCTGTGAACACCATCACTCCTACCTGCTGGTTTTTCCACAGCTGGTGCTACAGCACTCTCCCCAAGCTGCAGGCTGGGATCATTATTTCCTTTAGACACCAGGAGAGGCTGAGCCAGAAGCAGCTGACTGCCCAAACTGTGCCAGGTGCTGATAACATAGGAACAGCAGAACTCAAGTCCCTCAAAGACTCAAACATCTGCCCCAATAGATAGAGACTTTTTCCAAAGGTTTTGGTGACCATGCCTCAAGCATTTTACCTTAAAATTTCCTAGCCCATGTGTGACGGTGTTCACAGGGGTCTTAGGATGGGGGAAGAGACAAGGATCTGACTCCATGTTTCAGAAGGCTTGATTTATTATTTTATGATATGTATTATATTAAAATGATACTAAAAGAATAGAAGAAAAGGTTTCACCAGAAGGCCAGCTAAGAGTAGAATAGCAAAGAATGATAACAAAGGTTTGTGGCTCAGCTCTCTGTCTGAGCCAGCTCACTGTGATTGGCCATTAATTAGAAACATCCACATGAGACCAATCACAGATGCACCTGATGCATTCCACAGCAGCAGAAAATCAATGTTTACATTTTGTTCCTGAGGCTTCTCAGCTTCTCAGGAGGAAAAATCCTAAGGAAAGGAATTTTCATAAAAGATGTCTGTGACACCCATGTATCCCATTAATCACTTCTTACTCCTTCCTTAGCTTGACTGTGGCTTCCACTGCACAGCTTCCCTCCCCTCTGCAGGTTTCAGCCCTTCCAGCCTGGCACAGCAGCTCAGGGACACCCCAGCTGTGCAGGCTGGCAGGACAGAGGCTCTCACAACACACCCACCATGAGGTGGATGGTGCTGAGGCTCATCAGCTTCATGACCTACTGCAGGGAGAGCAGGAGAGGGACTTGTGTGATAGTTCTGAAAGCCTGCCAAGCAGCTCATTAACAGAATTAAGCAGCCTGTAGTATAATTAACACAGGGAAAACTGTATGGCCTTTTGTTACTCGCCACACAAAGTAGCTCATTTCCTCATCCTAACATGACAGGAGGAATGGCATCACAAGTACAGGTCACTGACCAAATGCACTGGACCTCTGCTCCATGGCTCCTGCTATTCAGGAGTGTTTGTGTTGCTTGTAGAGATGCCCAAAGTCTGGGCAGATAACTCATGGGGCTCTGAAATGAAAGGAGGGTCCAGGGTTGCAAAGCTGGCTACTGCAAAACACAGCTTCGACACAACTTGGTGCCATCATCCTGCTCTAAGAGCCCAGCCTCCCTTTTACTGTGCCTTCCAAGATCTCTCCCCTTCAAGCACCACTTGAGCCATCAATAACAACAGCCCTGGGCCAGGCTCAGAAGCTTTCAGGTTTCAGTGTCTCCATCTGGGATGTTTGTGGCAGATTCTTGTTCTGTCCCAAAGAGCACCCAAAGAGTCCTATTGAAAATCCAAGGGTTTCTCATTCCCAGCTGTTACAAGATCTGATTTAAAAGGTAAAAGGGACATTTCCACAGCCCTTGGTGAGTGCTGGGCCAGTCCCTGAGCTCCTCCACACCCACCACCCCTCCTCAAAGGAGGAGAGGGGAAGCTGGTGTTAGAGAAAAGGCCTCCCACCAGTGTGTTTGTGCTCCACAACAATGCTGCAAACAGCAGTGTTTCTCTCTATAAAACTTCACTTTCACCATGACACAGGCCTTTTCCTGCTTCTTCCTGCTGCCACTCTTGTGTGTCCTTGTTAATTGCTCATCTCCCTTTGCTGGGCAGCCAGGAGGGAAGAAGCTCCTCTTGCCAGGAGCTGCTGGAAGATGCTGCATGAAGGATTTCAAGCCCCCTCCTCCCATCTTTCCCCACCCCCACACACCACTTTCTCTTTTTATTTTTGAGAGGCTGTAATATCTCAGGATAAAGAGACTGCAGCTGTGTTGGGGGAAAAAAGCCCAGTCACGCCTTAGCAATTTATGGACAATTTCCCATTAATAAGAGATAATGGAGTGCAGCTCAATAGATTTGCAATTGTACACTCACTCTTTGAGAACATGGAGGGGAATCTGACAGCAGTTTGTTCCTCTCAGCAATGGCATTACCATGATTTTGTATCTCCCATTGTACACAGGGGGATCTGGACAGTTTGAAAGGGTTTAACAGCCTGTTAGGGAGAGCATGGGTGTATCAAGTTATTGAAATGGGTGTATCAAGTTATTGAAATGACCTCAGATTCTGTCACTGCAAGGGAAGCCTCTGACAGAAATTAACCTTGGGCTCCCACCTGCATGTGCTCAGTGGGCAGGAGTGAGGCTGTTGGGTTGTGAGAATGAGAGACCCAGTTCAATTCTCCTTGCACAGGGGACTGGGGAAACCCATGCTGGGATGCTGCAGAGCACATTTTGCATGTGTGTTTCCTATCAGATCAGCTTTCTTTGGTCCCATACATCCCCCCACAAGCTACAGCCATCACAGGCTCTTGCTGCACTATCCCCGTGCTGGTCTGAAGTTACACTGCAGACAATGCAGGAACAATGAGACAGCTCCTGCAGGGACACAGAGCCCCGTGGGGTGAGAAACCTGGGTGCACAGAACCCAAAGTAATCAGTTTGTGCAGGATTTTTCTCTGTGCACTGTTGTCACTGAGTGCCTGAGTCACTGTGTGCAGCCAGGAAGCAAAGCTGCCAGATCAATCTGCTCACCTGGGGAAGAGCTTATTCATCTCCAGAGTTTCTCTGCACTTCATATGCAGTCCTGGAGAGTCACATTGGTTAATGGTGCAGACAGTTCCTCTCAATTTCAATTTGCTGTCCTCCAGTATAATTGACTCCCTCTCAATACCTTATGAGCAAGGGCAGCCACAAGTGCACCTTCTCCACCGCTCATATTCCTGCACACACCCTGACACAGCTCCAGCTTTGAAGTGACTTTTCCATCACTAAGGCTAAAGACAAGTAGAAAATTTCCGTTTAAAATTCACATCTCCAGATCCTCTCTCATGCTGTAGCACTGTGCTGTTTTGGAGATCACAGAGCTTGGGTTCCCAATGAAGACACATCACCAGTTATTTTACAAGGGAGTGATTATACTTTGTTTGCTGCAGCTACATGACTGCTAAAGCATTTCAAGCATCACTCTGAAGTGACAGCACTGAAGTGCAAGACCTACATACTGGGGGTTTTTTTTGCTACATACTGATAAAGCACTTGCTTACAGAGACAAGGGTGCATCACAGAGGATGCTACTGTCCAAAAGAAATGAGCTCCTGCTTTCCTTCCAGCCTGGACTAATTGCATTGACAGATTCCAGCTCACCCATTACACTTTTAATGAACTGTAAAAAATGAGTTTCAAGTCACAAGACTCCATAGTGCATCTACAGTTTGGCCAGAGTTTTTGCCAAATTCTTTACAGTCAGCTACTAATTTCTAGCTTTATTTATAGGTAAGTATGTGTATATATATCTATACATACACATGAGGGGAAAGAAAGTTTGGGTACACCAGTACTGAGGAAATGCAGCAACTCCCTAAAGGATTTCCATAAGAAATAAATCACAGACCTCCAAAGCAGCACCTTTCCAGATCCAGGTATAAGCAGAAGCCCATGAATTCAGCACACATGGATGCAAAACTTAAATTTGAAATCTTTTCTCAAAGCTCAGGATAGATTCTCTTCACAACTTCCCAAGATTATCCAAGTTCACAGCAGAGGCTAAATCAGTCACCCTCCATGTGGTTTCTAGTTTTAGTACAGGTCTCTCACAGTGACAGGCTTTTCCAGAGGATGCAGATTTTGGGCTGTACCACAAACATCCAAAATGCACCTCCTGTGACATCTGATCCTTAACAGTGAAAAGCCAGCACTTTCCTAGGCAGAAACATTACTTTCCACTGGAGAAGTAAATGGCCATCAATATGTCCATTTTCTCCAAATGGACAAGTTCTTCTCCTTCTTGCTCCTGCCTCTAGAGACCACTGCTCAGCCAGAGTGAGAAGCAGATTGAATCTTCCAAAATTCTCATTTTGAAAGGAGACAGACAAAGAACAGCAGTATCATCTGCCATGGATTAAACAGAACAATTTAGTGATCCAGCCCAGGGCTCCTCCTTCACTTTGGAGAACGACCTCTGCCCTGGCCTTTCTCCCAGCCCATCCTTTCCTCATGGAGAAGGGACATTTAGGAGTAGGCTGGCACACTAAGGCTCCCCAGTAATGCAACAATATTGCTTCCTTCCATTCTAAAATTCCCTAGCATGCACCAGAGCACAAAATAAAACCCAGACAGGCTGAAGTTCACTGACGGGAAAGATGTGTTTTGCATTCTATACATTTTCCAATAACATCTCACCTACCTTAAAAATCACCAGAATTTCAGGATTATGGATTTAAAAATCCATAGTTCTGGATTTTTAAATAGCTCAGCTGAAAACCAATTCTCCTAATGAAAAACAATAGCAAATTACATAGTTATTATTAATATCATGCACAGAAATAATTATTTCTCAAGACTTGTCTAAAGAATAGTCTTGTAGATTATTTTAAAAAGATAACAAGTCTCCTTCTTGGCTGCTGTGTTTAAATTTGCATAAACATGACATTACAACCTGAAAAAATCGCTTTAAAAAACAATTACTCCATCAACAAAACCTGACAGTGCAGAACTCAATGGCAGCACTGAGATCATCTCAGTGAGAAAAGATAATCTTTCCCTTCAAATGACATTAAACCACCTCTTGCTTTAAACAGGACTGCAGTTCATATTTAGGTTTTAGGACCCTTTAATAATTGAATGTGTGTCAATATCATTATTTTTTGGCTGCACTGCAGCAGGTCTCACACCAAGAACCTTGACAGGAGGAAGGATTATACAAGATGTTGCCATGCTGAGAAGACAAAAATGAGACACCTTCCTGTTGTCATGCCATGCCTGCCTCTGGGAGCTTTTGTTCCATCAAAAACTTGTTAATTGCTGCCTTGGTACCAAAGGAACAACATGCTGTGGTGGGACCATTAGGAGTCTACAGGGATGGCTCACCCTTAGGGGTTTGTAATTGGCTGAGTGTTCTTAAAAGATGCAATGAAGGGGGATAATCAATTGGTGTCAACATCTAATAATGGAGATCCTTTACAAAATGGAAGAGAGAAATCCAAACCCTACTTAATTGAAAGCTATGGCATCTGGGGCTGCAAAAAAATGAGCTGGATGTAAAATTTATGAAGTATTTGTGCACAGCCAAAAAAAAAGAAATGCTGAGAATTTAAAAGGCCATCATCACTTCATCTCTCTGATGGAGCTATGTCTTCAGTTCTCCAGGAAGCAGGTCTGCAAACTCCCATGCCAACCAGTAAATTACAAGTCAGAAGGCCCAGTGATCATCTGGCTAATAAATAATTCCCTTACTACAGCAGTGCAAGGACTGCAAAGCTTCTTCAGTCCTTCCTGGCAAACCAGAAGTTTCCTGTAGAACTCTTTTACCTCATGCAATGTGTTCATGGAAATTCTCCAGAACTGCCACTTGGTTCTCCCTTTGATCTCCTTAAGTATACAGCATATTCCAGAAGCTTCAGACCCAATATTTAGTTTTGTAGCATGGTTTTATGAAAAGAAATTAAATGGATGCCCAGTATGGCCAGTTTGCATGAGGACTGAAGTCTCCAGAGGTTTTCTCATGCAAATTCAACTCTGATATCCCAAGAGTATCAATTCCAACCAGTGCATACTGAGACTGGTTTCCTGTTTCCCATGAAAATACAGTGGGGATATAATGAAAGGAATAAACTCATGTACATGAGACTAATAATAATAATAATTAATTTCAGTTTTTTTCTAAGAAATATTTTGCTTTAAAAGCAACCAATCAGATTTTCTCCAGGAGACAGCAGACAACAGGTCTTGTGGCCTTTTCCCTCCCCTCACAGTAAGCATCCTCAAACAGAGGGCTGTCAGAACTCAGAACTCATCCTCATCTTAAATAAACACCCTTTGTTTACTGACAAGTGGACTCTCTTTTGTCTGTGTGTGCTCTTCAGTGTTTGGCACAAGGCAGAGCAGCAGAAAGGGGTCAGGATGGCCACAAGGACCATTCTTGTCTTTTCCCAGAGCACAGAGCCTTTGTGCAGAGAAAATGCCAGCTGTGACAGCAGTTTGTGATCACAGCTTGCTTCTTTCCCCCCAGACCTCTCAGGGTCCAAAGCCAGCTGCAAGAGAGGCACTTTCAGCTGGTGTTGTCCAGAGGGACTCCAGCAGGACCAAAGGTACCTGCTGTGAGGAGTCGTCCATGGCTTTGGTTGGAAGACAAGGACAGGCCGCAAATTTACCCTGTGGATCTCGGGCCTGGCACCTCCCGTGCATCACTGAATGGAAGGAACATTTTCTGTTTGTGTCCTCATACAAATTCAAATCAGTAATGAAGTTGGGAGCATCAAAAGGTTTTAGCAGTGTACAGGATTAGACCAGGCTTAGATAACTGAATAAATGAACTGACTTAATTAGCTCTTCTGAAGCAAATTATTACACAGCGCTCATTTCCAACTCTCAGATGAACCCCAAAGAGTTCTAGAAATGTATTAATTCCTTGAATAATAAATCTTCTATTTTTGCATACCTACTGCAATTATGATGGATAATGAGATTTTAATTAATCAGACCCAGATTTTTTAATGCTTTTGAAGAATGTGGATACATTAGGGACCTATTTATCGAGTAAATTTTGGAGAGAAAAAAAAAAAATCAAAGGAGCAGAAGTCAACAGGAATAGCAACAAAAAATTTTCTGTGTTAAACAAACTCATCTCTAACGTGCTTCTTAAGAACATCCATCCCACAAACACCCTGCCTTGAGTATGAACTCTGCAAACTCTCAAATCCTGGTCAAAGTATTGACTTCAGTACCTCTCTAGAGGCAAAATACAGTTATTGGTTATTATGCTGCACAGAATAAATTTTTTGATTTTACTCAAATAAGGTTTTTTCAACTGTAATTTAAATGCTCACTGTATGAAGATTATTATTTTGCTCATATATTCTGTGCTTCCAGATACTTCTGAGTGAGACCCACTTACTATTAACATGGCAAAGCAGCTATTAAATGTTAAACCTTTCTCTCGTATTTTTCTTTTTTTTTCAAGCCCTTTTGAGAAGGCAGCTAAAGATCTCTCTCATGGAAAGGTGGTGGCATTGCAGTTGTCATTAATTATAAATCAGTTTCTAATATAACTGAGAGCACAAGGATTGTAGGGGGTCTTGTTAACATGAGATTAAAATTCTCTTGAAGTTTAATTATTTTGCAAGAGGGTATTGGACTGGATTTGTGACAACCTATTGCATCTCTGTGCTTACTGCATTGACAGGAGAGATTTTGTTCATCACAGGGAGAGTATCAATGCTCACCACTTCTCTTGGAGAAACCCTAGGAAAAAACCTGAAGTGGAAGCTAATTTATATCCTAATTACAGATTTCTAGCAAGTCCCCTTTCTTCTCAGATCCTTTTTTTATAAAAGTTCAGTTGTCGCTGGAGGGCACCAAGAAAGTCAAGAGTACAACATCCAGCAGGGCAAGGTCAGCTCTCACACATGTTTGGAATGGGGGAAAAGGCAGTGCTTCCACTTTAAACCAAACTGAATTTTAAGTCTTGTTGCGAAACTTTCAATTTTTTTTTTGCCCCTCTTCAATGAACCTTGCTGGATTTGACATGGTAAATAAGCTTGGCTTTCCCTTCCTTTTCTGCCCCTCAAAAGAACTCAATTATTTCCTCTGGAAAAGCCACTTTTCTTTGAAGAAATATGGTGAAAGAATTTTTTTAATTAAACCAAGCAATTGGCAGTAGCATATTCAGGCTTCTTTTCCCTCTGTTTGAATTGCTAATCCTTGCACTAAAAAAATGTAATCCTTGCTGAGACACAGAGCAAGGAAATGAGGCAGCAGACCCCTCTGCAGCGGCAGTAATCTGGTCTTAAGGTCAGAATTTACAGAAGCAGTTAAGTGCAGGTGTCCCTCTGGCTCAAGGAATTAGGAAACCAAGTACTTCAGCCTTGAGAGGATTCTCCAATCTGTAAATTTGGGCTCGTGCATAACTTTGCAGATCTGGGCCCTGCGAATGCCTCGTAGAAGACAGCCAGATGTGTCCTCCTTGGCATTTCTCTGGGGAGAGCTTAAAGAACAGATTTTCTTCTGTTCTCCATGAGCACAGAGCTCCTTCTCCTGAGCACCAGCTTCTTGCTGCATGGGGTGGGTCCCTGCTTTCAGAGCAGCCCCCAAGCCCTGAGTCGCTGTCCCCTTCCCCAGCCTGACCCTCTGAGCTGCTCCTCCTCCTCCTCAGCAGCTATGGCACCCCACACCCCAAGGCCCTCTTTAACAGGGGCACAGAGGATGCTCAATTCCATCTGGCCCAGAGAAACCAAGGTCACAGTTGTGGCATTCACATTCTCTGAAAAATCCCTTCACCCACGATTTTTCTCCTGGGAAGTTGAGAAGCCTCAGAGAAAAGGCAAACAATTCTTGTCTCATTTGCTTCTCCTGTGTTGTGCTCACATGTGGAATGTGTTTGGAGATTGTTTACCCACAGGTAATTGTTCCATTGGATTCTGCTGTGAGTTGTTTTCACTCTTTGGCCAATTGGGCCCAAGCTGTGTTGGGACTCTGGAGAAAGTTACGAGTTTTCATTGTTATCTTTTTAGCATTCAGTAAGTATCCTTTCTGTATTCTTTAGTATAGTATAGTCATCTTTAATATAATATAGTATCATAAAATAAAAATTAACCTTCTGATAACATGGAGGCAGATTCATCATTCCTCCCTGCCACAGGCCACCCTGGAAATACAATAACAGTGGTCAAATATTGCTAGGAAATTTTCATCTGTATCTACAGAAATAGGAAACTCAATACAAAAGGCACCTGGCCCATGACAAAGTGTGTGTTTGCTTAGGCCTTTATGGGAAGAAACTCACCATTTATAATCAGCATCAGTGCTGCTGCAATCCACCTTGCTGATGCAAAGATTCATTTAGAAGCTGCTTTGATATGTTGCACTCAGCTCTTTGTGCAATGAAACGCTTTTGTGTGTGGTTTTCCTCACCCCCTGAGTTTGGTTGCCCTCCCCACCACCAATCTAAATTTGCTTTTATGTGCTAGGAAAACAAAACAAAAAAAAAGTGTGAATTCACCACTTCTGAACATCTTGTCCTCCTAATTTGTACAGAGTGGGTTTGTTCAGCACAGAAACAGTACTAGGAGCAGAATAAATTTAGCTGGGATGTGGGGTGGGGGGAGGGAGGGGATGGCAGAGCCAGGGGGGAGCAGAGAGGGGCTCTGCAATGGTGCTGCTCTTCTTGGGGTGTTCTCAGGTCTCCTCATGCCCCTGCCCTCCTACAACCTTTTTTCTGCCAGCTGCAGTCAGGATGGAAATGCCACCTCCATGCAAAGCCTCTCCATCATTTTATCTTTCCTCTTTTCCTCACAAATTTGCCTTTCTTCAAATTAACTGTTTTAATCCCAGGGTTCAATTTTTAAAATTTTTTCCTCTCCTCCTTTCAGCTCTCAATTCCCATGCCCTCTCAGGGTCTCTCTCCCTCCTTTGGCACCATATATCCTCTTCCCAGCCCATCCTTTCCCTTCCCTTGCCCTGCTCCTCCTCAGACCCAACTCCATTGCTCCCCAGCTTTCTGTCACTTTCTCCCAGATTCTTCCCTTCCCAGTTCTACCAGATCTATCCCAGTTGCATCCCCAGAATCCCCAACTTCTCCCTTGCTACAGCACATACACAAGGACACAGCCAAGGATGTCACTAAGCCTGAGGATCAGCATTATTGAGAATATGCAATAGAACACATGCTAGAGCCACTCAGGAAAAAACTGGGAACTGAGGTGAAATGGAAAATTAACTAAAAGTGGAGAGCAAATACCTTTGGGCATCTGGGTCTAAAAACTACATGGGAGAGCCCTGGCAAGCTGTGCCATAGACAGCCAGTCTGGAGAAAATCCACAGCAGCAAATCCTCAAGTTAACCCAGGCGCTTCTTGAACCTCCTGCTCATTCAATTTGAACCAATATTTTGGTTGGAATAAATAGCAGGTTTTCCTCTTTTGAAATAAAAAGGGCAAGTGGAATTCAGATTTTGTTATCTCATATTCTGAGCTGATGACCTTTGCAGAGAAGGGAGGGAATGGCCAACTTCATCTTTACAGCATTTATTCTATGTAACAGCTTTGTCAGCTGAGCTGAAGACAGAAATGGACAGAGCATTATTAGTTAAAGAGAGATGAGTCTCCTCACATTTCTGGAATAGAAATGGGCATGTAAACCATGATAAGTGGTTATCTGCAGCCAGCAATTTAACACCAGCGACAAAGAGAAAGCAGGCTAGAATCTGCACTGATAAAAGGCAGCTTGTGCTATTTGATGTCCAGCACCATAATTTAGGGCATTTTAATCTTTTCTCTTGGAGTGAGAGCCTGCTTGTTTTTTGGGGTCTGAGGAAAGGTGAGGATTGTTACACTGGGACAGCAAGAAATGTGTTAACTTGGCACCAGAAATTGCAGAGGGCAGATCCTCAGCCCAACATGATGATGATGATGATGAATCCCCCTCCAGTGCTCCCAGAGGGGCAATGAGCAGGCTTGGCAGTCATTTGGAGTGGCCTGAGGGTTGCAGTAATTTGCGCCTCCCCAGGAAGCCCCAAAATGGGGATGGTGATGCCAGGAGGCCTCAGAGCCAGCCCAGGAGGCAATGGGTGTGGGATCTGTGGTGCCAGCAGAGCCCTGTGGCTGGGGCTCTCTCTGGGGGGATTTTCCCTTACAGGAGAGCTGGGGGCTGGCAAAGGGAGAAGAATGCGTGCAAACAAAGGGAAAGCTGCTCTCTGTAGCATGGCTGATTGTCACAGACATCTTTTTGTGAAAATCCTTTCCTTGGGATTTTTTCTTCCTGAGAAGCTGAAAGGCTTCAGGAACAAAATGTAAACATTGATTATCTGCTGCTGTGGGATGCAACAGGTGCATCTGTGGTTGGTCTCATGTGCTTGTTTGTAATTAATGGCCAATCACAGCCCAGCTGGCTTGGAAAGAGAGTCTGAGACAGAGCCTTTGTTATCATTCTTGTCTTTTCTATTCTTAGCTTAGTTAGCCTTCTGAGATGAAACTTTTCCTTCTATTATTTTACTGTCATTTTAATGTAATGTATATCATAAAATAATAAATCAAGCCTTCTGAACATGGAGTCAGATCCTTGTCTCTTCCCTCACCTGAAAACCCTTGTGAACACGGTCACAGCTGATGGCTGTCCAGAACAACCCCAGAAAGGCCTATCCAGACACACTGTATTTCCCTAGCACAATTATGGCCTAATAAATCAGAGCAATTACCAGGCATACATTATTAACAAACATTTTTCTATCTGTCCAAAAATATACTCATTGTCTCAGTTTGTGCCTGCAGAAACCAAAAGCGTTTGTGCCATCAGGCTTCTGTCCTGGCAGTGAATGGGCTGGAGACAATTACATTTTCTTTTTTATACTTCTATCATCTCCAGCACCTCTGTGAATAACAGAGCTCCTGGCTGAAATGTCACCACAACCATTCCTTGCTGCAGCCATTTCCTCAAGAGCTGCAAGAGTCCCTCCCTGAAACAAGCCCAGCCTGTGGGCAACAGGGTTTGACTGCCAAGAACCACAAATATGTTCTATCCAGATCCTGGCAAAATGTCTGTGCAGAGATCTCTGTCACAGCTTGGAGAGAACTTGGCTGCTCACATGGGGCCCACTTGGCTCTGACAGCCACCTTTTGGTCAGTCTCTCTTTTCCCTCTGAGAGATGCATCCATATTTCCTGGTCCTGTCTGTCACACAAAACCTGCTCCAGAAATTCCCATGGTCAATCTCAGTGATATGTGGTCTCCTTGAGCCAGGTCTCATAAGCTCTTGGAGATTTATATCACACCAAGATAGCTCAGCCACCTCAGATGATGGCATCAAATCATCAGGACGGCTTCTGTGGTGGTATTGGAAACAGGAAAGTTTTAATAAAAGGCAAAATAACAAAGCTCTTTACAGAGAAAAACTGGGCCAGGGTAAGAGGCTCTTGCTCCTGGTAGAACACCTCACAAAAGCCATTGGTTCCTTTGTTCTCTTCTTTTTCTAGTAAACTGCTTAGACAGGACTTTTTGGCTCTTGTCCAGTTGGCTATCCTTAAGTTTGAGGTGAAGTCCCCCAGGTTCTTTGAGGTGTCTTTTTACCTAATTGAGGAGAAAAACTTCTGGGCTTTTTTTCCTTTTTTAGGAGACAAAGGATAATTTTGTCACTCCATCAACAGGGGGCACATTCCCACATCCCAGTCCCTGTCAAGCCACATTCCCTCACACTTCTCCTGAGGATGGTACCTTGCCAACTACAAGGAAGCACTGGTGGAACACAACTGCTACTGATGAGCACAGGTACAGGAGTTCTGGTATACAGCAGACTGATGTCATGATTGCATTTATTTAATATTATGAATATAGAGAAATAAACATATGCACAGACCATGTTTATTTCACTCTATCAAATGTAATTTTAACAAACATGGCAATTTTTACTGTGAAACAGAATGTCTCAACTATTATAAGTTTCAGTGCTTTGTAATTGTGCTTCAATAGGCACAAGAAGTATTTTACTGCACAGTGAATGCATTTCATTAAAGAGCATAAATTTACACCCTGTTGTAAATGAATGTTCTTTTTACACTGTATTTTTTTTCCCTGCAGAATGTTGCCATTTCAGTATTCACTGTAATCACTCCACTGTGTTGCAAGCAAATGTCATTTATATGATATGTAAAAATTCAGAGAATTCAATTTAAGGGATCTCAGTCTGAAGTATAAATACATGCAAGCCACGTAACACAAATAAACTTACTCCAGATGGTTGCAGATAAAATCAAATCCCGCCATCATAAAAAATGAAATTCCCAGTACAAATACAAGCAATTCAGTACAGCTTCTGCTGACCAAACTCGGCAGAAAAATTAGCACCAATCCAAACATAATAAATTTAATGAAGTTTTTGCCACTAATTAGAGACCAAGCATTATGTTTTCTAGGTGGTTAAACAGCTTTTCCCTCTGCATGTTTCTGAGAATCTGCATGGATTCCCCCAGCTATCTGCCCCAGAAAGTACCACAGGTAAATATCTAGAAACAGAAAACTATTGGTACCATAAAATGAGCAATTCTAAAAGCAACAATGGTTTATTTGCCTCTCCACATTACATCTGCCTGGAGTACTTACAGTACAGCCCAAGAGCATTAACAAACAGCCAAGCTATTTCTTCTCTGTTGATAGCCACCTTATTGCTTTCAGCAGCTAGCAAATTAAACCTTCAAAATAATTCTCATGTGCACTGACTGTAAAGTGAATTTAAATTAAACTAATATATTACAAGAAAAGTGAGTAACTAGCCAGAGTTCTCAGCAGCCTCTCTCTTCTTTCCAAGCCAGGCTGGGAGCACACAAATATAGTTACACACTTCACACCTGCCACCGTGCATCTGCCCAGCCATATGCTGCAGGACACACCACATCCCAGCCCTCACACACATTTGTATTTGCAAACACCTCCTGCCACTGGGAGATGGGGGAGCCCAGCCAAGTGCTACTAAAGCCAAACAACAAAAGCCTCACTGCCCATTCCTCCTTTGCCAGGGCCCCTCATGTCCTCCCCAAACTCTAAAATGGCAATGGGCACCCCAGGCACGCTCAGCAGATGAAGGCTGCCCCTTTGCAGCTGGACATGAAGCCAAAAAAAGTCAAGTTACTGACTCAACACCACTACACCAGGACAAGTCTCAGGTTTCTGTGGTTGAGATGACCCCAAGGTATCAGAAAGTCTCTTTTTCCCAGCCCTGGGACTGCAGAGGAAGTCGAGATTCGTCGGTTCTGCTTTTCAAGGTTGTGTGTTTTTCCTGATCTATAACTATCTATTTCCTTATCTATTCCTATCTATTCTTTCTCTGACCTGCTGAGATCTGTCCGGCAGGTTGGGTTGTGGCACAGTGATCACCCTTGGGGTGGTGTTAATTTTTTATACTAAGCACTACATGTCCTTTATTTACAGTAATTTCCCAATACCCATCACCTATGTTAGACAGTCTGTCTCTATTCTAAACCAATCCAGAAGTGTCACCATCCCAGCAGAAGATGGAGGACAAGAAGGAGAAGAAGAAAGACGAGACACGCCCAGATCCCTCCATCTTGCCTCTGGAACCCCCATTCTAAATCCTCAAAATTCTACTTTTTCACCCTGTGACAAATTAACTATTATTCTACTCAAACTCTTGTGGCTTGTAAATCTTCACACAAAGTTGGTAATTTTTTTCCATGGGTTAAAATCGAAGGCACAGAGGTCTTTCACTCTGTGCCAAGGTCTCTGTGCCCTTTGCCAGGGTCTTGAATCACCCAGGACAGCCAGAGGAATGTTCTGGGTCCCGACAGACAAGGAAATCTTGCATAGCCCTGCTGGCATCCTTCTCCTTCTATTTATCCATCATTCCCAAGCTATCACTGATAACTGAACTTCTATCATTCAAGTTCAGGCCTGGGAGCAGCCTGCAAAGCTGTCTCACACCTTGCACTTGCTGGCTTCAGTGCAGAGCTAAACACTACTCTGAGAATGTTTTAATTGCTCTGCTTTCCTGAGGTGGCACAAAAAGAGTGGCAGTGGACAGATGGATTTGAAGTGCTCTAAAACAGCCTCAAACACAACTTCTTTGCTCTTAGGCTGCTGGACCAAGCCCTAAAAATATGAAAATCCTGATGTGATTTGAGAATAATTATATTCTGGAGAGGTAATTATTATTGGTATTTGATTAAATTCAGTTGAGATGAACATATGGGAACTCACTTCTTACCTGTTTATTAAATAATAATTTATTAATAAACTGTTTTAAATCCTGTTCTTTTTGTTCCTGGGCACATATCAGTTTTGTCTTCTGCACCTCTAGCTTGAAGATTTTAGATTACACTCAAAACAATCTTAAAAATCTCTGCTTTTACTCTAGGTCAAATTCAAGTTAGCCTCCTGCAAGTAATGCCCTGCAAGTGTCTCAGCAGGATATCGTAGCAGAAATGGCTCTTTAAGTCTGGCACCAGGCACAGGCAGGTTGGAGAATGGATATAATCAGATTTCAAGGCAGAAAATCTGACTGCATCAGCACTGTGAAACCCAGCAAGTGTTCAGCACACAGAGCAGTGAGTAGGGGAAAAAGCAGAAAAATGAGAGCAGCCCTTCTTGAGGTGTAGGCAATGCTTTCCCACAGAAATCATGGAATGCTTTGGGTCGGAAGGGACCTTAAAGATCATCTCATTCCAGCTCTCTGCCATGGGCAGGGACACCTTCCAGCACAGCAGGCTGCTCCAAGCCCTGTCCAACCTGAACTTGAACGCTTCCAGGGATGGAGCACCCACAGCCTCTCTGGGCAAGCTGTGCCAGTGGTTCATCTGCCTCTGAGTGAGAAATTTCTTCCCAACAGATAATCTAAACCTGCCCTTTATCTGCTCAAAGCCATTTTTCCTTGTCCTGATGCTGCCTGCCCTTGCAAGAAGTCCCTCTCCCTCCTTTTTAGGTACTGGAAGACCACAGTGGGGTCTCGCCACAGCCTTCTTTTCTCCAGGCTGAGCCCAAACTCTCTCAGCCTTTGTAGGAGAGGTGCTCCAGCCCTCTGATTATCTTCATATCATTATCTCCACCCGTGGAGGGTGGCTACCTGCTCCGAGAGGCTGCCCAGCCTGTTGCAGAGCAGGGCAAGCACCGTCAAGTTCTGCAGGGGGATATCATGGGGCACATCCCCTCAATATCAAATAAGGAATTCCTGCGTCAAGGCCAGCACAAGTCCTGAAGACTGCTTTTCATCCAAAGTCACACATCACAGCTCTCCTTACCCCTTGCACTTACACATATGAAGCAGCCACTCATTTTATTACTCTGTGCAGAGCTTGATTACCAAAATCTGTTACACGCATTCTTGAGACACATCCAGTCACTGCTGGCTTTAGCACACTGCTCCTCCTGGATTATTCCTCAGCATTTTAAAGCTGCCCATGCTGCTGCTTGGTACAAGATTGGATTTACCAGGGTTTCATTTCCTGATTCAACCTTCCTGGCTGGAAGTTTGCAGCTCCAGTCCCTTGGAAGCCTGTAAGTTATGCCTGGGTCTAGCAGCAGAGCAGTTTAGGTGCCCTTTCAGAGCAAGGGTAACATTGCTGGACAGGAACTATGTTATCTGCACTGCAGGTCACAGAGTGCTCTGTGATTCCTGCTAATTAAATTCACTGTGGGAAGCTCCTTTCATCTCCACGTGGTGCCTAACTGCAGAGCTGGATGTTGCCCCTAATTGCTTTTTATAACAAGGTTATAAAAGTCACGTTGTTATGTCCAGCTATGTCAGGGCCCTGACAACTGTACAAGACCAGAAGTGACATTAATACCACACTGTATTGTACCAAAATTGGGTATTAATGAGGAAATTTCAGTCCTGTTTCAGTAGGATCTTACTGTGATCAGTTAAGAGCTGTATTTACACAGAAATGTTAAAGAACATTAAAACAAAACTCCAAGTAAAAATCTGGATATCTATATAACCTAAATTATGTGTTAGGACACAAGATAATCTAATTGAGCAATACTATTAGCTGCCAGGTTAAAAATGTGTCTAACAGCATATTACAATTTGTTTTCTTCAGCCCAACACTGAAGTAAACTGAGGGAGTGAGTGCAGATTTCTTGTGATGACCAATTATGTTCCTTGGCAAGGAGCTAAGTGTGAAAAGATCACTGGATGACCAGATGCTTCTCCCCTGCTAACAGAGAACTTCTGCACAGTTCAACATTTCAGCTCAATGGACAAGAGGGACAAACCTGAGACTACCCAAACCCATCCCAGATATCCCTGTTTCTGGACTCAGTAATGAATGGACTTGAGGAAAAAGCAAGTTAGCCCAGCCTGAAACAGCCTCTTGGCACCAGCATTGCTAATAGTGGAAACAGCAACAATTCTGGTGCTATTTCCACCTAAAGCCCACACTCCTTGGGACTCCTGTGGAAGTCCTCTCTGGGCACAATCTCCTGTGCTATAGGGCAAAAGATTAATGCCATTAAATTCAGTCTCAGATTACTCACCCAGGCCAAGCAGGAGAGAAGTGTGTTCATATCACCAGGGGGGTACATTCTGCCCCTACTTGTACTCCTGTGTCACAGACATATTTTCTGAAAAATCCTTTTGCCAGGATTTTTTCTCCTGAGAAGCTCAGAAACCTCTGAGGAAAAGAAAAATAGTAATTATCTGCTGCTGTGGAATGCAACAGGTGCATCTTTGATTGGTCCATGTGACTTGTTTCTACTTGATGGCCAATCACAGGTCCAGCTGTGTCTGGGAGACTGGTCAGTCATGGGTTTTTGTTATCATTCCTTTTCTTTCTGGCCTTCTGATGAAATCCTTTCTTCTATTCTTTTAGTATTGTTTTAGTATATCATTTTATTTTAATATAATATATATCATAAAGTAATAAATCAGCCTTCTGAAACATGGAGCCAAGATTCTCATCTCTTCCCTCATCCTGGGACCCCTGAGAACACCACCACACTCCTGCACCCTCAGCAGACACCAGAGGCAGAATTCATCCTCACATCCTCACTGGGATGCCATTTTGGAGGGATAGGTGCCACTAGATCATGGATATTTTTCTACAGTAATTGCCAAGTAATAAGCAAGAGAAACTGATCCTTAGAAGTGCTTATTGCTCAGCAGCTCCTGGTTTAGATGGAGATGCACTGGGTAGAAGTACCATGCTAAACCACTCCTGCAAACAGGCACAGGCTTGCCCAAAACCAATAGCAATCAATTATTAGCTAATGAAGCAGTTAATCACAGTGTGAAATGTGTTTGGCCTAGAAAATGCTCACTAGTCCTACATATGCAATGTGTTTACATTAACATTTTAGAAGGCTCAGCAGCTTCCAAGTTCCTTTATGTTTGCACACAGCAGAGATCTCTAGGAAAATCTGATAGGAAAGCACAGTGTACACTGAATTATTATAACAGACACCTGAATGAAGGTCTTAAGGCAAGGCAGCTCCACTTGCTTTACACACAACTTGCTTCTGTCTCATTATATTCTTTATCTATTGCTGAGTCAAGAATAAAATCCAATTTTGTCAAACATTTTAAGCAAAATTTAAAGGCCAGGGTGTGATGGTGTTCACAGGGGTTTTTGGTTGAGGGAAGAGATGAGGATCTGACTCCATGTTTCAGAAGGCTGATTTATTATTTTATGATATATATTACATTAGAACTATACTAAAACAATAGAAGAAAGGATTTCATCAGAAGGCTAGCTAAGAATAGAATAGCAAAGAATGATAACAAAGGCTCTGTCTTGAACTCTGTCTGAGCCAGCTGACTGTGATTGGCCATTAATTACAAACATCCAAGATGGGCCAATCACAGATGCACCTATTGCATTCCACAGCAGCAGATAATCAATGTTTACATTTTGTTCCTGAGGCCTCCCAGCTTCTTAGGAGGAAAAATCCTTAGGAAAGGATTTTTCATAAAAGATGTCTGCGACACCAGGGAAGAGCGCTTTTTCAAATGACTTTCTATTAAACATGCCCCTGTCTGAGACCAGGGTAATAAAGACATTTAGCCCTTTCCAACTGATGCCAACTGCATCAAAACTATCATCAGCACATCTCTAACTAAAGAGCACCACTGAAGAAAGCTTGCCTTGCTCAGGAGCTCACACAATGTTCCATCAAGTTTTCCAGTTTACAGACAGAAGAAAAAGCTTGGGTTATCATGTCCCTTTGCAGCTCTCCCAGCCCTTTACATCTCCACTAGTAATCCAGGTAGGACTTCAATGGCTTTTGTTTCTCTGGAGCATATTTCCAAAGCAGGCACTCAGCCTCAGTCTGATCATGAGAGCAAGCAAAAGGGGGGAGCATTCCTGCAACTCCTTGCAAGCTGCTGTTCTAAATGCACAGCAGAAACCTGTGAAACATCTTCTCAGACAGCAAACCCTGGGGGATCAAGGCATTATATGTTGTTCTGTGCCTGGAACACCCCAGAATTCCCTGCAATGGAAGAGGAGAGCACAGGAGCTGCAGATGTTCCCAGTAGCATCTCTCTGCAGCAGCACAGTCAGTCTGTGGTATTTTCAGGGTCCTCCGTTGTGGGGAGGAAAGATGAATCTGACTCCATGTTCTCAGAAGGCTAATTTATTATTTTATGATATTATATTGAATAAAAGAATACTATACTAAACTATTCTAAAGAGTAGAGGCTGGATACTTACAGAAGGCTTAACAAGATACTAATTAAAAACCCATGAGTCTCTCCAGAGGCCTGACACAGCTGATGGTGATTGGTCATTAAGTCAAAACAATTCACATCAAACCAATGAAACAATCAGCTGTTGGATAAACCATCTCCAAACCACATTCCAAAGCAGCAAAACACAGGAGAAGCAAATGAGATAATATTGGTTCCCATTTTCTCTGAGGCTTCTCAGATTCCCAGGAGAAGAAATCCTGGGCAAGGGGATTTTTCCAGAAAATATTTTTCCAGAAATCCTGGGCAAGGGGATTTTTCCAGTGACACCAGTCCCTTCTGGCAGCTGTGTCACAGAGGGCTCTAAAGCATTGAGATCCCAGTGGAGCTGCACTGGTGTTTGCAACAGAGGAGAGGAAATATTCACATTTTTACAAGGCAGTTGTAAAATCACAAGGCACTTGACTACACCAGCAGCTCAGCACTGTTTGTCAGCTCACTACTCATTTCTTCACATATTATAAAAGATAATAACTGCTTGTATCAGGTACAACAGAGGTGCTCTGTTAGGGTGCTGCTGCAGTGCTCTGTCACCCTGGCTCCCACATGAAGGGCTCTGTGCTGACAGAAATGTAGAGTGGCTCCATTTCAAGAGGCTCTACAAGCCTAAAAGCACCTTACTGGAAATAGAAAAAGCTCCAAAAAACTAAAACAGTGAGAAAGATTTCAGCCTGTGCATTATGTAGAGTCATAGGAGAATGACATGAGGGGGTTGCATAAAGCTCAGCAGACCAGCACTGAGGATTGTGAGCTGGTTTCTGATTCTTATTTGCAATTCAAGAGGTCTGTGATTGATCAGACCATTGTTTCTTCTCCTCTAACTACAGTCCTTTCCACCCTCAGGGAAATACCAAAGAACAAGGAGTGAATAATGCTCTTAAGATATAAACCTTTGGCATTTGGTGGATATTTTAACCAATGCTGGCATTTCATTACTGATATCAAAAAAAGAATTATACAGCCTCATTCAGCCTGATTTTCCTCAGGCTATTCCAATCAGTAGCAATTGCAGCCTAAGTCTCAGGTTGAAGATTTCATTTGCAAATTCAATTTTGGGGGGGGGTGGGGGAGAGATAAATCTGTTAGTCTGTGGTTTGATCAAAAGTTTGAAAGCTATTCCTATAACAAAAGAGTGAAATCTTGGCTGCAAAGTCAATATGGGGTTGACTCAAAATTTCCTCACCCAAAATTTCTCACAGCCCTTTTAATAGCATAAATGTTTCAAACTAATACATCTGGGTCTCTGAAACGGTGGCAGCAGTATTTCAAACATTCTCAAAGCCCAGATACTTGGATGGGCTTGAACTGGTGACAATAATTGTCGAGATCAGCTTCTCAGGCCAAAGAGAAACACGCCAGGACCAGGCAGACAGGCTCAGCTGTCTCAGAGGAAACACTGGAGTGAAGCAGGATGCCAGAGCTTCAAAAAGGAAAAGCTGGAGGGCATAGCAGCACATGTGCTGAGTGGCAGAAAATTAACAATTTTGATACTGCAGCTACTCCAAAAGACACATTGCCAAAGAATAGAACAGCAGAATTCAGTGAAAAATTAGAAAATACTCGGTGAGTTTGGGGCATCAAATAATCAATATTTGTTCCCCAAATTGCAACTGGTGAACCAAAACTTCCTATAGGGCACAGAAGGCACCTCAAGAGATGCATCAAGCAGGATTCAGCAAAGCAGCACATGCCAGGGCTTTGCCATCAGCAGGATTCTCCACAAAGCATTTAAGGCAGGTCACAAACCAGCAAAACACCAGCTGCTTGCATTTTTTTTTTTTTTAAAATTACATTTCTAGAACAAACTTCTCTTGAGACAAGTCTGACCGAGTTATGTACAATATTTTCTCTTGCTCCAACCATTTAAACAGATTTGATAAGCAGTCCAGATTGCATGCCAGTGCTTCCAACAATTAACTTGCAAGAAATCCTGTGATGAACCTTAGTCTCTTTTCACACTGACTTTATTATACTCACAAAACTTTACACTTGTTCGTACACAATGTGAAAATAAAACACTGCCAGGCCAGCAGACAAATCAGTGACCTAAATGTTCCAGAAAACGAAATTATTTATGTCTTGGCTGCCCTGCAGGGCTTGCAGAAGCAGGAAGAAGTATCACCAAATAACTTGAATTCAATAATTCCCCAGAAGCACCAATTCCCATAACCTCAGGAAATTCTGATACAGTCAGCAGGAGAAAATACATCTCTCTGGCAGCTAACTACAAAAAGAGAAAGTGGGATGCTCAGGAAAAAGAAAACTAAAAAGAGAATTATACACTGGAAGATATATAGGGAGAGAAAGAACAGAAGATTTCTTCTCTGTCAAGCAGAGGGTTACAGATCCATCCTGTGTTAACACTTCCTTTCCAATGTGCTCACAAACACCTTTATTTTTTTATTTATTTGAAACTCTGGCTTTGAAGCGGTGGGCTATGGGAATGAAACAAAAGGATGTATTACAAAACATCTCTCTATCAGCCCTTTGGTCTGACCATTTTAATGTAATGCAAAAGAAGCTGAACAGGCCCTCAAGCAGAGGATGCTCCTGGCCTCAACTGGAGCCTGATCAAATAATTGTCTTCCTGTCAGAGGGTGCAGTCTTGCAGCCCTGCTGCTGAAATGGTGCTTTGATCATATCTTGTGGAAAACTGGCAAGAGCAACCATTTAATGTCACATTTCTGCTTTTACTCTACAGCTCTTGTTACTTTATATGCATAAAAAATGCATGGCTACTTATAAATCTTTGATTCTATTCCGGACTAGACCTGTTACATTTTTCACCTCCCCTCCAGGATAGAGTCTGGGAAATGCACACATTCCATACAGGGCATGGGATACTCTGTAAATTTGAGCACAGGGATCCATTCAAAGGAGAGCAGCAGCCGTTCCAGGAGCAGCACCAAAACCAGGAATGTGGAATTTGTCCTTTTTTTTGCAAATAATTACACTGAAATTGTGAGAGGCAGCCTCAGTGCTAGAGTGCAAGGAGGCTGAGGTGATTGTCCCTCCTTTCATGTTCCTGCTGTGAGACAGAGCATGATGCCAACAACTCTTACCAGGTGAGCTGCTGATAATTATTGTTTTACAGCTCCATGCAAGAGAACCACTCTGGGAAAGGGACATAGCTGCCAGATCCCTGAAAAAGTGAAACAGCAGCCTACAAACCTGCCTAGTCATTGGGAGGGCTCACTCATGAAAGATTCATAGTGGCTATTGAGTCCATTCATTGATCCAAAATCCTACTCTTGACAGGGATACCAATGCTTTGCCCTGTTTCCAGGTATCCTCCACATCACTCACCCTTCAGCTCTACCTCTCCTATCTCCTCAATTCCCAGAGGGGCAGGCAGCCCACATTCAACTGCAGGGATAAGAACATCCCTGGAGAAACCACTTCTGCCTGGGCCCACGGGGCTCTGTAGGCATTCTAAAATGCTCTGAAAAGCCAAAAAAAACAGGCATTTACCAACAGGAATGCTAAGGAGATGAAAAAGAAAAACAAACATGGACATGCAAAACAAAGATTTTTGGATGTACACATGACACTGCCTGAAAGAAATCCCACTGTAAATCTTGCCATGCTACCCATTGCCTTGAGACTTACCATAACCAAGGAGTTGTGCAGTCTTTCAGCTTAAAGATGATCTTTAAAGAGCAGGCATGGCTCTGCTCACCCTCTTTCTTTTATTTTCCTCCCACAGAGGTATTTTGACTAGATGTAGGAGTCTGAAATCACAAGGCAAGTGAGTGAAGGAAGGGGTGAGGAAGACTTCTTTAATCCCACAGGTGATGGTGAAGGGAGATTTGCACCTGGGCCAATTACCCAATAATCTGCGGCAGCTCCTGGCAGAAATGCCCCACTTTGTCCTTAATCCTTTTGTAGTGCCAGCCCAGCTTGGTGCCACCTCTCCTCTCCTCTCCTCTCCGACCACTTCTCCCCCCGCTAACATGCACATGCTGCTGCATTTTATGTGCTGAAACAAACTCCTGGTGCTCAGGTATTGTGCAGATTACAGCCAGCAGGATCTCCTGTTTTCCAGCTTGCTTTTATTTCCCAGCCAGTAACTGCCTGTTCTATGCATCAGGAGCTTAGGAAGAAAATGTGTTATTTCCATGAAGGCTGACACAGCCTTTTTCTCCATTTATACCTACTGATTTTTTTATTTTTTCCCCCACTGATGCATTGTATGAGTTCCTCTCTGAGTTCCATTTTTTGGACACCAGTGTTTTAAAATTTTTTAGAAAATGCATGTGCTGTTTAGCATACTATGGAGTGAGCATAGGCCAGGTGGGGATCATTTTACATGGCAGGAAAATGAGGCCTCTTTTCTCCATAATTATCAAATCTGCTTCTACAGAGAGCTTTTCTCTACTGCTAGGCTGCAGCCCTCAGTTATCTTCTGCCACTTGGTAAATATTCAAAGGTCACTACAGCAGGATTTCCTCTGGAAGGCACAGTTCCTAGAAACACAGGGCTAGGGTAAGGGAAACAGTTCTGTGTGACTCCCTAAGAGAGGATGAAAATTCCTCAGTAGTTAGTGCTGAATATTGAGAAAAGGAAAAGCTAGTTCCAAAGTTACCTGAGGAATATCAGTTATCAAAGAGGGAGAACACATAATTTTACCAGGAGTCATAATATGTTTAAATTGGTATATTTTTTTTTTTTTTTTTGAATTGGTGGAGCACAGCAGATGAAAAAAACCATTGGAAAGGTGAAGGATGCTAAGCAAAGTTACCACGCAGGTAACTGTGCCTGTGTCAAATTCACCTTAGATGACATTTCTTTTTCATTAAGTCATTGAAGCTTTCACCTAAAAACCTCTTTTACATTTTTTCCTTTCATCTTGTCCCCAATTAGCTTTTTCAGCAGAGTTAAACTGGAGGTTAATCCATTTAGTGTTGCCTACATGAGGGCACTTGAGATAAATCAGTTTTAGCTAGTGAAGGGTTTAAATTCAGGGCAGAGGAGTGAAGCTGCATGAGTCCATCTTTTGGACCCCTGTTCAAGGCAGCCTGGCCACAATTAAGCACAGTTTGTTCCCACAGTGGGCAATGTACAAGAGCATGTAATGACAGAACAAGGGGGGAGGGCTTAAAACTGGAAGAGAGTAGGTTTAGATTGGATATTGGAAAAAATTGTTTATTCTGAGGGTGGTGAGGCACTGGCACAGGTTGTCCAGAGAAATTGTGGCTGCCCCATTGCTGGATCAGCCAGCAGTGGAATTAGAAGATCTTTAAGGTCCCCTCCAACCCAAACCTTCTATGATCCTGTGTAGGTCATGTGTGCAGGATGCATCCAGTTTCTCTGGGTGCATTACCTGTCAAACCCTCACAAAACCTGCAATGCCAGGCTTGCTCAAGATAACCTCCCCATGTTAGTGATGCCAGATAATTTTGGTCTTTTTTCCTTTTATATGCACTCTGCATTCTTCACACATATATTTGGAGCTCTGGGTTATTGCATTCATAGCTAGTTTTCCCTGCTCTGATAGGCAGAAGGACAAAACTCATTTATTGGTTCCTCTGTGTCTGGATTGAAGGCACTTGAGATGGTAGTTC
>JAHXMQ010012337.1:31587955-31617808 GCA_020466415.1 Ammodramus savannarum pratensis
GAAGTGTTCAAGGCCAGGCTGGATGGGGCTTTGAGCAGTCTGGGATAGGGAAAGGTGTCCCTGCTTACCTTGGGGGATTGGAACTGGATGGCCTTTGCAGTCTCTTCCAACCCAAAGCATCCTGTGATTCTGTGGCATATCAGGAAAGCCAGCTGGAGATCTTGCAGCTGATCCACCTATCATGTAAAGGTGAGATGGTGCCTTCTTGAGAGTAAGACTGTGCTGTAGAGCAGAACAACTTCCAGGCCACTCTCAGGTGTCCTGTGCCTCATTCCTTCATCTGTAAAACAGGGCTAACACCTCCCTCACACATAGGTGATGGGGAGATGAAAGATGCTTAAAGATTAGGTATAGTCCATAAAAACATGACAAGCCTGATTCAGTATAAGCTGGCAACCAGTGTAAGTTTCAAAGGCAATTCCATTCACAGATTTTAGTGCTGTTTCAGAACATTAGTGTCTACTCTGCTACTGCAGTTTGCCTTGCAAACCCACAGCTGTCAAATAGAAGTCATTCGGAGACGCAGGGAGAAGCCAGAGTTTTTGTAAGGATGATCAGGAGCAAATTAATTCATGTTGGCTATGAATTTTGCATCAGTAGGTTTCAGTGCCAATCCAGTGGTAGCAAACAGTTTATATTCCCCCTCTGGCTGTTGTTGTGAGCTGTGTTCAGATGGATACTGACCTCCCTAAATTGCTTTATAGGCTGTTAACATCACTGAGATTTTCTTTGCAGCTGATACCCCAAGGCTGGAACCTTCAGGCTAAAAGCTGACACAGCAGCTCATGGGTACCAGCCCACTGGAGCTATGCTGAGGGTCTGATTTGTAATTAAAGAGCAAAATATTGACTTCTGAAAAACAATAGTGGGATGAAGGTGAAGTCTGCTAGGAACTCATTGGCCCTGGAGTGTCAGACAACAGCTTTTACATTGTTCTGTGCAGGGAGGCAGCCTGTCAGAGGTGTGTGCTTCCACCCCCTAACCAGTCACAACCCACTGCCCACACACTTGTATCAACAAGCAGAGCACAATATTCCAGGCTGGATTTAAAAGAAATTAATTCTAGCTGATTTACTTAATCCAGTCTCAGCATGGCTCTGGAGACAATTTGATGAGCCCAGTCAAAGGAGCAGGAGTGTGTGTACATCCCTAAAACTGAGGATTGGCTGGCAAAACAAACCCACTTCTGGTGGCTTTCCCAGCAGCTAGCCCTCACAGAAATCACCCTCACCTGATACCAATAAAAAGCAAATTATGAGAGCCCTTAGACTAGAAGTTAATTGTAAAGAATAAAAAAGAAAAGGCAAATAGATCCCCCCTAACACTCATTGTACAGGGCTCCTATCCATTGCTAATAGCCAATAAAAAATTGCTTCCAGAAATTCTTTGTGCCACTTCCACCGCCCCTCACACTGCTGCAAACCTCTTCCTGCCAGGGCTTTAAACAAGGCACACAACTGACTCCAACTTAGATGTGACACTTTTCCTCAGGATTAAATGGGCTACTTGCAGAGACAGACAACTCAGTAACTTTAAAGCTCCCTACCTTAGCTAACAAGAAACAAATTGCTTCCCCAAGGGATTAACCTGTGATATTTGCACTAATTCATCTTTAAATGTAAAGCAGAATAGATCCTGTTTCTTTAATAAATTTTCATATTATTTAAATAGACTTGTTTTAAAAGCTAATAACATGTTTGCTTTGGGAATCTTTTGCATTTATATTTACCTTTTGGCTGGCAGTTCATTATATGGGAAGATCTGTTGGAAGTAAAGCAGTTGAAGATTATAAAGGTTCTACAAAGGATTTACATGTGACTGTGATTTTCAGCAATGTTACTTCTAGTCTCCATTTAGTGACATTTAAGGATGTTGGGATTCTTTTGGTGACAGAGCACACCAGCAATCCTTGGCTTCTGAGGAGAGGGGGCTTTGCTGATTCCTGCTGCCCATGGAGCAGGTTTGATCAGCAGGTGCCAGAGCACTGCTGAGGGGTGGGATTCCATCCTCCCCTTTTTGCTGCAGAGGAAATGGGGATAGGGGAAGAGTGAAGGGAACAGCAGAAGGAGGATAATTTTTTCTTGTTTGCTCACAAAAGCCAGCACAGATTACACAGTGCTCGCTCCCTCTGTCCTCTCTCTCCAGTTATTTCAAAGTGCTTTGGGACCATTATTGGGGTATTAATGTAAAGAATAATTATCTGATTGCTTTGGAATGTGGTCTGGAGGTTGCTTACCAACAGGTGCCTCTTTGATTGGTTCCATGTGAATTGTTTTTAATTAAATTAATTAAATCACCTAAATCACCATCAGCTATGTTGAATTCTGAGGAGTCAGTCACCAGCTTTCATTATAATTCTTTTTAAGCCTTCTGATGTATCCTTTCTCTATAGCATAGTATAGTTGTAGTATATAATTTCTTATAATATAATATCATAAATCAATAAATCAATCTTCTGAGAACATGGAGTCAAATTCTCATCTCCCACCTCATCCTGGGGACCTCACAACACCAAAATCAGTGGAAGGGACCTGAGGCACGCCTCAGTTTTGGATGCCTGTGCAAACCTGTGAGGCTGTGCAAGCTTAGATATCCATCAAAGTCAGGGAAAACCTTCCTGGGGCTTGGTTCCTCTTGAGCCCAAAGAGCTCCCAGGCACTCCCAGCGCTGCTGTCCTGAGAAAACAGAGCTGCTGTGCTGTTTTCACTGCAGCAACCTGCAGTGACACCCCACTGCCCGAGCAGCTGCAGCACCCCAGCCTCTGCTGTAGCCTCTGATGAGCTGCAAGAAATTAGCTGTCACACAGAAATCACACTGATTCCGCAGCTTGGAAATGGAATTTGTGCAAAGATTCTCTCAAGGCAGATGTGAGGTTCTGTATTTTTTAATAAAGCTCACAAGTGAATATTATGAACTGATGGGGGAAATCAATACTTTGGTCACTGGGTAAATGCTTTTGAGTTCTTTTCTGGCTTTAAGATTTACTGTTTAGCCACTCCAATTCCTACCATGTGCAAATGTTTCCTACATTAACAGGAGAAGAGTGATTTGTGGGCAGTAAATGGGAAACAGGACATAAATTTAACAGGGCCATTTGGGGTTAGCATAAAATGACAGAACAGCAGGAAGCACTTAAAAGCTTCCCTCCCAGCAATCACAGCCCTTCAATTTTGAGCCTTCTTCTCCAATCAAGTAGTGTATTGATGAGAAACCAGTTCTGATAATGACCTTTGACAGACCTCATTCTGGCCTTCTGGTGTAAGTAATTTTTCTAACTACGGGCTCCTAACAGGAGCTCAGCAAATTCATCACTCGAGATGCATGAGAAATAGCAGAAACCAAAGGTAAGAGGTTTCTTTTTCTCTTAACTTGGATATTATTTTTTTTTCCTTTGAAGACTCCTGTTCTCAGCCTGAGTTGCTGGAATTGCTTTTTCTGTGTGCTGCTTCCTCTCCTGTCTGTCCCAGCTCCTTGAAATTATGGATAGACCATCCTTACTAATTCATCAGTCCTCCTGTGACTCAATGCATGAGTTCCTTCCTGTGCTGCATATTTTTGAATCTCATTCTGTAAGGCTGCTCCTAGATCTAGCCACCCTCACATTTCATTCCAAGCTTTATTTCAATTCTTTGGCAGTGCTGGAAAGAAGCTCTCATTTTTCTTTCAAAGGCAGCCATGGAGTGAGGAATGCCAGATTTCCTAGACAGGAAATGGGATGTGTTTGCTCCCAGTCCTGCTAATGTCAGGGGATGTATTTCATCACACAAAAACACACCTTTGACAACAAACCTGCCAGCACAGGCCATGCTACTGGAAAATCAGAACAACACAATAGCTTCCAGCTGATATTCCTGACCATTCCACAACCACAACCTGCTTTTTGAGCTCCAGCTTGCAGTTGTGAGCCTCTGCTTTTTCCCTGGGCTGCAGAGCCTGTGATACCCATGATCACTGTGTCTGCTCTGCTGGGGAGTTCTGCCTGTAAAATGGGATGAAAAATGACTGCCATGAGCTGGTAGGAACCCCAACTTCTAAACATCTCATGCTGCACTTCACTGGTTTTTAAAGCTCCTAATACCCGCTGAGAAATGCCGTGAAATGCTGACCTGATCTGAACTCCCTCTGTCAGCTCACATTTGTCCAAACCCTGGGCAGGCATGGTGCCAGATCTGGGATCAGCCCTGCAGCTGGCAGAAGGGTGACACAGAAACCCCAGAAGAGGCCACCCTGTGTGCCCCAGCTAACTCTCCACAAGGGCAGAGGTGAGCCCATGCCTGACCGACACCAGGTCAGGACAGGTGTTGGGTAAGGGAGCACAGCACCCTGTGCTGCCATCCTGGAAACACTGCAAAGGGCAGGGAAAGCCTCCTCTCCCAGCTGCCCTTTGCTGTCTTATTCTGAGCCAACAAAGATCCTGTGCAGAGGGATGAGGGAGAGTGCTCTAAATTACAGTCAATACTTGGAAATTATTCTCCTAAGCAGGGTCAACCAACCTGCTCATGCCCAGGCACTGAGGAGGAAAAGCATCTTATGTAGCATATATTGTAAAGAAAGTACCAAATGAAGCATGGAGGACAAAGCCAAAATATGCATGGATTGTATTCTGAAGCAGCAAAACAAATTCTCCCTTTGCAGAGACTAGGGAAGTCTTGAGCATAGTCAGCTTTTGAAAATCATTTAAATAGTTGTCATGACTCTATTCTGACCTTCTGTCTGTTAATTTGGCTCCCATGATGCCTGAATAGCTCTCCTGAAGCCAGTTTGCTGTCTATTGTCTGTGCCTGATGAGAGCTGTTATTTCTGATTAGATACTTTCTTTCTGTATTCCAGATCTCTGCCCTTCATTTCTCTCCCTCAGCATATTTCTCCCTCAGCACTAGTGGTGTCTGCAGTGAGTACCTCTCCTAGCATGCCTGTGTCACACCTGAGCCTAAGGCTGCAATCAAGGGACCATAACCTCACATCTGGAAGTGCCTTTATGTTGTGCTACTCCCATGCTCTGGAAGTTCTGTTGGATTCAGTATTTCTAAGCTAAATACATTTCCATCATTCTTTTATTCATAAAACGTCCCACTGCAAAACCAAGACAGACATGCCAGGCTGTAGCTCTCTGGGAATTTATTTTATAGCATTACAAGTTCCTACAAAGAAGGGAATTAAAGAAAGAGATGGTTCCATGCATGTTTGTGACAGTGTTCACAGGGGTCTTAGGATGAGGGAAGAGATGAGGATCTGACTCCATGTTTCAGAAGGCTTGATTTATTCTTTTATGATATATATTACATTAAAACTATACTAAAAGAATAGAAGAAAAGGTTTCACCAGAAGGCCAGCTAAGAATAGAATAAGAGGGAATGATAACAAAGGTTTGTGGCTCAGTTCTCTGTCCGAGCCAGCTGGGCTGTGATTGGCCATTAATTACAAACATCCAACATGGGCCAATCACAGATGCACCTGTTGCATTCCACAGCAGCAGATAATCAATGTTTACATTTTGTTCCTGAGGCCTCCCAGCTTCTCAGGAGGAAAAAATCCTAAGGAAAGGATTTTCATGAAAAGATGTCTGCGACAGATCTTTTTAAGGTAGATGTGAGCCTTGTCTCCCAACACCTCCCCTGAGCACACTGAGACTGTTGATTCTGGAAAGGCAGAGGCATAAATCAGCCTTTACAGAATCACAACTCTTATACCTTACCAAAAAAGTGAATTTTTCTCATTTTCCCTTCTAAGCACAACCAGCAATTGGCTGGAGAAAACTGAAATACATCTGTACCCAGAAAAGAATTATCCTGCTTCTCCTGCCATGCCAGACCAGCATTCAGCCCATCCAGGGCAGCTTGCAAGCAGGGTCACCCAAACACTGGGGTGTCCCACCCTCCCTCAGCCAGTCTTTTTCCACCAGGTGCCCCCAGTCTCATCAAAAAGGGAATCTCTGGGCTTTGAGCACATGGAAGCCTCTGGCACAGAGAAGGAATAGCAGCTCAGGAGAGAAAAAAGCTGGAGAATCTCCCAGAACAAGAAAACAAAATGGGATTCTCAGCTGTGAAAAATCACAATCAAGTGCCATTCAGCATCCCAGCCATAACCCTCCATCACCAAGGGTGTTGTGACACAGGATCAGATTTTTAGCTCACAAAATCACCTTGCTTACCACTTGCCTGTGTCTGGGAGCCTCCACCCCCTCACACAGGGGTCCCCAGGGCACTTGATGCTTCCAATTGCTCCCAGCTGCTGAGGTGTTTGACACCATGCTGAGCACGTAGTTGCTGCCACCACAAGGCAACACAAGGTGTTTGGCCCTCAGGGAGTGGAAACCTTTCCTCTCCACACAACTGTCTCTGTTCACAACACTGGTGTCTGCTAGGGAAGGCAGAAAGCCTCCCTTGGAATGGAGAATGTAAACTCCCTCCCCCTGAATTATTATAATTTCGAAATTCAGGGGCTCTCAGGCAAAGATATGGGAATAACAGTTCTTTACTGGTATGTGTAACAAGGCAAACAAAACAATGAGAACTATGGCATGAACAACAAACAGAGCCAAGGTAACAGTCCTTTAGGTATCTCTGCCCCCTCCACCCCGAGAGGGGTGCCCCAAAAACCAAAGGAGTTCCCCCTCCCTGCCATCAGTGCTTCTTAGCAACAAAATGGGAAAAAATTCCACAAGTAACAAGGAAAGAACAGAGAAAAAAACCAACCTCCAACAGCAACCACAGCAGTCCCACTGAGATTCCTCTCCCTGCAAGCCCCTGGTTGTTGTCAGGTTAAAACAGCCACAGCTGTTTGTGAAATGCTGGTGCTCCCCAAGCAGCAAAAAACATCCCTGGGAAGCTTTAAAATGAGATCTAGGAAACTGCACTTGCTACTCTCTGTTTGAGTTTAAACCCTGTTGGGCCAGGGTGGAGGATCCCTGAAGGCTAACTGTGTTATCTTTGTCTATAGAAAACAATTAGAAAGCTGATTTTAAAATGCTGCAATTAAAGGCTTAATATAAATGCCTAAATATAATTTCTGATGCTATCAACAAGTGCACAGGCTTCAAGAAGCTCTTTCAAAATACCAATTCCTTCAAGCAAAAAAACTGGTTTTGTTTTCTCTTCATGGTGAGGAGTCTATGGGCAATTTACACACACTTTCTAATCTTAAAAGTACTTTATCTGTGCTGTGCATCTTGTGTGCTAGAATTCTACACACAGACTGTAAAAATATACATAAAGCCTTGTACAAATTTACTGTTCTGTCTATAGATTCATGGCTGAAGATAAAGCATTCTAGCAGAAAAGCTTGGGGGCAGGGCACACAAAATCTGATGAGCAGGAGTTCTGTAAAATTTAATAGAAGCATTTCTACCTTTATTTCAGATAATCAGATTACAGTGGGATTTCAAAATTAATTTCCCTTTCTTTGGCAGTTTTATGCTGTGTTTTGGGAATAATCATACAAAATGAACACTACAAATGAAAATTCTGGGTTTATTGAGGTCACTAGGGCAACTCCTACTGATTTCAATTGGGCCAGGGCCTCATTTTATGAGGAAGTCTTGGGGAGAAAATAAATTCAGTCTTCTAGAAACAGAGCAACATGCCAAAAAGCCTTCCCTTAATTTTATTTTGAACATGGTCACACTGCCATCTGAGAAAGCAGCTCCTTTCATTGCCTTCAGGAAATCAGCAGGCAGTCCTGCTGCCACTGATTCCCTGCAAGCATGGAAGGACAGGCTGGCTTTCAAACCTGCTGCTTTTTACCTGAATGTGCTGATGGGCTCATCTGCCCATCGTGTCTCACCCTGGGCCAGGATCTCACCTTCCCCCAAGTGCTTGCGAGGTCCCAAAGACTCTCTGAGCTTCCTCGAGCTTGCCCTGGGCTGTAGGAGAGCCCCTCTTGCTAGGCTAGGAAATATTAGGCTCCTCCACTTGAGAACTGAGTATTCAGAGCCTGTTTCAGACAGGATCTTGTCCTCATGAGAAGCAGCAGCCATGTGCTGCTCAGCAGCTTCCAGCTATGTGGGAGCCTTCTCCAGCAAGCAGGGTGTGACCTGCAAGACAAACAAGTGAGTGCACCTCTTGGGGTCCAATTCCTCCCCAGTCAGAAACAGAATCACAGAATGATGAGGTTGGAAGAGACCTCTAAGATCAAGTCCAACCTATGCCCTAACACCTCAACTGGACTACAGCACCAAGTGCCATGTCCAGTCTTTTTTTAAACACATAATACATAAACATCTCACCACTCTTTCCTTCCAATTTAAACTTCTTTTTTTGCTGGCACAAATACACACGATTCTCTGCCTCACCAAAAAGGGTGCAATACTGACACCGCTCTCCCTAAAATCAATTTCCAAAGTGTGCTATCACTCCCATCGTATTTCAGGCAGGAGCAAAGGAGAAAGTCCCTTTGGATGAGGTAGGCCATGCTTCATTCATCTTGTCCACTTGGTTCTGACCATTTTTCTGAGCATTGAAGAATCATTTTTATGTTTCCCAAAGCATCTGAGGCTGCCAGCAGCACCAATCTCCTCTGCTACACCAAGCCAGGTGCTGCTGCCAGTGTGGTCCTTGCTGCCCCACATCACACTGACATCTGCCACAAATTTAAGAGCTCTCAGATTGGTACAGTGCAAGGCACAGGGCAGCTCCTGCTGGAAGCCAGCTCCATATGGGAAGTGCTGGGCACCTAAGAGAACTTGGATCCAGAATGGAGCCAAGTACTGAAGTAACAATTCTAGAAAGACAACTTACCCAAAGTGGCAAATTGAATGCCTGTAAACATACTTCAATCAGAATTTTGGATTAACTCTGAAGGTATTGATTTTTTTCTAGTGTAGACTTCCTCATACTTCCCTATCTCTCTATCAGACTGTATTTTTTATCATTAGCCAGTAATATATGGAAGGTCTTGGAGATGGACATCACAAAAGTGAGCCTTTAAAAAAGTGACCTTTAAAGTCAGTGAAGTCTCAAATCTTAAAATGAAGTCTCAAATCACCTGGAAGAAAATTGTTAATACTCAGAATTCTGAATAATATTATATAATTAACTTTTCAGCAGAGAACAGCCTCTTGGCACTAACACTGTCCTTTCTGATACATCAGAGACTGAAAAGCATGGCCTTTCCTGTGCCAACTGTCTTTTAGAATAAACAAAAGACCCTCCCCCTTCATCTCCACATGCTTAACAATATTAATATAACATGAAAATATTAATGCCAGTAGACAAGGTCTTTCATAAATTAATTCATTCACTCTAGCTCATTAGCTTAATCATCAACCTTTTTACAATGCAACTGATTAACATTTTCATTGTTCTTCTTTGATTTCCCTTAGACTTTTGCTTCTATGGGGATCAAAAGATCTCTGAATGCATAAGCTCAACAAATATCCCTGCACAACTGAACAACAATAGAACTGTTAAAAGAGATAACTAAGTAAGGACTTTCACAGCTCATGCTTCAAAGATACTGCAGGAAACAACCATTTAAGAATCATTTTTATTTTTATGTTTAACGTGATTATACACATTCATGAGTCCAACAAGATCTGCACTGTGACATTAAAGATACAGTACAATAACATTCAACATGAGGTACTTTATATATTTATATATATCTGTCCTTTATAAATAATGCTGTAAGCCTGCTAAGGTCAAACATTGCTTCAGCACAAATGGGTGCTGAGACCTGAAGTGAGCCAAATTTATCACAACAAAAAAAACCAAAATCCAAAACAGTTCAGTGCAATAAGTATGTAGAAATCAAAGTGTTTACTTAAATACTATTTTAGATATGCAGAAAGTATATTACATTATACTCTCTTATCACAGATTCCTCTCACCAGCAAATCAAAGATACAAGTAGCAGAGACAGCCAGAACAGCTTAGACAGAATCTGTGAGGTGATCTCTGCAGACATCACATTAATATTCCAGGCTGACATGGCTGGTGCTTGCAAGATGTCAATCAATGCACTCAGGCTTGGGTGGTTCTGCTAAACCAACCAAATCCACATTCAGACACCCACTGAAGGGCCCTGATGTCCCTGGCTGAGTGGCACTGGCCACTTCCTTACATCCCAGTACTTGTTAGCATCACAAAGTGCTCAGGAGCAGGTTGTGCTGTGAGCATCAAAAGGTGTTTGGGGTGCCTTTGTCTGATCACCCACACTTGAAACCTTTCCCTGTACCCACTCCCAAAACCCAGAATGGACTCAGAGGAATTAAGCCAGAGGTTGCTTTCATCCTACTTTGTCAAAAAGACTTCATGAAAGAATCAAATAAGAACAATAATAAAATAACAGCTCATTTTCTACACATTACAGCTACAGAGTGTTCTGGTCTCTGAACTCTTCCAGCCAGTGAATGTGGCAGATAGGTCACCTTTATTTGCAGGTAATCAAAACAAATAACAAATTCAAAGTGAGAACCCAGGACAAGTTAAAGCAATGCAGTACTCTCTGACTTGTCCCACCAGCTGTGGTACATGTTTATTTTACCAACCAAATTAAAATGCAGCTCCCTACCAGAACCTGTCAATCTGCTTATCACTCAGAGTAATTACATCTGCATCAGCCACTTGCTGTACAAAAATTTAATCAGCTGATTAGCATCTTTCTCTGCTTTGAAATGTATCTAAATAAATGGAACTGCTGCTCAGATGTTGTCTAAAAGTAGATGACCATTATCTCATCACCATCTCAGATTCCTTTCTATGATCTCTTCAGCAACTCTTTCTCCACTCCATACCATTTATACTCTTGTCTATTTTCAGTGGTAGATCTAAATATAAGTAACTGGAGGTTTTTATAAATCTCTCCCTGGGAGTTTTCCATGGAGTTTGGATTTCACAAACAGTCTGGATTATGTACATCTGTTACAAAAAACATTTTTCTATGTACTTTGAGGGTATTTACATTTCAGAAAGAGTGCTGCTTACACACACATGTATGTATGTATACAAAACAGTAAACTTTAAGATGGATGAAAGGCATAAATCCTGTAGAGTATTTTTTTACCTGGCTCTCCTTTTATTACCTAGAGAGAAGATTTGGGCTTTGACTATACTCCACTTCTCCTTACTTCAGATGGTATTTTGGACACTGCCAAGATGTATTTTGGCACTTTCCAATGGCCAGGGGCCAGAATTCCAACCATCAAGCAACGCTTAGAGTAACAGCATTAAACTGGTAAAATAAGATGAGAAAAACATTTTTATTACAGAACTGACAAGTGAATTTAGGGTTATGCTACATTAATGTGTGGATATACTGTAACATTAATCTCCAGCAGGTCTAAAGAATCATTTGGTCCTCTCATTTTGTTCAGAGGTACACAACAAACAGAACCCATTTTGGAGGTGAAGCAAGATGCTTCAAAATGGGCAGTGCAGCCTTTGATGAAGGATTTTCTCATGTTTCAATAGTACCTGTAGTTCTTATCTATACTGGTTTCCTCCCCTGATCCAAGGAGTATCCCTCATACTTCTGCAAAAATGATACAGACATGTAACTTCTGTTACATCACCAAAAATGATACAGACATGTAACTTCTGTTACATCACCAAAAATGATATGGACATGTAAGTTCTGTTACATCACCAAAAATGATATGGACATGTAACTTCCTGGGGGAAAAACTCAGCCAGGGAAAAGGTTCCAGACCACATAATCCTCTGACTGATGTGCAGCCATAAGCAATTGCAAGAGCTCCAACAATAACCCATTAGGGGAGACTTCCTCCCCCTCACTGCTATTATACACTAAGTGTAACATGACCACAGTTGGGAACCTTCTGTCTTTGTCTAAATTTCAACTGGTAATAAAAAGAAAAAAAAAATCTCATATTACAGAAAAAAATCCAAGTCAAGATTGATACATTCTATTGTTCCTCTAAAATCTGCCTCTACCATGTTTAGGAAGAAGAAAAAACCCAGCCAAAACAAACAAAAAATTATCCTGCATCAGATGATTGACATAAATTCCCATTTATTTAGGAAGGGTTCAAAGAAATGCCATTTAAAGAGCATATCAACTCCAGTGTAGCAAAACCTGGATGATGGGAGCAGAGTTTCAAGAGCTGCACACACAATTTGAACACATGCAAGTACTTCCTTGCCTTCAAGGTGGGACTCCTAGAAAATGAACTCCAAGGGTAACTTGCCAAGCCCACATCCCTTCCTCACTGTGAACATGTCCATGCACTGGGATATGGCTGGTAGAGCTTCCTGAAAGATGCTGCCTTCTTCCCATCTTCCCCTGGAGCCATCCCAAACAGCTGGCTACAGGAGAACCTCACAGGATGAAGGTTTAAACTTGTGCTTTTGCTGCTTATAACTGAAGGACTTCTTCCAGCCCCCGTGGTCAAAAGCAGCAATGTCTAAAGTCTGCAGAGCAGACAGCAGAGAGAGCTATAAAACAAGACTCTTTGTTTTCTATCGCTACCTCCCCAATACAAGCAGAAAGCAGAAAATGGAGAAAGAAAAAAATGGATCAATGAAGACAGTGTTGAGATTCAAGAAGGGGACATCCTCTGGTGATTCACTGGTGTAAGCATCAGCAAAGAAAGGGTCAGCATCACCAGCAAACAGGCACCCCCCTTACAAAGCCTTTAAAACTTGCTTGTTTCTAAGAGCTTCCAGTTTAAATATTACACTTAATCACCAATGATGCTACAAGTACAGCAAGCCAGGAACTTGCCCACAGCATTTAGTTACATATTCCCTGTACTGATCACATATCTGCAGATAAAAAGCTAAGAATCAGTAGGCCTGAACCAGACAGGTTCTTCATAGCAAAACGCTTTGTATCCACACACTCCCATTCAAGCATAAAATATGAGTTCAGGAATTTGTCCTCCCTGTACCCCTGTGCCATTGGTACTGTCCGAGGAGCACTGGAACTGAACAGTCACCTTCCCACACTGAACTTCTGTCATTCCCTCTTGTCCAAAGTAGCTGAGTTCGTTCCCATCCAGAATCACGCTGGCTGTGTAAAAGGTGTCGGGCTCAATCTGCACCGGGTACTCAAACCACACGGGAAAAGTGTTACTAGAGCCATCCGAGAAGTATTTACTCAAGTTTTGGCCCAGGATAACCCCTTGGCGCTTCAGTTCAATCTTGGCACTGTACTCTGCCGAGCCACAGCTGGAGCCATAGAGCCCAAAGCCGGCAATGAACACCCTCTTGTCGACAGCGAACTGGATGCTGTCGCAGCGGCCCCGGTAGCGCCACTGGTTGCTGCGGTACGCGCAGGACTGGAAGCGGTGGCAGCGCTGCGGGACGAGGCCCTTGCGGGGCTTGCTGACGAACTGCAGCTCGGGTTTCTTGGCGGCCGTGTACCACAGGAAGATGTCGTTGGTTTCGTTCAGGGTCAGGATCCCTGATTGGGCAGCGCCGTTGGCGAAGTCGTCCAGGGCCATGGTGGGGATGCGGATCAGGTAGAGAGCCTTGCCCAGCACCTTGCGCTTGTTCTCGATGGTGGCCGTCAGCTCCTGCCGCTGACACTCCACCTCGGCCCAGCTCAGAGCCGCCTCGAAAACCACGATTTCTTTGGCATTCAGAGTCTCCCTTCGGAGAATGCTTTCAAGTGTCTGGAAATCAATGTCACAGAAGCCCTCAGACTTCAAAGCGAGCTCAGCTTGGGCATCAATCACTTCCCAGCAGCGCTGAGTCAGGTCAGGTTCCTCGAATAAGCAGCTCTGGGAGAGCAGCACGCAGGCATTCTTTGCACTCAGGCTTGTCTCGAGAAAGTTCACGCAGGCACGGGCCAGGTGAGGGACAATGTACTTCTTGGCAGCATAAAGAGTGGCCAGGACAGTGTCTGCTGCCAAATCGATTTCGTCACAATAGATGTACCTGAAATAAAGCACACAGGTGTAATGCTGCTGCTTAATGTGACACCAGTTTGTCGACAAACTCATACAAAATCATAAACAAAGAATATTTAAATGGCTCTGTGTTAAAATCAAGCAGTGCTTTGGGGAGTATTGATTAAGCCCAGAAAGAAAGTACAAAAAAAAATCAACACTTATGTTAAGACCATGGAAGAGAACAGGATTAAATCTGAGGTGAATCCAACTTTCCATTTGGAGTGCATGTTTTGAGACAATTGTTTAAACACTGTGGCCCCTGCAGCTCTGTGCTCCTTCCCCACAGGTCTTGGCTCCCAGGCAGGAGCTCCTGCAGGGCTGCCTCCCTCAGCTACCACAGCAGCCTGGAACATGTGTTATCAAAAATCCTTGGACTGCGTGTCCCCTGATGGTGAACCATGGTTTACTGAGGTGCATGAACAAGTTTGTAGAGAGTAATTAGGTAATCTAAGATTAAATTTCTAAGAAGAGAAATGCTATTCAAGTGTATCAGGTGCTATCCATTTCTGTAACTACTGGATTGGGTTCTTTTCAGAGGTGGATTTTTTGTTTGGGCTCGTGGTTTTGGTTGGTTTTTTCAAAGGGTTATGAAATGGAAGATTTTCAGGTTTTTAATGGTCACAACATCCTAACTCAACTAGCACAGCATTTTCACTCAGTCTCACTGCATAAGGATGAAAAAAGCTTTATTGCTATGGCAGTGTGGTGGAAGAGATGAAGGTGAAATTCTATTTATGTGACTAAACTGCTGGGATTCATTGCTCAGAGAAATGAAGCATTGTACAGTTTGTTCTTTTCAATATCTCATGCTTCAGGGCTCCATTTGCAGCTGGTGAATGCAATGTGCTAAAACCATGCCAAATGCAATTTCACTCTTCACAGGGATAAGCAAGTCTTGATGGTTATGGCTGATAAAAGTGTCTTCCTCCAGAAAAGCTAAAGTTGTATGCAACCCTGTACCAATTAAAATTTTCTAGTTAGCAGGTTTCCCTACACAATGAGTTTTCTGCAGAACAGATGTGCCTATAAAGAGGAATTAGTAGCTACACTGATCTGATTATGGTTGTAAATAACTATTTGTATTTTTGCAGCTGTAAGACAGTATCCTCCATGCTGCACTTGGAAACCATGCACAGAGGAGATACTGCTCCAGCAATATAAAATCTAAGAGGTTACAGAGGAAAAAGAAAACTTACATAGAGCCAAGCTTATTTTTAGTGTTTTGCTGCTTGGTTTCAGCTTATTTGTGAAACCAAAGAACCCATCTGTGTATCAATGGTTACAGGCTTAGCTCCTTGACCGCCCCAAAAAATTCCGTTTTCAATGAATTTATTTTTATGATTCTCCTGATTGCTCTCCTACTCTTTCCTCCCTTCTATTACTTCTCTTTGTCTGCTAGTACAACAGAGAATGATGAGATCTGTTTTAAATCGAAATAGTTCAAAAGTTGCTATTTTAATATTGAAATATTGAAAATAAAGAACTGATATCATTGTTGTACAGCAGACACAGCACAGATCGACTGTCAGCAATACTCCACACCTCTGACTCTGCCAATGCACCTCAGCTCTGGTTTGCAATTGCTGATATTCCAGTTTCACCCTGTTCTCAAACACAGGATTCTGCCAGACCACGGGGTTTGGTGGTTTAGTAACACATTCAGCCTGGCATGAGATGAGATCACAGTTCTAACTTGAACAGTCAAGACTGAGACAAGATATAATTCATTAATGCATCAATTCAGTTGGGCAGCTAGACTATGAGTTTAACCCTGTTTTTAAAACTGGAAAGAACAGTTAAAGCAGTTTTACTGGGAGAATAATTAATGTCTACCCATGGTGGTATTTCCTATATTACACCTGGCAATACCTTGTTTGTTATCAGAATGCCCACTGTGTAATAAAACAGAAAAAATATTTATGCCTTTAGAATTCATTGGCCCAGGGAAAAAAAACCCCCAAACTTCTCCAGCAAGATGTCAAACCAAAAAACCCAAGATAAATGTATTTTCTGACAAAGTTCATGATGCAGAAAGAAGTCTGTGAAGGAGAGGCTGCTTTGGCATAGCTAAAGTCTTTCCCTCTGTAGCAGCACAGCCTTGCCATCCATGGCTCACAGCAGCTGCAGCAAACACTCCCAGGGATGGTTTCCCAGAGTGAGAGCAGTGGAGGGGACAGTGGCTCCCCCTAAGCTCCACATGCAGTGGCTGCTGTGGTCAGGGGACACTGCAATGCTGAGCAGCATCCCTGTGCCTTGCCTGCACCATCCCAGAGCTGCAGACACTGCTGGGGCACTCTGCAGCCTCAGACAGCTCTGGCAAGGTTACCTCAACAGCCACACAGACCACAAACTTTTTCTGTCTTTAGGGTTTTTTCAATAAAGGCTGAGAAGGTGAAGAATCCCATGGTTCTGGCCATGCTCTCCTAGATAGTTTCCTAAATTGCCATGGGCTAAATAATATGCCAAGACCTAGATGTCAGTGTTGCTACTCTCTTTTCTAGGCTTTCTTTCTGCACACATTTCCTAATGATAAATTCAGAAAACATTCAGTTTTTATACAGCACACCATGTTTAGCCACGGTGAAATAGATTTGCTGCTCAAAAAGAAAGGGGGACTGCAAGAACCCCAGTATCTTGTATTTGTGATTTGTAAAATTCAGCATGAAAGTAAACTGTAAGTCTGAGCTCTGCCACAAAATCAGAAAGGCCCAAAGCAAAGATCCATAACACACCTCCCTACATAATGTCACATCCTTTACTTTACATTCCAGGTCTATAGAACATCTGTGGAGCTCTCCTGGCAGTTACCAGTATTTGCACAGAATATTCCTGATGTTGATGATAACCTATAAGAACTCTATATGCAACTTTGAATGTTCATCTATATGATGCCAGTGAAATGTTAAAAATGAAGAAGAAACTCTTCTGTAATCACAAGTTAATCAAAACAATCTATGAAACACAATAAATTGCTAGCTAGTGATTATATCATTACATGCAAGAAAACTTATAGCATATTAAAGGGATCACTATCAGATACTGATGTATTTTTTGTATAGGAAAGCAAGAGCATTTATTTAAGCTGAAGGAAAAAAACCCCAAAAATTCAAAGCCATAGCTTTTCTGTGATAGGGCATTTCTCCTCAATAAGCAGATTTATAGATACATTCAAGGACAATTCAGCAGGGAAGCTGCTTCATTATGCCCATTTAGGAGAAGAGAGCATCTCTTATGCAGTTTGCAAGAAGAAAAATAATGATCATGTAAACTGACTCGTTTTCCTTGTTAGATCAAACCCCTATTCATGTAAACAGCCTTTTTATCACTTTCCAAACACATCAATATGATACGTAAGGAGAAATTTATTTTTCAGAGGCTATGCTGAATAACTTAGGGTCATTTTTCTAAGACAAGCCCTGCGTACTGCAGGTTTATAAAAGAGCTGGAACGATGTCAATCTACAAACCCAGCAATTCACTGGGTCTGAGGGGGCTTTGTGCATGCATTTTTAACTTTCTTCTGTGCTTGCAAAGTAGAACAGTTGGTTTGGGGTTTTTTGTTCCAGCTGACAAACCTTTTTAGTAACTCCATTCCTTTGTGTAACATATAGTGACAAATCAGATCAATAGGCATTACAGTACACAATGTGCCCAAAGATCCCCTGTCAAAGTCATTATTTACAACTGCCTACATTAGTCTAATATGTGTGTGCCTGGAAGTGCAGGGGGAGAGCAAAATTAGGTGAAAGTTTAAAACACAAAAAGAGGAATATTTCAAGCAACTGCTTTCTTTCTGTTTATATGCAACTTCAACTATGACATTGGCAGGGCATGTATACATCAGACAGAAACACACATCCAGCAGATGAATGATGCTTACTTCAGCATTGCAAGGAAAGCAGCAGGCTCAACATCTGGTATCCGGATTTCATCTTTGTCCTCAGCGAGCTCCCCATAAAACATTGCATGGAAAACAGAGCTCCCAACAGCCAGGACATACTGGTGAGAAAGGGAAATCTCATTTCAGGCTTTGAACTCAACACACTGCCAACACAAACAATGTGGGAGAGCCACTCTCAGCAAGCTGGGCTGCGCTGACAGGCTCTACAGACACACTTCAGTAAGAAATGAAGCCCAAGTTAAGAACAAGTTAGACATTTTCCTTGTATTTTACTCTCCTGGGCATGGATGCATTAGCTACTGGAAAACTCTCACCTCCACCACAGAAGTTAACTATTTCTAGGAAATCTCAAGAGCAGTACTAATCAACAGCACAAAGCAGTATTCCTAACTTTACTGTCTTAGCCCAACACAAAGAAAAGCCAGGGAGAGATTATCCCACTGCATGTGGCCTTCCCCAACACAGGCTGCTGCCTGTCCCAGAGGAGCTGAGCCTCCCACACTCTGTCCTGCTGTAACTGTGGGAGCTCTCTCTGGCTCTCCCCACCCCAGCAGATCATGCAGCTATTGCTTACTTTGTGTCCTGGCAGCCGCTGGGTCCCACCTGGTGGCCCGACCACAAAATGAACATCTGCCATCAAGTCATTGTTGAACATCACTGCATTTCTACAAACAGAGGTAACATTAATTTGTGGCACCCTGGAACTCTCTCTGTATGTCCCAGAGCCAAGAAATATGATTTTTTAACAACTTCAAGTTGCTCATTAGCAAAGAGAAGCAGGTCACACTTTGCTTTCAGCTGCTTTACACATCACTGCACAAATATATCAGAGAAAATACTAAAAGTGTTTCTGGTGTGTGTGGGTGCAATAAAACAAACCCCCAAACTTCTGAGAACTTTCCAAGAAGTGGAAATCAAAGTCCAGAGCATTTATCACTGAAAATCCCCACTGAAGTCTAAAAGGAAATCTTTATGGATATGCTGCAGCTTTCAGCAACATTTTTATTAACTCAAACAGATGACTGGAAAACAGATACTAAAATATTTCTCCATTACCAAAATTCTTATTTCCCACACACATACAGGGAGAAAGAAAGCCTAAACAAATAAAATATAATCATGTTTTTTCTTCAGTAAAAAAATGCATTCTGGACATTTTGCTACTTTTCACCTCTCATTCAAACACCAAAAAAACCTGCCCTGAACTTACCTCTCTCTGATGGTGGGATAAAGTCCTTGCCAATTAGGTGCAGGAATAGTGTTGTTGTTATTGAGATTTTGCTGATGGTACTGCTGGACAGCAGTTGTATTAGTATTAGCTGGTTTCTTTCGGGGAAAAATATCAGCAGCCATCTTCTTCTTCTTTTTGGTCTTCAAGGTAATGATTTCATAGCAAACTGGAGGCAATTTGCTGTTGCTACTGCCGCTGCTATTTCCTTTCTTAGAGCTCTTCTTAGATCTGTTCTTGACCGTCTCTGGAAGCATCAAGAAGAAGGTGAGACATTTCATGTTCTTTCCTTTCTCATCTACCATCAGTATACCCGTGAGTAAAGACCACAGCCTAACTAGCCAGGAACATTTAGGAATCTACGTGGAAGCTGGAACACCGAAAGCAGCAGAGACAAGGTGACCTTTCCAGCACCCGGAGTAAGAAACTGAGTTTAAGTTTGATCCAGTACTTGCACCGTTAAACACATCCCCATCATTCCTTCCAGCTTTCCCGATCAGGAAGCGCCCGGCAGCGCTACAGCCGGGGCAGAGGGCAGGAGGAGCGCACGGTGGCAGTGCCAGGCTGCCGGCGAGCCCGAGCTGTGCGGGCAGGGCTGGGAGCGGAGCGGCAGCCGGAGCCAATGGCTGCAGGCACGGAGCGCGATTGGGCTCGCACACAGTGACACCTATTGTAGCCCGCGCCGCTCCCGAGCACAGCCACCGCGGCTCCCGCAGCTCCCCGCAGCCGCCGCCGAGGATGGCACGGAATCGATGGCACGGAATCAGTGGCACGGAATCACGCGGCTGCCCGGCGGGGCGGGAGTGCTTCTCTCTGTGTGTGTGGGTGTGTGAGCTCTCCTCGGTGCCGCTTTCACAGGCGAAGCAGTAAGAAGTTGCAATCAGGTAGAAAGGTCTATCTGAGTCTATTCGATATTAGCACAGCTTCCTTTGCCTGCAGCATCCCCACAAATCCCTCCTGTAGGAGCTGCTCGCCGGGCGCGAATGAAACCGAACTAAAGCAATGGAGCAGCAGCACGGGCAGCGATGCAGCCAAGGATCCCTTTCAGCGGCTCCCACTCCAGTGTAACACGAACAGGGATGAGGTCACAGCTCCAGCTTTAACTCCTTCTGTTTCCAGATAACACAGCAGCCTTTGACACGGGTCCCAAATCGCTAAGCAGTGCTAATTAAGCCAGATTACGCCAGACATGGCTGCACCACATCAGAAGAAAACTTCTAGATGTGTAATCAGATTAAAGCAAACCAGAGTGAGTATATTTAATCAATATTTCAAAGCATTAAATGAAAGGGTCTGAATGATTTAGAGTCTCAGGCAAAAATCGTTGAGACACAAACAGTCCAATTTTATTCACAAATAAACAGGATATAAGCTATGCCAACCAAACCACTTAAATAGGAAATAAGTCTATTTTATAGTCATTAGTTTACTCAGAACTTAAATTTTGATCAGATTTCTTTAATAGCAGGTCAAGTGTATAGAAAAACCACCAAGTAAGCATAGCCACTTAAAAAAAAAAAAAGCAGGGAAATAAAAAAATATTTGGTATAAGGTGTCAACACCTCACACCTTAAAATACTGGGGAGCAGATAGTTAAAATATGATTTCATAATTACTTGCAGTTTTAAAGAAAAAAAACCCTCTGCTTTCAAAGCTAATTTAGCCACATTTTGCCTTAATTAGTTTTGTTGGACAAGGGTACAGCAGGGAAATTAAAGTGATAAAAGGTTGGTGAAGAAATCTTGTTGAAGCCCCTGACTCAAACAGAAATATTACTCAGGCTGTTTATTCAGTCTCCATCCCAGCTGTGGCTGTGTCACACACACTCAGAATTCTTTAACCTGAGGATGTGCTGGCATTTCAAAAATTACCAGGTTTCCTTGGGAGATGCTGCACACCAAGGCCTCACTGCACACCCAGCCATGTGCAGGCTTTGCTGCAGTGCTTGGGGATGAGGATGATGATGATGCCATTCCCAGACACATCTGGCTGAAGGCACTGCCCATGGAAGGGGAAGAACAAGGAGATGTGTCCATGCTGCCACATTTCACAATCCACACACTGAAAAATCTCCTTGACTGCTGCTCTAAGGGAAGATGGTGGGTCATGCCTGAAAGGCAGAGACACATCCTAAATACATTGAGGAGAAGTTATGTAACTTACAAAGAAATTATTTCTAGCAACCTTTTCTCTCTCCTCCACACATTTTTTTTTAATCTGCCATAGACTGATTAGGAAGGGAAACTAAAAACCTAAACTATATTGAGCTGCAGAGAGGGAGAAGAAGGGGTAAAGGAGAAGAAACTCATCCCACAGATGGGATCTTATAACTGCTCACAGCTGAGTTTATAACAGGAACACAGCAGGTATTCCCAGCACAGAGTTTGTTGAGTTTCTCTAAGTTTCTTTTTTCTCTCCTTATGTAAATTTCCAGCCCTTCCAAATAAAACAATAACCCTTTTGCCACTGCACAGGACAAACATTTCAAAAGGAAGAAATCTTTAAAAAACCTCTTAAAGATACAGAAAACCACAGACTCCAGAAAATCTGGTTCTCAGCATTGCAGTTGGCAAAAATAAAAGACAGCAGGGGTTGGGAGATTTGATTGTCATTCCACAAATACATTTTATAGACTCCCAAAGTATATAAAAAATCAAGGTCTCTGCACATTTCTTCAAACCAACAACCAGGACAAATCCAAAGATTTTACACACACACACCAGATAAGGTCACTGGGAGGCTACAGGAGATAAAGAGAATGAGGGACAGACTGACCAGTTAACTCCATGTGGGAAAGACAGATTGTAAATGTGAACCCACAGGAATCCACCAACCTTTGAGCTGTGGAGCACACCACACATGTGTAGGAAAGGAAAGGAGAGAGAAGCTGCAGCTGAAGAATGTTCTGCCTGCACTCAGAAGTCAGACAGACCCCAGTAGACAAGAAGTATCTGCACAACAGGATAAAAAATCCAGCCCAGTAAATAAAAACCCATCTTTGCCTGCTCTTAAGCCACACACCAAAACCTGGTCTGCTATAACTAGAAAACAGCACAGATTCCAGAACAGAACCTAAACAGATTCAGATTTTCATACAATTCCTATGAAAAACTACAAACCTCTTAGAGGTTGATACCACCTTCCACTGCACTTCATCACCTCAGGAACTAAGTCTCATCAACTACTCATTAGATGGATGTGAAAGAGGGAAAAAAAACCAAACCAAAGAATTATTGTGCTATTCTCTGTAGGTACAGAGTTTGTGGTGATTGGGAGTGGGGATGGAGCTGAGCCCCAGTGGGCACAGCAGTGAAAAGAGGTGAAGAGCATTGAAGGCAATGAGCCATGGAGTGCCCAGGGATGCTGAGCCACCACCACAGGGAGCAGAGGGCACACAGGGGCAGTGCCTGGATATGAGGGGGATAAAAGTTGGGCTAAAGGGCAATGCCTGGAGCCTGTTGAAGTTGTCTGGTGTTAATCTGTATGGATTGAAGCCTTCTGACACTGTGTGGTGTTACTCTGTATGGATTGAAGCCTTCTGACACTGTGTGATGTTACTCTGTATGGACTGAAGCCTGCTGACACTGTGGTGTTACTCTGTGTGGATTGAAGCCTGCTGACATTGTCTGGTGTTACTCTGTATGGATTGAAGCCTGTTGAAGTTGTCTGGTGTTACTCTGTATGGATTGAAGCCTTCTGACACTGTCTGGTGATCCTCTGTATCGTGGCTATCTGGACTGCAGCATGTGCTGTGGCATAGGCTGTGACAATTCTCACTCCCTGTTCTTTCTGTTTCGGCAGCAGCTTCCATTTCCTTTCATCCAACGGTGTTTTGTTGTTTTACTATACAAATATGTTAATAAATTTAGAACTCAATACCCTGGCAGTCAGTAAAAACAGCCCATGAACTGCTGCCTGTTGACAGACCAAAATCCCCAGTTTAGATCAGTCTGTCTCCAACAAGAGGATCAAGGAAGGTCATCTTCTCTACCCATTCAGGAAATCTTATTACAATGTGCTCCTCATCTTCTTCGGCAAGTCTCATTTTTCTTCATTCATTATACATTAACAGAACTAAACTTGATATATACAGCTGAGAAAGAGGGAAATACAGTTCTTCAAAGGCACATTAAATTTTATTTTACAAGCAAAGTAGTCAGACCAGAAATATTTCAAGTTAAAGGGTATGGGAAATTCCATGCTTAAATCTTTACACTGGCCTAATGGATATTCAAAATGCCAGAAGAATTAAGCAAAAACTATATTCCTAGTCTGAGATACTACACACCAATTTACATGTCCCTTCCAAAATATCAGGAGCAGGTTAGGAGCCCTTGGAAAGCAGTTCCTGACTAAACATTGTGAACTGAAGCAGCAATTTTGCTGTTCAAATCCAAGTGTGTGCAACATCCCAGCTTATTCATCCCTCAAGAACATAAAATACCTTGTGAGGCACAGGAGTCACAGGAAAGCCCAGCTCTGGTACAACTTTTAATAGCATGTGACTACTATAATTGTGCCTTTCTAAAGGTAACTTCCAATAGGGAAATCAGTTTCATTTCCAGATCTGCTGGGAGTATTCTTCCTCATACTTCATCAGTTTCTCCTGCTGCAATAGCAAGGATACCAAAGAGTTTCTATCTTTTTTCTCCTTCTAATAAGCTGAGTTTTTGGACATCTCTCATTTACAGGCCAGTTCCTCATGTAGGAACATGAGCTACACCATTCTATAAAAAGCAAGCTTTCATTAAAATTCCCAATTATTTATTACAATCACATCATGAATAAAAGAAAGAATTCTTAGTAAGCAATGAGAAAATGCATACATTTCTTTTTCTGTAAAATTGGCAATGTCTTTTTTGGCAGTTACTATGCCTGTGCAGTATTAACATTGTTTAAATCCTGAATTTCCCCCTACAAGGAAACAAATTTCAGAGGACACATCTTGATGAACCAAAAATAAATAAACAATGTTACTGTTTAACAAATCGACCTATCTGTCCACTGCTTCAAGCACTCATTTAAAAATGGAATATACATGTTCAAAAACTAACTAAACCAAAGAAAACCTCAACAAACCAAACCCACACAGCTGTGGTGCCTTGTTCTGTTTACCTCTCTATGAATTATTCAGTCACTTGGAAGAGTCCTTCCCAACCCCCATTCCAGCCCTTCTATTTGTAAAAGCAGATTTGGAAAGGGCACTGATGGCTCCACCCTTCATTTTCTCAAGTAAAAAAATGCATTGCAGTGGACAAAACCTCCCAATCTCCTCTCTCCTAAGTTTTGTATTGGCAGCACTGGAAGAAACCAAGATGGCATCTGCTTCTGTTGGAAAAGCTGGCAATGAGCTCTCAGTCAGGTCTTGTATGGAAAAAATAAAATAAAATAAAATAAAATGGCAACCAAAAGCAGGAAGAAAGATGGCAAAATTGTAAAGACTCTCAAAGAAGTCAAAATAGATGTTAAAAAAATAGCAATTACATCTCAAACTAGCAAAGGTCTGTGAAAGTATCAGAGTAGAACTGCATCTTGATCCAAGGCTAGAAGCTTCAAAACAATGTCAAAAATAGTGAAATAGTATTTTTCTATAGAACTCATGCTATGCTACATCCTTATTAGCAAATATTCTTAACTGCTTGGTGTTTATGAGGATTTAAATACTTTGCATAACATTATCCACTAGGATAGTTTTTGCTTTTTCTTCCTAAATGTTCTTAATGCTGCAAAGAACACAAAAGCAGCAAGTCCTGAGCAGCGTGGTCAAAAGGAAAACACCAACTTGCATACAATAGGAACCTAAAGAATGAATATTCACAACTACTTTGTACTCCTGTAGTGTTTCCTAGCATGATACATGGTATTTGTTTTAGTCTCTCTACCAAAGCAGCCTTTCTATTAAATCTCTTTAATATGTCATTAAGCAATGTCCATTTTGAGACAAAGCAATCACAACAAAACATCCAACATTAATATCTACTCCTGTGTTTACTTGCAAGTAAATGTGCACTTTCTTTGCATGGATTTCAAGTCACTTTCCATGAGCCTGTTCCTACCTCAACTGCAGCATCTCCTATTCTCATTTTTTCCTGTTACCTTTCTTGCTTAGCTGCTTAAACCCTGCAATTTAACTTCAGAGAGAGGTTGAATAATTTAATATTTATGCCCCAAACACTTTGCTATGCTGGGTCTTTTTCTTTTAAAGGTTTTCTTCCCTGATGGACCAAAATACTGTATCAGAGTGAGAAAAAAAAGTTCAAAATGTTCCTGTCATTCTGATTTGAAGACCATGTCTGCTGCAGGAATGCCAGTCCACATAAACCACAGCTGTGGCAAGGAAGGGCTACACTTAGACAACCTGCAGTGAACACTGTACCTGATCCCATTACAGTGAATTACCCCACAGACATTCTCTTCTGGGCATATGGTACAAAATAATGTAAAATGCTTCATTATAATATAAAATATATGATTTGACAAACCTGCTAAGAGATATTCCCCAATATCATAGTTTGGGAGCTGCAGGAAGAAAATATCTCAGAGCAAAATTTGCAATGCACTCCATGTGCATTAAGTTGTTTCTTGATAGTTCAAAGTAAAACAAAGAATTACAAATGTACTCTGTGGTGAAGAGAAAACCTGCAACCACAAAATGATAATTCAATTCAAGGTTACAGGAGATAAACTGCTTTGCTACTAATTTAAAAGAGACAAATTATGCATTTTTCCCCCATTGTGGCTACTTGAGCTTGTCCATTTCATTTCACGTAGAGTTTTGCTCTTGACAGTCTGTGGGGTCAAAATTTAACTTCTTTCTTAGTGGCTGCCATTTATTTATTTATAAACATGATATTACAAACCTGAAAGCACTCAACCCTTTTTCTAAGGCAAAGGTCAACTTTAATTCTTACCAAAAGTGCCTGACAAAGGAAAGCTCAGATAGCTCAGGAAATTGGTAATGAGATACAGTGGTTTTCATCTCTGGGTCACTAATTCTAAATTGACTCAGGTCAACAGTAATCAAAAGTCATTAGCATTTAATGATCCTTGGGTGCCCTGTGAGAAACAAGCCAGTGATCTCAGCACACTTCAGGAAAAGCAGCACTACAATCAATGCTGCCTGCTTCAAGGGAGAGCTCAGAGCAGGTGACTGCAGACACAACTTCCAATCCTGCAGACAGATCTCACCTCTGTACACAAACCTTTAACTGAGTTGAACTTGGCTCACAAACCATCATTTTCAATAGTTAAATGAATACGGGTTCTCTGAAGGGCAGGCTGTAAGCTGCCTGCTGCTGTTCCTCCTGTTCTTTTTCCCCTGCACACTAAGTCTGAAGAATGCAAATGCAAACAGGCCCTTCCTCAGAGAGGAAGGCTCTCACTCAACCAATGGCACCAGCAGTAACTACTCCAGGAGTATCCACAGTGAACTGCACCAGTTAATTATGTTGTATAAACTGTATAAAAAATATAGTCCTTGAGTTATGGTGGATAACTCCAGGACTACATTTTCCATGTGCAGGTAATCCACATGCAGCACATGCCACCATTGTGGGACAGAAGGGAGGAGAGGAGAGTGCACAGCTACACCTGCTCTGTCCCTGCACACTCAGTCCCCTGGGACTGTCACAGCAGCACCTTCAGCAAGGGTAAGGAGAACAGAGGGGACTTTTGGAAAGCTCAGTCAGGTGTTGGAATGTATGGGTCTAATGGAAAACCATACTGTGGTTTTACATCTGGGCTTAAAGCCCACAGCCGATGAGCAGCCTGAGTGCCCACAGCAGCACAGCTGGCAGCATTCAGGGGGTTAAAGAGGAAAAGTCTGGTACAGCATCTTCTTCCCACTAATTTGAAATTACAGCAGAGGAAAATCATGGCAGTGAAAGAGGAACAGGTCAGTACACTGGCAAACCAAGCCTTGGAAGAGAAATGCATTCTGAGCCACAGTGGCTTGTGCTTCTCAAAAGTGAGAACTAAAACCAGTGAGTAACTACTCCAGCAGTGAGTTTACAATTGTCTACTAACCCCAATTTTTAGATATGAAAGAGTGATTGCTGCTAACCTGAGCCTAATCCAAACAGTTCAAGGAATGGAACAGGCATGACATTCATTACACTGCACTGACCCCTCCTGCACACACAGCCTCTGTCTGAATGTCCACAGGGACATAAAGATGTTCCCAAATTTTACCCTTATCCACTGCCTGAGAAAATCAGATTTATTTTCCTTTGCTGCACAGTCACACTTGCCTTCCTCAGTATTTCCATCAGTTTCTCCTCCTCTTTACCAGTGAATGGCAGCTACTGCACCATCATGAATTTTCAAGAAAAACACACACACAGCTCAAATTCTGGTTTCAGAACATATTTTTGTGCCTTAAGATGTATATTGTCTATCAATGTTAGGATATCTTAAATGTTCTTCTTCACAGTAACTCTGACACCTCAGAACTGCAGTAGAGAAAAACTAAGGAAGGAGCAAGTAATCAAACAGAAGAGCATAATGAAGGGACTGTACAAGATAAACACAAATACCCATTAGTTTGATGTATTATGAACTTTTATGTAGAATAAAAACCTTTCCTTTTTCTGGGTGCACATGGGGTGGTATCACTTTGGTCTTGTAGAAGTGTAAAGGCAAAGAGCTCTAAGGAAGCAAACATCTCACCTGCTGAAGGACTGCTTTCTTCTCCTGCTCTCAGAAAACCCTTGACCCAAGCAGAGACAGGACAGCTCTAATTCCAGAGAATGTAGTTTTTAAAGGAAATTACTCCTTTAAATTGCTCTGGATGCAAAGAGGAGAAAGTGCAGCTAGGGGAGTGTAACCTGGAACATAAATATCCTGTCACAGAACAATGTTATCACCAGGTCATTCAGCCTGGTATTGAAGTGCTACATGATCCTCCAGTGAAATATTTATTTAGGGCATCAGATAATCTCAGGGTACAGGCAACAGGGCTGGATAAGTTGTCTCTGATACCTTCCAAATGTGTTTGTTGCCAGTCTTCACCCCACACATCCTCACAGACTGCCAACCAGCTCCCCAGTGTTCTAAAATAAAAACTTTCTGTGCGTTGGACTGGCCTGGCTTTCACAGCAGCTTGCTGAGAGATCCAACCCAGACAGGGCAGCAGGATCACAAAACAGATGAGCCAGGACCCAAAAATGGGAAGTTTGCAAATTTGAATGCAGTGATGTCTTACTTAAACCTCCCCTTTTTCTGACATACACATAAAAACTGCTTCTGTAACCAAGGAATTCAACTTAAAGGCAGAAAACACAACTGATGACAGCTTCCACCACAAAAAGCTTGTAATCTTTTCCTTCCAAGATTCCCATCTCTTCCATCCCTCTTTTGCCTCATCCATCAGCCCTTTGGGACAGAAACTGCTGCTTTATCACTCATTGAAGTGCCTCACAAAACAGAGCTCCCACATCAGCTCAGGCACCTGAGCATTTGTAAAACAGAATAGCAGCCAGCCAAGCCCAAGGAGTCCCCAGAGACAGGATCAGGGCAGATTCATTCTGAATTATCACAATATTCTGCTGCAAAACTTATTTGCACAAGTTTCTACAGAACTCTATTTTAAGTGAGCTTACCTTATGACTCTTGCTTTCATTGTAACTGTTCGGTAAATTTAGGGAAAAAAAATTGCTCACAAGCTGTAACAAGCAAGTGGCCAAAATATAAAAATATTGTTGCAACTTGCATTTTTTTCCCCCCCTGGCCTTAAAGGGCAAGCTAAATGAATCCCATGTTGCTTCTGGAAGGTGTTTCCTCTGGGGCAGAGCTGAGGATCACTGGCAGGGAAACACAAGGGAAGTTATTGTGCAGTCAGCTGCAGTGTACTTACTGGGGGGGATTTAAAATGGAAAAAAAAGTATAGTACTACAGTCGACATGCAACTTTGGCAATCCTGCAGAACTTAGTTCAAATGAAGGCCCTAAAAGATTTAATTTGCAAAGCTAAATTACCCAGTAAACCTCAGGTACTGTACACCTATAACCCAGCACCATCTCTCTACAAAAAACAATCAAACTAAAATTTAACACACACACATCACATGCTAAAAACAAAGCACTGTGAGGACTAACTACAAGGCAAAAAATCTGCACCAGCACTTCTCAGATGAGGCAGCCTGTTGAATTAGGTAACCACAGTTTAGGAGCACGCAGGTATCTTAACTTCAATCCAGACTTTTCCTCCAACTCACAACAACCTCAAAACTCCCTCCCGTTTTAAAATGCTGCAGCACTCAGGAAACACCACAACGAATTGAATTTATAAACCTCCAAGCTCACAGGTGGCTTTCTCCAATAAACAGGAAAATGGGGAGTTGTGAAGGTGTGGGACCTAGGAACCCTTCACACAGGTACATCAGAAGTTCGGCCAACAGCGCGGGGAAAGGAGGAGGAATTTATACCAAACCGGCTGCAACTATTAATTGTGCCTCCGGGGAGGTTACCGAATTAATGCTTAAAGTACTTATTTAACAAAAGAGCTTTACTTTAAGCAGCAGAAAAGCCCCGAAACCCAACTTGTGTTCTGCCTCCCGCTGGAGGCTCCAGCCCGGGCATAGCCGGGTCCGGGGCTCCTCCCGAGCCCGCTCCGGGGGCTCCCCTCCGGCACCGCCGCGAACCCTCCCCGCACAAAGGGGCACCGAAGGGACACCGCCACCCGCCTGCGGACACGCACCGCCACTCCAGCCAGGCAGAGGCCGTGCCCGGGGCGCTCTTTGTGCGGCACATCCGGGCGGCCCCGCTCCCCTCACCGACGGCCCAGCGCTCCGCCGCGCTGCCGCCGCTCAGGTGCGGCCGCCCCGCCCCGGCCCGCCCCGCCCCTCACGGCGGCGCCTCCGCGGGGCGCGGAGAGC
>JAHXMQ010012337.1:31645780-31656585 GCA_020466415.1 Ammodramus savannarum pratensis
AATTTGTGAACAAGCTCCTGTGGTTATTTAATTTTAATAGAATTTGCCCAGAGCTACTGGGAATTGCTCTGCTACTCCTTCCACTGCTAGCAGAAGGTCTATTAGTGCCCAAGAGTTTGCCATAGAAAAATCCTTCACTGATGGCAGACAAGGGGGGAAAATTCACTTTGTACTCAGAGCTGTAGTGCAGCTTGTCCCCAGTGCTCACACCATGTCCCAGCAGAAACCATCAGCTCTCCTGGCCTGCCAGCAAGGTGTGAAACAACAAATGAAGTGTCCAGGCAGCACAGACTGGAACCACACAGGGGAATGGTCCAACAATTTCACCACAGTCTGTGATGGTGTTCACAGGGGTTTTCAGATGAGGGAAGAGACGAGGATCCGACTCCGTGTTTCAGAAGGCTTGATTTATTATTTTATGATATATATTACATTAAAACTATAAAAGAATAGAAGAAAGGATTCATCACAAGGCTAGCTAAGCTAAAAATAGAAAGGAAAGAATGATAAAGGTTTGTGGCTCAGCTCTCTGTCTGAGCCAGCTGGGCTGTGATTGGCCATTAATTACAAACATCCACATGAGACCAATCACAGATGCACCTGTGCAGCAGATAATCAATGTTTACATTTTGTTCCTGAGGCCTCCCAGCTTCTCAGGAGGAAAATTCCTAAGGAAAGGATTTTCCATTAAAAGATGTCTGTGACAACAGTCCTCCTCCTCCTCCTCCTCTGTGCTGGGGCCACTCCTGTTTGTGGTTGCCCATTGGCCCAGTCCCTAGAAGGAGGATGAGCTGGCCAGAGCCAAAGAAGGTGCTTTCCAGGCAGAAGGTGCTTTTCCAGCCTTTCTGCAGAGCACTGGCTGCAGAAGGCAGCCTGAGCCCAGTCCTGGTGAGCAGGCTGTTCCTGGGCCTGGTGCAGCCAGGGTCAGCTCAGTGCATCCAGAACAGTGAGCCCTTCTCTCAGGAGATGCCTGCAGGCTCTCGCTTTCAACCAGGTGGGAGGGAGTGATAAAATGTGCTCTTTACCCCAAGGCCCCAGGTCTTGCAAGAGGTGAGGACAATCTTTATTTTATATTTAATCTAAAAATAAAATTCCACAACCCACACCCCTGGACTGCTGTAACACCTTGTATGGAATAAACTGCATTTTGAGGAGCTGCCTGCAGTCCCACACCCCTCATTCCAGCTCTTACAGCTCCTCACTTCTGACAACTTGCATGGGGCTTCCCTAAATCCCAGGCACGGGTAACCCACAAATCCCAGGCACAGGGATCCACAAATCCCAGGCACAGGGATCCCACAAATCCCAGGCACAGGAATCCCACAAATCCCCAGGCACAGGGATCCCACAAATACCTGCACGCAGGGATCCCACAAATCCTCCTGCCCGCCCCAGCCAAGGAGCTGATGGATGTGGGCATGATTTCCATGCCTAAGAAGCTCTGCTTTTATTTGCTGTGCTCACAAGGCAGGATGTTTCCCCACAAAGCTCTGTGCCCTGAGCCTGTTTGATTATCTGCAGGAAGGGAAACTTTCATCTGAACCACCAGAATTCAATACCTATTAAAGGATTTGAAATGCTGCCTCCCTGCACCCCCCAACTAAACACATCCCACAAACAGCAGGAAATTCTGAATTCTGTGCTAGTTATTAAATTTTTTCTCTCACTGCTTTGGTTTTTGGGTTTTTTTCCACCTGAGGACAAATTAGGGATGCAGAGCCTGGAATTTTTCATAGTCCAACTTATTTCCTCTATGTCAAACTTTGCAGAAGGGCCAAAGTGGAGATGTGCAATCCCTTTGGCAAGAATTCTGCCCACACACCAGCATTCCCAGAGAATTATTCGGCTCAGAGAAATGAAGGTAAAAACTTTGCTGCTTGCAGCAGCTCCCTGAAAATAGGAATAATAAAAATTGGGTCCCGGATTGCAGGAAGCTCGTGTGGCATTTTGGGGAGAACCCTGGAGCATCCGTGTGTGTGAGCACCATCTGTTGGCTGCATTGCTGCTCACACGCTGCAAGCTGCAGCCCATGGGATGGACAGCCCCGGCTTTAGGGAGCATTTTCTGGACAAGCAGCAAGGCAGATGGCAGCAGGAATCACCAAAAATCCAGCAATTTCCATAAAATCCCTAATCCTCCAAAAATGTCTCTGCCTGGCCCCACCATTCTGATACCCCTGAGAGCAGCCTGACAAATGCTGCAGTTAAGGATGCTCCATCATTCCCTTTTCCTAAACAAATAAAATATTTTGGCCTTAGCAGCTAAGGAAATTCATTCACCCAAGGTTTTGGGAACATTCAGGCTACTACTCCTGTCCAGTCATTTTAAGAACAAAAGGGCTAAAAAATCTGCAGCAATTTACAATCTGACTTTCCAATTAAGGATTTGATGAGGGTTTATGCCTTTGGAGTGACAATATTTGTCAGGCCATTTGTTCAGTGCATTGTCTGCATGTGCAGCTACACAAGAATTGGTTTCATTAAGGTTAATTGGTGCATAATTAGAGGCACTGCCAACACAAAGGAATGGCTGCAGACCAGGGGGAGAGTGGATTTCTATCCAGCTCCAAAAGATAAATGCTCTGTAAAGGGGACATTACAGTTAGGTGGTAAAAACCTAAACTGCTTCAAATTGTAGCTCCAATTTTTGTAAAGCCACATGCCTGACTGCCTGGCAGGGCTGTCCCCAGGGCACAGAGCCCTGTCCCACTCTCACAAGTGGCACATTTTTAATGGGACAAGGTGTTTGTGCTGATGAATCTTTGCAGCTGGATGCTGTCATTTCCCAGCACAGGGGAACCATGCAGGATGCACTTCTGGGAAGCAAAACTACACAAAAAGGGTAGGAGGGAGATGCTTTGAAAAGCTGTGATTTATTGCACTGTGACGGTGTTCACAGGGGCTCTTGGATGAGATAAGAGACAAGGATCTGACTCCATGTTTCAGAAGGCTTGATTTATTATTTTATGATATATATTACATTAAAACTATACTAAAAGAATAAAATTCATGAAGGCCTTCATGCAGGAGTAGGACAAACATCCAGGTGGACACTTGCTCCCCTGCTTTCCATCTGTCTTTTCTGTCTTTCTATTTATTGGAATTTAATGTACTCTGTTGACCAAACTCCATCCCAAGCATGTTTCTTAGCAAAGGTTTTTGCTGTCAGGCTCAGGTTTACAGCTGAACCAGCAAGCCCTGGTGGACTGGGAAGTGAATTTGTTGACCCAGAACATCCTCTTTAAATGTTGATGTATTGGTCAACCTGTTCAGTGATTGCAGTCAATAATACACTCCCAATGAATTTCTAAATGTGACAGCACAGGAAACTGCTCAGCTCCAATTCTTTTCTTACACAGCCTTGCTTCAGCTGTAATAATATATTTATCAATTATTAATTCTATAATATATTTAATAATTATAATATATTCTTAATAATATTTATAATATTCTGAATATCTTCTCTAAAATAATTTGAACAAGCCTGATTTGGGGATCAGAAGCAACTCATTATGCATTTATTATTTGCTTGTTAGAGTAGCCTCACTGAGGTATCAATGCAGTCACTTATGCAAGGAATTAGGTGCCCATTAGCTGCTTTTACTCTTTTAATGTGATGAACTTTGTTTTCTTATTAATAAGCTCGTTGAAACAAAATGCACAATATATGGAAAGATTTTATGGCTTGAATAATGAAACACGTGTGAGGCCATAACTCAGGGGCCAACTAAAAGTCATTTGCCTATTAAAAGGAAACTGTGCTGCAGGTTATTCAGTCACACTGTGTGGGAGAGGAAGAGAAAATGGGAGCAGCAAAAAGAAACAAGTGAAAAAAGGGGATGTTTCAAGACACAGCTGAGTAGGTTGGTTCTGGCTCTTGGCTTTAGCCAAACAGTGTGAAGAGTATTTTTTAAGTGCAGGGGTCAAAAACTAAAAGAAAACCTAAAAAAATTCTCCAACCACCAACCAGAAAGAGCCATGACTGTAAGTGTGGTACCAGTAATTACATTGGTGCCATAGTCATGTTTAAATGTAGTGTAAAAAATAGTGATGTTCTCCAGAAAAGGGTGGATAGGATAGGATTAGGATAGGATAGGATTAGAATAGGATAGGATGGGATTAGGATAGGATAGGTTAGGATTATGATTAGGTAGGATAGGATTACAATAGGATAGGATAGGATAGGATAGGATAGGATAGGATAGGATAGGATAGGATAGGATAGGATAGGATAGGATAGGATAGGATAGGATTAGGATTAGATAGGATTGGATAGGATTAGGGTTAGGATAGGATAGGATAGGATTACAGTAGGACAGGATAGGATAGGATAAGGATTACAATAGCATAGGATAGAGTCTGGGTCAGATGTAGCAGCTGATTCCTTTTCAGCACAAAGCCAAAGTGTCCATGATGCAGCAATTTTCCCTTGATTGTGCTAAAATGTGCACAGCAGGGATATTCTTTCCCCTGTGCACCTTGATTTGGTGTTTGGGGATTTTGCTGTTTGTTGCTTAGCTACTGGGTGCTGCCACAGCTGAACAGCACTGCTGGAAGAGGTGACAAGAAGGAATTGCTTCTTCAGGGGAAGGAAAAGGGTGAGGGATTATCTACCTGCTGGTGCAAAGCAGGGGTGGGAAGGATGTGTGAAAGTCAAGGCAGGATGTTGCAGGTACTTCACTGCCTTCGATTTGGTTTAAAAAAAAAAAAAAAAAGAAAAAATTTGGGGCACTATGGGAAAAAAAAAGAAAAAGAATGATAAACAAGAGCACAAAACTGCTGCAGAATCTGAACATACTTCTCATGAAGTGAACACTGTTGGAGCAAGAAAAGGCCCTGTCCCTGTTGGTACCATTACCATTAATGGTGCTGCACCAACTCTGTACCTGTAGGCAAAGTTGCTTCTGTGCAATTTGCACTTCTCTCCATATTAATGAAGTAACTGGGGGTTGGAATTATTTTTATTGCTAATTACATTGATTTTATGGTCTTCTGGTTTGCTCCAATAAGCATTTAAGAAGAGAGAAATTTTGTAGAACACAAAGTAGTAATATGGAGAATTAAACAAACATCATAGAGTGATAGAAGAGGTCTCAGCTACAGTTTTGAAGGGAATTGCCTTGTTTTGCTGGATGAAATCTCCCTTTTGTGCAGGTGAAAGGAGGTCTGTTACTTCAGTATGGTACCAAAAGCACTGTCATCAGCAAAGGAATGCTGACCCCTGGAATCACACCTGGGTTATCCAAGATGTGACACCAAGAGAGGCTGCAGGAGGCAATGCCAGGGCAGGGCTCAGTGATGTGCTTGCTCCTGTGGCTGGGAAGTGAGGATGTGTTTGAAAATCTCTGCAAAAATACGAGTTTCATCCCGTCTCTGCTTCTTCTTTCTCCTGCAGACCAGGCTGCTTCTGCCCCTCACAGCACCGACAGAGTGGGAAACTAAAGAGATTGAACCTCTTCAGGCTCTCAGTGCTTCTCAAAACCAAAGCTAGAAAAGCTGTTCCAATGACTGCTTTGCAAATGCTCTGTACGTGGCACACACACATGCTAATACCTCCCAAAGAGTAGCTTTGTTTAATCCAACTGCTATATGGATTAATAGATGGTATATGGATTAATAGATGGGTGTGCAAAAATTCATTTGCATAAAACTTATGGTGTACAAAGCTCACCATTCTCAAACAGCACCTAAACCTTGTTTTCTCTGTATTTATTTACTTGTCTGTGTATTGTCTGAGCTGCCTAAGGAGAAACATCCAATGTACTTTTTTAGTGGTGAGTACACATCTGCCCAAAGAGAAAAGCTCTATCACAGTCCCCCAGCTCCTTCTGCACACACAGTTTTGCTTCCCTGAGTTGGTTCAGAAGAGGCTGAGCTTCTGCACCATGCAGAAAACATCGGCCACACACCTTTGGATCTGGAGCTGCAGCCAAATACATCTCCAGGTGTGTGGCTTCCGTACTTCCATGGTTTTGCCTCCATCAGCCCCCTCCACCCTGAGATTAAAGCCATGCTTCTGACATGACAGCTCTCCTCTGCCTTTTGTGGGCATATGCTCACCCTTCATTTAACTCTTCAAAGTCTCATTCCCCAAGGGAGGAGGAGACCAGTCTTCCTGCACATGGGTGGGATGGGCCAAGTTCAAGGGCTGTGTTTACAGACAGAGGTGGGGTCATTTGGTTTCTGGTGCATGGATGATGCAGGAAAACCTTTTCATTGGTCTCAGGGGAATTTACTGGTGAGCAATGCTTCTGCCTGTGTGATCAGAAGGTGCTTTGAACACACAGCAGCATCAGAATCCAACTGATGCCATGGAACTGCTTCTCACTGCCTTTGGTGTGGCTGGGACAGTCCCATAGTGACCCTGAGGGGCAGATTGTCACAGACATCTTTTTATGAAAAATCCTTTTCTTAGGATTTTTCCTCCTCAGAAGCTGGGAGGCCTCAGGAACTAAATGTAAACATTGATTATCTGCTGCTGTGGAATGCAACAGGTGCATCTGTGATTGGCCCATGTTGGATGTTTATATTAATGGCCAATCACAGCCCAGCTGGCCCAGACAGAGAGTCTGAGACGAAGCCTTTGTTATCATTCTTTGCTATTCTATTCTTGATAGCCTTCTGATGAAATCCTTTTTTCTATTCTTTTAGTATAGTTTTAATGTAATATATATCATAAAATAATAAATCAAGCCTTCTGAAACATGGAGTCAGATCCTCGTCTCTTCCCCCATCCTAAGATCCCTGTGAACACGGTCACAGCAGATGATGTTCTGGAATACTGTGTGCCATTGGCTGGCTGATAACTGCAGGGGAGAGCCAGTGACATTCATTAAAGCCTAATTAAGACAGATAAAAGATTCCTTCCCTTGGCTAATTTTCTCTCCTGAGCTTGGTCAAACTCTCAGAGTGAGCAGGACTCAGAAAGGCAGAGCTGCTGTGCAGAGCATCACCACAGGCTTGGAGCCCTACATGCTTTCACCCTTTGGGTTTTGATTTCTATCAGTCATTACTTAGCTCTGAGAAATCTGTGTAAGAAAAAGACCCTTTTGCTAAAGCTGAAAAGAAATTAGACTCTCTCCATTTCAAACACATCAGACATGGATGAATAGGACTGACAGTGGAATAAAAAGGTATTTGCCTTAACCAAACTTTCTTTATGGGGAGAAACATAATTCACAAAGAATGTGTACCAGATTGCTCCAAGTAACCATAAAACTGCATGGCTGGCAAGCACTTATCTGCACAGCTTACCCTCACATTGTTTTCATTGCTCTGGCTGGGTAGGCAAGAAATACCACAAGATAACATGTTCCCTGAGGGTCCTAACCCATATGCCAGTAGCAATCATAGAGATGTAGAGCTGGCTGCCATTTACTAAATGCTGATGCTTTTGCAGGGTTGCAGGTTTGGTTACTTCGAAATTTAAAAATTAAAAAAAAACTTAAAAAAATTTATACATATTTATATAATATATAGAAATTTCTAAAATATAGAAATATTAAAATAAAAGTATAAAAATAAATTAAATAAAAATATATATCTAAAATATATATATATAAATATCTATAATATTTATATGTATTTATATGTATATAACATGACTTTTTGAAATGTAAATATATATATTTATAAACTGTGTTGAAAAGTTTAGAAAAGAAAGTATTTCTTTTAAAAGCTTTTTGAACGCTTCAAAAACCAGTGTTTAAGTGCTTGGGGATTTCTCCCCCTGCCCCACTTTGTGTTTCTCTGCACTTATGCCTACCTGGAAAAGTTGGTTGAGATAGGTGGGGGGTTTTTTCCCTGAAAAAAATAATAAAAGAATAAAGGGGTTGAAATTATATTTTTCCAGTGGTCTACAAGTGCATATTTTTCATTATATTGAAAACCAATAAGTGTGAAGTTATTTTTAATCTCTTCCAGAATAAATCCATTTCTAGAAGCTTGGCTGGCAAAAGCTGAAAGTCAATTTGCAGCTAAAATCTTTCACTCACTTTCATTCCACTTTGGGGACTGCAGAAGAAATTCAAATTGCCTGATGTGTGAGCCTTTTTTTGGGGTTGCTTGTCATTACCCAATACAGAGTGCAGGAGGCCCATGACTGAGGCTGCCTTTTCCCCTTCCTGGCTGTATTATGTTGTCATTCAGCCTCACAGCAGGGACACAAAACTCTCCTCATTTTTTTCAATTACTGCCATGTCAGTAACTCACTTACCACATGCTGCTTCCTGAAGGAAAAACACCCTCCAAACCCCATCAAATGCACATTTCCTTTGATTTGGACAACACTTCCAAACCCTTATTTCAGTGACAGATGAAGTCATTTGTTCAATGACCTCTGACATGAGCATTAATACCTCAGCCCTTGCTTTCTAAATGCTTGTTCACTCACTTTGCCACCAATGTTGGTGACTGTATCCAAATATCCGAATATCCAAATATCCAGATGTCCCAATATCCAAATATCTGAATATCCGGATGTCCGGATGTCCCAATATCCAAATATCCATATATCCAAATATCCGGATATCTGGATATCCGGATATCCAAATATCTGAATATCCAAATATCCCAATATCAAAATATCTGAATATCCAAATATCTGGATATTCAAATATCCGTATATCTGAATATCCAAATAAATATCCAAATATCCAGATTCCCAATATCCAAATATCCGAATATCCGGATATCTGAATATCCGGATGTCCGAATATCTGAATATCCAAATATCCGGATATCTGGATGTCCAAATATCCCGATATCCGAATATCCAAATATCCGAATAAATATCAAAATGCCTGAGAGGGCATCTGAGCCATGTAGCACTGCTTCTTCTGACTTCCCTGCCTTGAAATTATTCCTTTAAAAAAACATCTTTCCGCATGCTGAAAACATTATTCCTTTAAAAAACATCTTTCCGCATCTTTCCAGGCTTCTCCATTTCAGATAAACCTGGTCAGGTTTGATCTGACTGGGAAGCAGCTGGAGGGAGAATGGGAAGTCACACAAAACAAAGTGTGCTCAGAGTGCATTTTGCCCATCATGGGATTGGAACCGTGTCTGTAAATCACAGGCACTCTTAATAAACTCTTGAAAAGTTAATCCTCCTGAAGGGAGCTGCTTCTCCCACAGCAAAACAGCAAGGTTTTGTCATCTTTTCTCTCTGCCAAGGTAGAAAGGAGAAGGACAGTGCTCCCCTCTCCCCACATGTGCCAAGGAAGCTGTGCATCTCTTCCCATCAACAGCCATGCAGAGATCCCCTGGCTGGAAAAACAGCTCCACTCCTGCTTCTCTCCTTTTCCTCCAGAGAACCACTATTGAAAATATTTTGCTTTTGATGTATCTGCATAGATTAGAGGCAGAGAAGCTGCTGCCCACAGGGGTGTACACACAGAGCTTCCCTGTTAACCACTCACGCTGTGTCTATTCCAGAGCCACAAAGCTTTGCAGTCCAGGGCTGAGCTCTGGGTGAGCAGTTCAAACAGATCCCAAATCTCCAGGCTGAACTCAGTCAAGCTGCTCAGTTCATCTTCCTTATCAAAAGCATACGTAATTATGGAGATAAAGCCCCCCAGGCAAGGTCTGGAGTCCTCCAGGGCAGCCAGAGGAATTTCCTCGGTTCCAACAGTACCCCAAATCCAGTTCTGTGCTAGATTTTGAGGGGGTTTTTGCAATAAACATGATATTAGATTGTCTCATCTCAAAGCTAGAAATCCCACAGAACAGCCAAACCAGGAAACCCCCAATTTTGCCTTTCATTTACTGGCCAAAGTATTGTCTGGATAAGATCTGAGCTTCCAAAAACAAAAGGCAAAACCTTGCACAGCAAAAGCTTGGCAGCCTCTGCTTGCAGCCAGGTGTCACAGACATCTTTTCATGAAAAATCCTTTCCTTAGGATTTTTCCTCCTGAGAAGCCTCAGGAACAAAATGTAAACATTGATTATCTGCTGCTGTGGAATGCAACAGGTGCATCTGTGATTGGCCCACGTTGGATGTTTGTAATTAATGGCCAATCACAGCCCAGTTGACTCGGACAGAGAGTCTGAGACACAAAGCTTTGTTATCATTCTATTCTATTCTTAGTGAGCCTTCTGATGAAACCTTTTCTTCTATTCTTTTAGTACAGTTTCAATGCAATATATACAGTTTCAATATATATCATAAAATAATAAATCAAGCCTTCTGAAACATGGAGTCAACATTCTTGTCTCTTCCCTCACCCAAAACCCCTGTGAACACCGTCACAGCCAGGTACTGACCTCAGCCAGCTGTGACTGGAACAGCTGCAGAGCTTTTCCCACCAGAATTTCTAATTAAAATAGAAAGAACAAGAAAACTAATTCAGCAAAAGCAGAAAATCTTGGACAAAACACTTATTACAGACAAGAGATGCTAAAAGCACTTGTTTGTGCCCCTGGCTCTATGCACTTCTGAGCTTGCCATGCTGCAGGAGAGCTGCTCCAGCCTGTGGGGCTGATGTTGGCGTGGAAGCTACTCAGCTCATCGTGCTGTGAAATCTCTGTGCCTCAGTTTCCCCACCTGGGCAAAGAGGCACTGTTTCTCTGTAAGGGCTGTGAAGAACCAACAGGAAAGAAGAAAACATGCCCAGCTTCAATAACATCACTCAAGCAGAATCCCTGCTGTGCCTGTTCAGCAATCTCACCCTAGCTGGGCTCACCCTCAAATGATGGGAGCCTAAGGAAGGCAGGCAGCTTGTGCTCCTGAGGCTGTGTTTGCTCCTCAGAACCAAACACAAATGTGAGATGTTATGAACAAGGAAATTCTGTTAATTTTTTTGAGAG
>JAHXMQ010012337.1:31656685-31668321 GCA_020466415.1 Ammodramus savannarum pratensis
TTATAATAAAGGCATTAAAAAGGAGAAGTAGTCTCCTTGCCCTGTTTATTTCATGAGAGCTGCCCTCCAGTATTTGTACAGTTAATCACTGCCACTTAACATGCCAAAGCACTGATTGAACTTTGGGAGCCCCTCTGAAAAGCTTGAGGTCCGGCCTGGATTGCAGGGACAGCAGAGCATCACTCAGGTCAGCATTCCCATTCCTCTTTTAACGTGTGGAAGAAAAATGACAATGCCCTCTCTAAATGGACCAGATGCATTAGTGCACTCAGTGTGCGGTGAACAAGAGTGGCTGAAATTGAAGGTGTGTCAGTTTTTTCATCACAAACCCTATTGTTGGAGCTCTGTTCCTCAGCTGCAAATGGCTGCAGGCTGGAACTTGGCAACGTGATCTCTGACAAAAAGTGTGGTCTTATTTTCTGAGCCTTCTTTTTTTAATGCTCCTTTCTGCATTATGCATAAACAGTGGACTGCTGCTAGAGGTGCTTTTGCCACCCTTGTGAAATGCAGAAGAGCTGACAGCCTGTGTTTAAAGGTGAATTTAGTAGTGCCTGACCCCTTGATAATTCTAACACAGCTTTAGGAGTGTGAAAATAGAGCCATGGGCTGAACCTACTGTGCCAAAGGAAAAGAGCAATGAGATCCACCTCAGTGTGCTGTAGACACACGGTGGCTGCATGTGACATGATTTTATCTCTGATTTTCCTGTCTCTGTCAAACTGACAAGCTGTTCTGTGGAAATAAACACACCCAGCACAGCTGTCTGTCTGTCCAGGGCGCTGAACTTCCCAGCAGGATTCTCAGCTATGCTGGTGTGACAGTGTTCACAGGGGTCTTAGGATGAGGGAAGAGATGAGGATCTGACTCCATGTTTCAGAAGACTGATTTATTTTTTTATGATATATACTGCATTAAAGCCATACTAAAAGAATAGAAGAAAGGATTTCATCAGAAGGCTGGCTAAGAATAGAATAGCAAAGAATGATAACAAAGGTTTGTGGCTCAGCTCTGTGTCTGAGCCAGCTGGGCTGTGATTGGCCATTAATTACAAACATCCAACATGGGCCAATCACAGATGCACCTGTTGCATTCCACAGCAGCAGATAATCAATGTTTACATTTTGTTCCTGAGGCTTCTCAGCTTCTCAAGAGGAAAAATCCTAAGGAAAGGATTTTTCATAAAAGATGTCTGTGACACGCTTGTACCTGCAAAAATTTGGGTTGTGAAATTGTGGGTAGAAGGCAAAAAAAGGAGGTGAAGAAAAAGAGCTAATGGCAGAAAGCACCAAAGCAAATAATGCTTTGTTGTTATTCTTGCCTGAGATTAGAGCTGTCTCCTAATGGAAAATCTCTCCCTCAAAACTGACCCACAAAAAAAATCCCTTCTTGGGCCACTGCACCATGCTGAAATTGGGAAATATTTGCTAGTGAACAGCAGCTCAGAAAGAATTATTTTCTAATGTTATCTGCTCTACTTGGGTCGTTTTCTGCTCGTTTCCTTGTGCTGTGCCAATGCCTCTGCTCCACCCAGGTCTGGTTCTGACCTGGGGAGCAGCAGGCATCCTGCACATCCCTTTGTGCAGAGCTGGATGTGGATGGCAGCAATTTGCTATGGACACCTCCTGCTGCATAGCAGGGATGTTTTCTGCAGAGTGACAGCTGAGTAATCTCTCCCTGCATGTGCTGCAGATTAAAAAACCTGAAAATCCCCTGTCCCTGAAGGCTGCCAGGCAAGCAAACACAAGGAGACAACGATCAGCTGGGGCTCCAGAGATAAGCTAAATAATTACCTGGTGGTTATTAACAGCTTATTAACACAAATCTAATGCTATCATCACAGGTAGAATCCTGTGTGAAAATGTTTGATGAGCAGTGACAAAGTTTTCACTCCCTGCTACACACAGCCTGCAACACCCTTGAGAGAGCAGAGCAGCAAAATCACAAAATTCTTGGCAGGTGGAAGGGTAAAAGATTATTGTGGGTGGCATATAAAAAGAAGGGAAATGGTCCTATAAATGCACAGACATTTGGTTTCAGAAGCTCAGAGTTTAGGATCTTCTCTAGGAAGCCAGAGATTATATCTGTAAGATTTTCTTCTTCATTGAAGGAAATGTATGTATATATACACACCAATACATGTGTGTGGGTTTGGTGTTTTTTTCCTTTTGAAGCTGCAAGAATGATTTTCCATCATCAGTTATTTAGGAAGAAATGGTCCCTGTGACTCAGGACAGAAGGGCTTTTTGATCATGACAGTTTTTGGGTTTAACTGGAAGCAGCAGCAGCCAGAGCCGAGGCTGACCCAGGCCGGCCCCTTCCTCACTTCCCTGTGTCACAATGACTTCCAGGCACAGGGATGCAAAGCAGTTTTCAGCCTGTTTTCTTGAGTGCAAATAGGTAAAACATTTAGGCTTTGAAATATCTATTTGAGCTATCCCAAGGACAGTTTTAAAGAAAAGACAGAAGACTGCTGATAAATCCATATTGGATAAAGAAGACAGCAGCAAGGATCTGAGGCTAGAAGTGTTGCCCGGCAGTGTCACATCCCTGCCACCTTGTGACAAGGCACTACAACTGCAAAGCCCCACAGCCTGCAAGCCCTGGGGCTGTCACATGGAGGGTCCTGGTTCTCTGCCCGGGTCCCCAGAGGGAAACACAAGGACAGGTGTCCACTCTAAGGGTGCACACAGAGCCCCAGGCAGGGATGGAGTCACCGGCTGCTCTCTGGGAATGAGATTCTCCCTGCAGGTGACACTGGCTTGTCCTTTCCCTGTGGGACAGGGACCTCCAAAGTCTGTGACCAGCCTCATTTTGTCAACAGGTGCTGTATTAGAGCCAGAGGGGCCAAGAGTTTTTAGAACCACAGGATCCTTTAGGTTGCAAATGCCTTCTAAGGTCATCAAGCCCAAGTGATGAGGAGGACTCTACCTTATCAGAAGGCTAATTAATTACTTCATTATACTATATTGCACTATTTTACTTTACATCTAAACTGAATCTGCCAAGCGCTCAACTGCTCACAACTGCACAGAATTAATGACTGTCACCCAACAGTCCTGACACACACACCTGGCCCTGATAGGCCAAGGAAACAAAACCCCATCACTTTGGGTAAACAATCTCCATGTTGCATTCTCCTTTTGCACAAACACAAGCACAGCAAATAAGAAGAATTGTTTTCCTTTTCTCCGAGGTCCAGAGAATGCAAAACCCAGAAATATTCTTGGGATGAATTGTGCCTTGCTTTTCTCTGTGAGGAGAAATGTGGGGACAGCTTAGAGACAGCACAATCACAGGTCCTGCTATTCTCAGCTCTGCTGGGGAGGATTCACATCCCATTGTGTCCTCCTTTGAGCAGGACACTTCCTCACTTCCTAAACCCTTCCTGCCTTTGTGAGCACCAGCTCAGGGTGCTGTAATCCCACAAACTGGGGCTGATCAGCCCCCAGCAAAAGGATTTAATGCCATGGCAATTACTCCTCGCAGATTAGATTGCGTGGAGCTAAGAATGCCTTAAAAATTATCAAGGGGTTTGCTTGTAGCAAGCAGCAGCCTGTGTGCAAGTGAGAAGGGATTTCTCCTGTCCCACGCTATTATGCGCTCTAATGTTTTACAAAATGATGAGCCACAGAATCCTTAAGAGATGGAAAGGATTTTGAAGGCTCCTGCTAGGAGGAGAAGATATCTGAGGGAAAAGGAAATTGTATCCAATTCCTCTGAAAATCCCATAGGAGCAGGCTGCAGAAATGTTTCTGTGTGCATGATGGTTTGAGAAAGAAATAAGTGCAAACAGTGTAGAAAGAAATGGTTTCTAGATTTGATGTATTGGGATGAACAGGATCCTTAGGACTTTTCCTTGTGTCAAAGTTTGTGTGGATTCTGTGTGAACACGTGTGGAATGGGGATTGCTCAGCTCAGGTGACAGATCTGGGGGCACAACAAAGCAACCTGGCCAAGAGGAAGGTGTCCCTGCCCAGGACAGGGGGTGGAACTGTGTCACAGATATCTTTTCTGAAAAATCCTTTCCTTAGGATTTTTCCTCCTGAGAAGATGGGAGGCCTCAGGAACAAAATGCAAACATTGATTATCTGCTGCTGTGGAATGCAACAGGTGGATCTGTGATTGGCCCATGTTGGATGTTTGTAATTAATGGCCAATCACAGCCCAGCCACAAATCTTTGTTATAATTCTTTGCTATTCTATTCTTAGCTAGCCTTCTGATGAAATCCTTTCTTCTATTGTTTTAGTATAGTTTTAATACAATATATATTATAAAATAATAAAACAAGCCTTCTGAAACATGGAGTCAGACCCTCATCTCTTCCCTCATCCTAAGACCCCTGTGAACACTGTCACAGAACTAGGTTTTCAACCCAAATTCTATGGTCTGATGAAAGTGGAGAGTTGTGAGGAAGAGGAAGGATTAATTCCTTTGGAAGGATGATTTTTTGCCTCTAGCAGCAGGCTTTTGTTGGAAGAATTGTTTTGCTCCTGCACTGGCTTTGGCAATATGTGCACACATTGTTCTTGGGCAGATCACACGTTCCTAGAGGGGAAAAGCCTGCCTTAAAAAGCACAAAGACCACCACAAGTATCTCTAACAGGAGCAGACACTCCCCGTGTTTGGAAATCTCTATTAAGGATTTTTCCAGGAGATGGCAGCAGCAGACCTGTTGGTAGTGCAAGGCCAGCCTGCATAAAACCTGCCTGGGTTGTACCCAAAGCATCTCCCAGGTCTGCTTCTCCCACTCCTGGTTCTGAGCCCACCTGGTACCCCAGGGCATGGTTAAATAGAATTATGTAAAATAGAATAAATCACTGCTGCAGAAAAGTGCACTACACACTCTGGAGCACACAGTGTGTTTAAAACATACCTGGTGCACTTTAAACAGATGAAAATTACAGCTCTCCCTAAATAAACAATTTTCTCTCCATCTGTTGTAGGAGTTATTTTTCATAATTTTTCCAACAAAATTTTGAGAGCACTATTGTTTTTAATAAATAGCAACATTGCTTTGCCATTTGCAAATTACAACATGAATGAACCTGGAAGACATAACACAAGATACACTTACAGCTGGATGTTCAAATCTTTTTCCTCCAAAACTCAATCCACGAGTAGGTTTTCCCTTAAGCTGAAGTACAGGCCAGATTCATAGAATCAGTCAGGTTAGAAAAATCTCTTCAGGCAGAGAAAATGAGCATTTAGGTGTGATAGGAAGCTTGGGGAGCACAGAAGAGGCTGTAAAATTCAACTGATAGTCTTTGGAAATTAAAAGATGGAAATAATTAATTCATAATGAATCGCCTACAGAAATTACACAAGGGACAGGTTGCAGGCCAAGTGAAACCAATAGACAGTAATTAAACTTGCATTTATCACTACAAAAAGCCAGTACAGAAAAAAAACAAACAGTGTATTTTTGTCTCAACATCTATCTGATAATAACCTTTTGGCCATAATATTGACATTTTTGTGACTACTAACTCACTGGAGACTCACTCACAGTAAAATAAAATAAAAAACCCTCTAATTTTAGGTACCAAGTTCTCCTTACCAAAGCAAGTGTTGCACTGTTATGTATTTGGGCATACTGGGCAGCTTATTTAAATTGAGAAAAATAAAATAAGCTCTCCCAGTACCAAAACCCTCTCCAACAGCAGAGGAATTAGAGAGGTCAGGAATCAGGTAACACCACCAACATTGCTTTATCCTTATCAACTGAAAAAAAGTTAAATAAATGCCTTTAAAAAGTTAAAGCTGCCAAGGTTAATGAATGGGGGGGGGGGGGGTTGAGTGTGCTGTATTTGTGCAGTAAATTTATTTGCCAGGTACAGAAAGAGCACAGCAAATCATGAACACATGCCTGGAATTCATGAATATTCAGTTATGGGCAGCTCTAAGCACCAGAGTGAGTTCAGACACAGTACATGGTAGTATAATTTGTTGGATTAAAGTGGTCTGCTGGGAAAAAAAAATGTTTCAAAAGATTTTAGATGTTTAGGTAAAGAGCTGGCAAAGTCTGCAATCCAATTCCCATCATGAGGTAACCTATCATCAAGCACTGGCTTCCAAAACAAAATCTGGCAAATGCAAAATTTACCACACGATGTCTCCCAATCTGCTTTTGTAGCCTTTCCCTTCCCCAGCCTCTGAGGCTGTGCTGTGATTTCTGTGCAATGCTGAGGAAACAGAACACTTTGCCAGCACACTCCTTACTTTAACTAAGTTATTTTTAAATCTCCATAAAGCTCCCACTTGCTTCTGTGGCCAATGCTTCTTCTTCATGGAAGCAGTTCCAATTTATTTTCTGCAAGAAAAAAACCCAATCTACTGCCTTGAAAGCACTGCAAGTATCCAATTGTTCTCCTGTTGTATTCATATTTCTAGAGTCCCATACCTTCTGGGTGGTCTGTCTCACGAGCAGCTCTTCACAGCAGTATTGCTCTTCGCCAAGGCTCTCCACAACCGACCGACCGACCGCCCCGCCCCGCCTTTTATCCCAGTTATCTTCATTAGCCACAGCTGCTGCCCAATTAAGGACATCACAGCTGCAGCCCATTTGAGGGAGAAGCAAGGGTAAAACTCAACACAGTTTCAAGTGCACAGAGCCTGCAAGTGGGCACTTCAGCTTTTTCAGGTGATTTATAGCCCATCTCCTGAAGGAACAGAAACTAATGAGTAAAACAAAGGCCCTTTAATCTGCCTTTGCCTGCAAATTCTTTCCTATAATTCCTGTCTTTGTTTCCTCTTGGTAGGCTGCTCACCGAATTTACATTTCAGAGTCTTCCCAAATATTCCTTGTAGTCTGTTAGTGACACAACATATAATCACCCTACCTGAGCCTACTACTAATAAACAAACAAAAGGATTGCCAGCTTTTTTGTGTGCCTTTGAAAAATCTAATTGATTAAATATTGAGTGTGTTCAAATATTTAGCTACTCAGTCAGCACACAGAAAACCTAGAAATTTACTTTTCCTTCAGGGAATGTCATCTATTTGAAGTGACTGGGATGGCAAAGTGCTACAGGTGTATTTTCATAGCTTAAATTATATTTATGGAGTAAAGAGCAAGAAGTAGGAGGTGACAAAATCACATCAACCACCAAATAAGCATTAAAAAGTAGAGGGAATAACCAGATCTGCCCTGAGCAGACACAGTAAGATCAGTTTAAAAAGAAAGGTGAAAGGAAGACGAACATGAAACTCAACTACTTATATCTATCACTTCTAAAATTCCAGGTTTGTTTTGTGTCAAAATCAAAGAAGACAAAACACCAACCCTGTGACAGGCACTGAGGACCAAAGGAAGTGAGATGTTTTGATATTAAAGCATTGTAGCTGTCATCACTTGTGCTAAATGTTGTTACTAATTTCTATCACCTTATCTCATCAATTACAGACCTGATAGATCACAACAGTACAGAAAAGAGCTATGAATCAGTTAAGGACCAGACTTATTTCAGCTGTAGATGAAGAAAAATTAACCCATCTAGTCCAATCCCACCTTTAAAAAAGGGGCAAAGTGTTCAGTGTGCTGGGATTCTCACCGGGACAGGTCACAGAACACATCCATCCCCCAAGCCCCTCAAGGGCTGTCTGAAAACACACAGACCAGAAAAAACATCCTCCAGATACTGACACTCAGCAAACAGCTTGCATCCTTTGGTCTTGCCTTTGCTTCAGCATCATCCTTTAAAAACAGGAACAGAAAAAGTCCTATTTCCCTCAATGGCAAGGGTATTGCAGAGCTGCATTTGAAATTCTTCCCGAGATACCTGAAAGATTGAAGAGGCTGGAAGAGGTCACCAAGATAAACCTCAGATAACCATTTCAAATGCAAGGCCGAGCAAAAGCCATGGATGGATTTCAAAATCTGACCCTTGCTGGAAAAAGAAACTTTCCACTCCCTAAGACTGCATTAATTTTCTAAACTGGATATTTAGGACTTCCACCCTCCTCCTGGGAGTCAGGTACCAGTTGGGGGGCAGAAGGAAGAATTTTCCACACACAAACTTTATAGACACAGTATGAGTTATTTCACTTTTTGTAACTTACAATTCAACTATGCTCACACCTTTTTTCAGCATCTAACTCTCTGTAAAAGAGCCACTGATAGAAAGAATTGCTGATTAAAAGAATGTCTTTCTAAAAGAGATGCCTTATTAATGGGAACTGTTACTTTTGAGAAGGAAGAAAAGCAGACTTTCAAGGAATGCTTATTATTTTAAGAATGTTGTTTTGAAGGGTGTGTTTAATGTACAGTAGAGGTTCACCTCTCTTTGTTGGGCAGCAGAGACAATCATCACTATGGAATAAACATCAGGCATATTTACCAAGATGAATATTTAGATTCAGTAAGAGCACTGAGGGCTGCTGGGGTTGTGCCACAGCCCCATGTTAAACCTATTAAATCTTTATAACAACTGGCATTAGCAGAAGCATTTCATTAACAGGCTAATGAATACACTGGTACTCTCCGGCACTCTGGTTTTAATCACTGAAAGGTAGTTCTTATCCCAATTCCCAAATTTGGGGATATGTCTATGTTTGAATGTAAGCGTTGGTGATCACAGCAGTATCAAACAAAGTCAGACAGCACCATAATCTTACAGGGGGAAAACAGAATAGTAATGAGGATTTACGTCAGTACTTCTCAAAACAGTTTCAATTAAAAATATGCAACAGTGATACCATCAAACAAGAAATTGGTTCTGCATGACTGAAACAAAGACCTACTGCTCTGACTGTATTTATCCTCAGTTATTGAGCAGAGGCCTTTGACTTTCTGAGGAGGCAGGTTTTTTACGTATCTTAGGAATATTAAAAACCCCAAAGACCTTGAACCCCCATCACAGGATCCCTGGGGTTTTGGGGTTCATTTTATTTTATTTTATTTTATTTTATTTTATTTTATTTTATTTTATTTTATTTTATTTTTTATTTTTATTTTTCATTTATTAATTATATTTTTAAGTTTATATTAGCATAATTAGCGTAATTACCATTATCACAGGATCCATGAGGTTTTTTTATTTTTCTTTTTTTTTTTTTAATTTTATTTTACTGTTTTAATGTATTTTAGGTAATTTGGGTATTTTAGGTCATGAGTGTAATGTGCGTAATTGTTGCTTTTTACGTACTTTAGGGTTTTTAGGTTTTTTAGGTACTTTAGGTATATAAAAAACCTAAAGACCTGAAACCTCCATCACAGGATCCTTGGGGTTTTTTTAATATTTTTTAAAGTTTTAAATTTTTTTTTTCATTTATTTATTCTATTTTTTACATTTATTTATGGACTTTATGTACTCTATGCTTTTTTTCTTATTTTTTATTTTGTTCTGTTTTTTATTTTTAATTAATCTTATTTTTTTAAATTTTTAAAATTTTTTTGTTTATAAAACTTTTTATTTTATTTGGTGCTGCCCAGACCAGCTCAAGCTGGTGATTTGATTTTCCAGTTCTACTCCATTTCATTTCATTTTGCAGTTCTGCTAGAGCTGCATGTCAACAGGTTTCAAATATCCTCCTCAGTCCCAGCAGCCTGCTTGAAAGTGCTTTGTCTTTATCAGAGCATTGATGGTCCTTCTGCAATGTGAGTCCCACTGGCTGCATCCAAACCTTGTGCTTGAAGAGCATTCCTAACTAAAGCAGTTTGGGGAAGAAGGGGCTGCAAAGCACTTCCTGAAGCATTTTCTACTCCAATTTCATTGTGAGGAAATACACCTGAAGGATGATGCAGGGATTAGGATTGAGACAAAGATGAGTTTGGTGGGTCAATTTTATTTTGAGAGATGGAGAAACACAGGAAGGCCAAGTGATGATCCCAGAGGGTTGAACACTAAGGTTTCACCCTCCCAGAAATACAAGGGACTTAAAAAAACCTGTTAATTTTTAAATTCATTTCAGTTCCCTAATGGGCTCAGTGGACTCTCCCAGTGCCCAGTCATTGGGAGTGTTCTCTGATGGTGCAGTGAAAATTCCTCCAGTGTGAAGTGTTGAATGGCAAGAGCTGGAGTGCTACCTTGGGGTCCTGGAAATGCAGCGCTGAAAAGAAAACATTCCTCTCCATCCTGCACATGCCTTTTATCTCCCTGCAGCCTTTCTAGTGTCAAAATGAGAAAAGAAAGGCATTTAGCAGGAAATGAGAAATGTTCCCACTCCTTCCTTCTGCTTTTTAAGGATAAAAGCTTTCCTTGGGGTATTTGCTGATCTGAACTCTTTGAGATGTGAAGGAGATTCATGGACATTGTCTGGTTAGACACTGTCAGAAATAGGGAAACCTCCTATGATAGAAAGTCCTTTTGACTTTTCCAATAAAGGAGAAGGAGATTTCCAAATCGATGCCGCCTAGGCAGGGTGTGAGTTTGTCATCCTCTGACAGCACAGGCCCAAAGCCACCTCTGGCAGGTTCACAGTGACAAATCTCCTCCCTGGCTGTCTCTGCCTGTGTCAGTGTTGCAGGCTGAGGCTGGGGCAGGAGATGCCTTGTGCCTTGTGCCTGTCCCTGCCTTGCCTGATCCCTGACAAGTGGAATTGTGCCAGACAAAATGCAGTTTCTGGTGCATCTGGGTCAGGCAATGCTTTCAGGTTGGAAGCCTCATTGACACTGTTGTTGCTCCTTTGGCATCTCTGAGTGTGTAATGATAGGAGAGATGAGAATTGGAGAAATAATTCTGGTGATGCAGAGAAAGGGATTAGATCCCCTGGTTCCTTGGCTCAGGGTTATTTCTGCCAAATCCTGGTTATGGCCCCTTTGGATTGACTCCTTCATTGCTGATCTCCAGCTACTGGAGTGATTAATGAGTTAAGGAGAAGTACTGGACATTGAAGAAGGTGGAATTTTTTCTGGATTAATTCTGGACTAGTAATGACATATCTCATTAATCCATACCTGTGTCTTTTATTACTGACCCGGACATTTTACAGAGGGAAAGAAATCCAGTTTTAAGGCAGGTATTCCTCTCACAGTGCTTGGATACCACATGGTTTAACCTTCTGTGGAACCATGTAAAGAATTAGTTCTCTTACTCTCCAACAGAATTGTTGGAAATATTTCAGAATGACACGCCCTCCACTCTTTCCACTAAGAAAAATTTGAATTGTCAGTAGTAGCCAAGATCAGAAATGTTTTGAGGCAGATCTCGTTTAGGTAGAGTTTGGGTAGCTCTGCAATAAAAAAGCAGGAAATAAACCCCATAGAATAGTGAAATAGAGCAAAAAAGCAATGTTTGGATGGTCAATTTTTTCTCTACAGCTCTTGGCCAACTCATTTCTGGGGTCATCCACTGCGGTGTGCAAAGCTGCTTTTTCTTCCCCTGCCCAATGCCATTGTTTGTGTCCCACTACTTTGTTTGATGTGAAGAGAATTTAACAAAATCCCACAACAACAAGCTGCAGCCAAGAACTAAGTGGGAATTACAGAATTAAAGGCCTTGACCAGTAGCTTTTGGAAGGCTCCACATCCCAGACAGTGTGAAAGCCTGAGGCCTGGCCAGGCCGGGCTTAGGGCTGGCTGCCCTTGGAATGGAATGGAAGGGATGGAATTGGGGTGGGGTTTTGCAGCCATGGAAACAAGAGAAGCATGGGCCTCGTGTCACAAAGGGGCAGCCCCAGGCTGGGCTGGTGCAGGTT
>JAHXMQ010012337.1:31679610-31726696 GCA_020466415.1 Ammodramus savannarum pratensis
GTCTCCACTTTGCAGCCTTGACTGGCTCCCCTCTTGCCAAGAGGTTTTCACTGGAAAGTCCCTCCATACTCCTTCCCTCCAAGCCATTGCTTCCCATCTGGAAGAGATCTCCTTCGACCATCCCAAGCAAAATTTGCAGCAGAGAGCACGAGACTGGGAAACCTGGCACCAGATGTGTAGAGGAGAGCAGAAAGAAAAAGGAGCTCAATTGAGAAGAAAAAGGACATAAGGTAAGGAGAACAAGCTAAGTCCTGTGTGGTAGATTTTCAGTTTATTTGCTGTCAGCATAACTCTGAGACTGTTTCCCTGACAGGAACTGACCCTTTCAGTGAAGTTTGAACAGACCCTGATTTGGCTCTCCCTGCTGTCCCAGGGCAGCCCAGAGGCCAGGCTGTTCCTGTGGTAGCTCTGGGGAAGTGGCTCAGGGTTTTCCCCCTGACTGCTTCAAGGTGCTGCCAGCAGGAGCATGTTTCCCTGTGCAGCTGTTTAGAAGCTTCCCAGGAAGTCTGTTCCATGAAATACAGAGATTAATGTGCTTTAGATTTACTTTGTGGACTCTGTTACATTTTGTGTCTCCATTTTGCAGGTCTGACTGGCTCCACTCTTGCCAAGGGGATTCCCCAGACACAACCTCTTCACTCCTCCCATCCAAGCCCTTGCCTCCCATCCAAGTGAGCTCTTCCATCAAACCAAACACAATGTATGATGGAGAGAATGAAAACAGGAAAACTAGTCCTAGGTACAAAAATATCAGAAGAAGCAGCCAGGAGCAGAATTCAGAGACAAAAGGACATAAGGTAAGGAGAGCAAGCTAAGTCCTGTGTGGTAGATTTTCAGTTTATGTGCTGTAGGCAGAGCTTGGAGACTTTTTCCTTATGCTGTGAGTGTGTAACACGTGGTGCCATTGTTTGTGTCCCAGAACTTCCTTTGCTGTAAAGAGTAATATAAAAAATCCTCAAAACTACAAATCCTAACGTAGAATTAAGTGGGAAATACAAAAACAAAGGCCTTGAAAACTCCTTTTGAAATCAATTACTTCCTTGCCAGTGTCAGATTCTAGAGAGCGCTGTGAATTCCCAGCTGTTTGGAAGGAAAGGGATCCTGTAGTAGTGGGGAGGCAATGGGCAGCACTTGAAGTAGTAGAGCCCTTCTCTCTTGGCTTGGCAGCTCCATATTGTTCAGAGAAATTAAACTGATGCTAGTTTCATTAAAAATAAAAAAATTAAGCAATCTTTTCAGTAACTAAAGTACACTTGGAAGTCCTCACCCATTAGAAGGGCTGATTATAAAGGTGTGAGTTCAATTGACTCACTTCTTCTCTTGTACCTTGTTGGCAGCTTCTTCTGAACCTACAACAAAAACCCAGAGAAAGGAGGAAGAGAGCTGTCAGTGCAAGACAGGACCTGGGATGCCTCTGTTCCCAAAGGAACTCACAGACCAATTCACTTTGGAGACTTGTGTGCCCCACCCCAGCCTTGGGAATGGAGGTCTGGGCTGCCAGCCAGCTCAGGGGGCCTTGGCCCAGCAGCCTGGCTCAGCCTCCCAAAAAGGTAAGCAGGGAGCTGGGCCACTCTGTGTTGGGAGGAAGGCTCTTGTGGCAGCGCAGAGAGGCTGTGCACATTGCCAGGGAACAGCTGTGCCCTGCACGTGGCCCCTGCAAGGAGCTGTGCTGCTGCCAGTGCCCCTGGAGCTGTAGGGCTGCTGAGCTGTGGGGCAGGGAGAGGAGCAGCAGGATGCATGTGCAGCTGAGCCATTGCTGGAGAGCACAGGGCTCTGGGCTCCCTGCTGTCCCAGGGCAGCCCAGAGGCCAGGCTGTGCCTGTGGGAGCTCTGGGGAAGTGGCTCAGGATTTTCCCCCTGGCTTGCCTCAAGTTCCTGCTGGCAATGAGATTGTTTGCCTGTGCCGCTGTTTAGAAGATTCCAGTAAATGTGTCCCATGAAATACAGACCTTCAGACACTGTAGTTTTGCATTGCAGGCTCTGATATATTTTGTGTCTCCACTTTGCAGGCCTGACTGGATACAGTCTTGCCAAGCAGTTTTGCCTGGTAGTTTCCATGTTCCCTCATTCAACCAAGTCCTTACTTCCAGCCCAGAAGAGCTGTCTTCCCTTGAAGATCAGGAAGAGGTCGCCAACTGACTGAAGAGTGTTTCAAGAATAGGATTTAAGTTTTAGGCTTCATAGATACAACTGTACATATGTTATTTAGAAGTAGTAGGTGTTAAGCATGTAGGTGTTATGTATGTAGGTGTTAAGCATGTAAAGTATGTAATTGTTAAGTATGTAGGTGTTAGGTATGTTAAGTGTGTTAGGTATGTGAAGTGTGTTTTGGATAAATGTATTTTGATTGTATATTTAAATTTTGATGATTGATGATTTATTCTTAAAAAAATTATTTTATTTTTAAAAATTTATTTTTCAAAAAAATAAATAAAATTTAAATAAACCAAAGGAGATTGTGACACCAGGACCTGCTAGCCTAGAGGTTAGGGGAGTGCAGCTCACTCGATGTGCCAGTGTCTCACCACGTCCTTTCCTCACTGGGCCACTCCTCTTCCTCTTTTGCCATGTTTTCCTTGTGTCATTTGTGCTGCTCTTTATTACTTGGCATTACAATGGGGCCACCATTGATATGTTTGGGGGAAAATGGATGCAAAAGATCCTGTCTAGTCAAAAGTTTTCTACCTTGATGCATTCTGTGCTCACCTCATGCTCACTCCTCTGCAAGTGTGCCTGCATTCCCAGCTGCCATCCACATGTTGGACATCAAGGTGTTCTGGGGTGCCACTGCCTCCAATGCCCTTTTGGATGTCACAGCAGTGGCTTTAGATCACTGTTCTCTCCCTGCCCCTGAGGTGTCTCACAGCCAGTGCTGATCTCCAGCCATGGCCCCACAAAGCCATTCAGCAGGATGACAAAACCTGCTTTTCTCAAGGCCCTCATTTCTTTTGCTGCTGCCCTTCCCTCCCACAGTTCCCCAGCAGCCTTTGAGCCCAGATGCTGCTGAGTTCTCTGCATGCTCACTAATCTCCAGCTCCCACACATCCATCAGGGTCAGTTCCTGTCAGGGATACACTAGGCCCCTTCTCTGGGCAAGGCTGAAATCAAGTACCCAAGCCTTGGATTGCACATTCTCTCTACCAAAGCTGTTGTTCATCTGCCTCCTCCTGCAGCCCACGGCAAACCCAAAACAACTGGAGCTCCTGGCCCTGCTGCAAAGGCCATCGTGTGCCTGGGCTCTGGGCTGCTCTCCCCATGGCCACCTCCCATCCCTTCCCTCTGGACAAAGCCATGCCAGAGCACACAGCTGCCCAGGAGCTGATGGAGTCGGGAAACAGCAGCAGAGACCACTGTGCAGAGGGCATGGCTGTACAAGCAGTCCAGGAGCGGCAGGACGCTGCAGAATCCAGGGCACGACACCATCCACAGCAGCGCCTGCTCCAGGGACACAAGGGCGCCCTTGTGCTGCGGGGGAACCGCGTTGCCTTCAGCGGGGCCGGTGCTGCGCCTTGCCCACCCCGAGATGCGATGCCGGGACACTCGCTCGATGTCCACCTGCGAGCCAAGGCGAGCGGCGCGCTGAGCTCGCCCCGCTCCGACCCGGCTCCGTCTCTTACCGGGGCGCCGTCGGCGAGCCGGGTCCCGTAGCAAACGCTGCCGCAGCCCTCCCGGTAGGGCTACCCCAGGGGAGGCTTCTCCGCCCGTGCGGACGGCACCGCGCTCTCGCCATTCTGCCCGGGGCACACGAACCGAGCTGGCGAGCGGTGGAGCTCGGACCGGGGAAGGCACCGGCGATGCTGCCGGGGACGGGGCGGGAGCCGGGCGGAACCGCGGGAGGGGCTTCCTTCGGGACCGGGGCTGGGCCAGGCGGAGCCAAAAGTCCGCGCTGCTCCTCCAGCACCAGAGCCAGCGGCACTTCCAGCGGTGCCACAGCCGGCACGGAGAGAGCCCGGCGGAGGCGGCACCGCCGAGGAGCGCATTGCGGAACGCGGCATGGGACAGGCGGAACATGGACGGCACGTCACAGCACGGCACGGGAATGAAGCAGGTGTGAGAGGCAAAAGGGAACGGAGAGCGAGCAGAGAGTCGAGCGGAAAAGCGAACGAGAGAAGCGGTGCTGCTGCTGCCCCCGCGAACCCAACGGAGGAGCAGCCGCGCGTCTCGCGGAACGAAAGAAATTAACAAAGAAATCAATATCTGTGAAAGAAATAACCGAATAAATCAATACAGAAATGAATTAAAGTGTTGGCTTGTAGCTTTCTCCTTCTTTGGGTGATATGAAGCATTTCCCACGGAAGAATTCCCTGTCCTGATGGTTGTGCCAGAGCAGACAGGAGTGGAGCCTTTAATTTTGAGGTAGAAAAAGAAAATCGTGTCAGTAACGTCATCTTTTTTCACCCTCTGTCGAGACAGTTGCAGGCTGCCAAAAGACATGGTCTTTTGTTGAAAGAAAATGTTGCAATGTTGAACTCGGTCCCAAGTTTCTTTTTCAGAGGATGAGGAGGGGAAGTATCCCAGAATCATGGAGGCGTGGCATGGTTTGGCTTGGAAAGGACTTGAAAGATCACATTGTTGCACACCCCTGCTGTGGCTGAGGACCCCTTGCACTAGACCAGCTTGTCTAGAGCTCCATGCAGCCTGGCCTTGAACACTGTCAGAGATGGGGCATCCACACCTTCTCTGGGCAACCTGTTCCAGGAGAGTCTTTTTTTCTGAATCCCTCATCTAAACGTACTCTCTTTCCATTTGGATCCATTCTCCCGTGCAAATGTTTTGAAATTTTACAAATGTTATCCTATTAAGTATATGTGCAAATTTGCTGAAGGTCCTTTTGTATAATTTTGGTTACAGAAAGTTCCCTACCACTTCCAGTTTTTTTTCCCTTTCTCTGCTCATTAATTTCCACCTCTATTCCTAAGTATCTACCATGTATTACTGTACTTCAGACAGAATTCACTTCACCTGATTCTAAGGTTTAGGTAGTTCTCTTTCTGTAATACAGAAATACACTAATTCCTTTGAAATACAGGAGAAATATAGCAATTCTTTTGAAATACAGGAAAAAGAAGGTCCTCAGCCAGGCTTACTAAACCTAGCATTACACAGCTCCAGAGAACACAAGGGCCATAAGGAAGATTTCTGGGAATGTTGTCCTAGGAAGAGCAGAAAAGCTCATGTGTGCCTCAGGGATCTCCAGACACATGGATCATGGGAAGATCTGGTTATGTAGAGGTGCTGTATGTATCTTTCCCTGTTTATATGTTGGACTCAGCTCTCACTGGTTGAAACATGATCAGCCATGTTTCTCACCCTTTGGATCAATATTAAATATTTAATATTAATGTTCAGTATATCTGCAAAGGCATTTAGTACAGCTGTTGTGCAGAGTGACATTTCTCCACACTGTGCCTCCCACAGAAGAAGTATTTCACTGGGGAAATACTACTACCTCAAAATTCCCCATTTTCAATTGCAGGTCATCTCCATTTGCAATTCACACAGGTGCCCAGGATGGGCTTATGACCCAGCAGCTGTTCCTTAAGGCACAACTGCTGCATGTGCTGTGATGGTGTTCACAGGGGTCTTGGGATGAGGGAAGAGATGAGGATCTGACTCCATGTTTCAGAAGGCTTGATTTATTATTTTATTATATATATTACATTAAAACTATACTAAAAGAATAGAAGAAAAGGTTCTCAGAAGGCTAGCTAAGCTAAGAATAGAAAGGAATTAATAATAAAGGCAGCTGTCCCAGACTCTCTGTCCGAGCCAGCTGGGCTGTGATTGGCCATTAATTACAAACATCCAACATGGGCCAATCACAGATGCACCTGTCGCATTCCACAGCAGCAGATAATCAATGTTTACATTTTGTTCCTGAGGCCTGTCAGCTTCTCAGGAGGAAAAAATCCCAAGGAAAGGATTTTCATAAAATGATGTCTGCGACAATGTGCAACTTTCCTTTCTGTGGCCCTGGCCGAGGAGGAAACTGAAGGGTGCATGAACTGCCTGAACCTCCTACAATCTTCTGCGGAGAGGGCAAGCAGAAAAACAAGTGAAAAAAAGGTGCTTTTCCACCAAGCATTCCTTAGGAACAGGCAGAGCCAGCAGCGTGCAGTGAGAAGCAATTTTTAAGTATCCTGCTCCACCAAGTGTCTGCAGTGGGATCTGCAGCACTGGGAAAGACGTGGAGAGGTTTTGCTGTGATCCCCTCTGCCTGTGACTGCAAACCGATCTGGCTTATTGTTTTTTCCCACTGTCTGGATGATTGACTAATGAAGGACTAATGAAGGCAGGGGAACAAACTGCCTCCAGGTACCAAAGGAAAATTATTTGAAATATTTGGCTACAGCGCTGGAAGGAGGAGACCCTGAGCTATCTCAGCTTCTCATATTACCACTATGACTATTTATCATCCATCTTTCTCCTCAGAACCTGAGGACAGGTTTCTGAGGAGAAAGATGGATGATACATTGTCATAATGGGAATATGATACCTACACATACCCCTCAAAACAACCCCACAACTGGAGCACTAATCCAGCGTGGCAATTTCAGGTTTTTCTTCTAAATCTTTCCTCACTCTCACGATGGGGCACAAAATATTTGTTTTTCATGACATACCATAACATTGTTGTGGCTTTCATTGTTATATGCTAAAAAGCAGAACAGATGTTTGAAAACAAAACCTCCACAAAATTTCATTGATTAAGATTTTATGAAATATTAAAAAGTTAAAAGCACTATCGAAGTGTCTTCTTCTAATATTGAGGATCTTCCCTAGCAGAAAACAGTTATGTAGAGACAGTGCAATATGTTCTCCATCCTCACACTGGAGAGGTTTTATACCTGTTCCTCAAAACAGCTCAAGAAACAGGAACTGTCCATAACTCTTTGTTTTTATTGTCTCATATCGCCCTAATCCAAACTGTCCAAAATTTTTATTACTTTAATTATATTGCAATTTTTATAACCATTTTATTACTATTAAACTTTTAAAGTTTTAAAAACAAGTGATTGGTGTTTTTCACAAACAGTTGCTTTCAAAAACTGACTGAGCACATTCCCACGTCGACATTCCCATCTCCCTGCTGTTGGACTGGCAGGGAGTTGGATATCAGGAGGAGGTTGCCCTGAATGCTGCCACTCACAGCACTCAGAGGTGCTTTAGTCTGAAGCTGAACCTTGGCTTCAATCAGAAAAAGGAAACCCAAGCAACTTGACTATGGTGAGAGTCAGTAAAAGTTTAGTTAATCAGAAAATTGTGTTATTTTTCTTGGAGACGTTTTCGAGAGTCAGTAAAAGTTTAGTTAATCAGAAAATGGTGTTATTTTTGTTGGAGATGTTTTCATATGAGAGAGGAAACTTGGTCATGCCTTTCTCGTGGTTACGAAGAAAAAGGTGACAGGAAACACTGTTCTGTCAGTGAAATCTGTTTAAAAACCTCAAATATACATCAAAATCCCAAAAAACGCCTGTAACTGAGGCCCAGTGAATGAGTGAGAGCCACACTGTGTATGGCAGTGTACCCAAATGACAAAAATCCCAAAACTTTCCTATCCAAGGAAATTATTCGTGATATGATGTGCGGAGCATCTGTCACGGCCAAGGGTTTCTGGGAAGCTTTTGTGCCATCCCAAGGGCTGGAGAATGACCGCGGGAACGACCGTGGGGCGTGGCCGGGCTGAAGGGCGTGGCCTCTGGTGATGGGCGTGGTCAATGGTGAAGGGCGTGATCAGAATGGCGGGCGTGGTCGGGGTTGGGGCGGGGCCTGGATTGAGGGGCGGGGCCGCGGTTCCGGTGCGCGGCGCGGCCGCGGGATCGGGAGAGGGGTCGGGATGAATGAGGCGGAGGGGCTGCGGCAGCGGCGGCCGCTCCGCCCGCAGGTCATCACCGAGGACAGCCCGGCGCAGGAGGCCAAGGAGGGCAGGTGGGGCCCGGGCGGGGCGGCCGCCGTGACGCTGCGGCTGCAGGGCCCAGGCTGGGCCCGGCCCCGGCCCCGGCCCCGGAGCGCTGCCCGAGCAGGGCGCAGACACCGCCCGCATGGCGCGGCCGGGCCCGGGGAGCGGCGGGCTGGGCTCGGAGGGGCTGGAAGGGCTGGGGGTGCCCCGGGGCTGGGCACTGGGGGTACTGAGGGCACCGGGCCGCTGCGGAGCAGGGCCGCGGTTTGCCGGCTTGGCTGGTGCTGGGCAGCCGCGGGTACCAGCCCGGAGCTCTGCTCCTCCTGGAGGGGCTGACAGTGAGGAGGGGCTGGGACAGCGCCTCACGTGTTCTGCCGACCTGCAGGAACGGCTTTTAACAACAAAAAAATGGGTTTTGCCTTCCCTTGTGCTCCCCTGTGCTCCCTTCACTTCCCTTCCTTTCTCTTCCCTTCTCTTTTCCTCTCTTGTTCATCTTTTGCCAGGCAAACAATAACAGTTATCCCGGTGCGGCTTGTGCAGGTTTATTTTGGGTGTGATTAAATCCTGTGTAATTGTGGTTTAGGGTGTTTATGTCTCGGTAATAGTTTAAAGAGTGATCTGCGGGTTTTCGACTGATCTGCACGAGTCTGACCTAGTAAACAGTCAGTTTGTGGCTAAGTTAAAATTATTCTGTTTACAATTTTCTGTTTAGGAATTTTACAAAATAACTTCATTGCGACTAAAGGCAGTTGCTGTGATAAGGGAGTGGCAGTGTTTGCTTTGCCTTTCATTGCATAAGGTACCTGATGACTTGTAATACTTTTGTTCGCCATCTATTACAACTCTTTTGATTTGAGTACTTTGCAGATTCTTATCTCTGCCCTTCGGGGTCATGAGAATGAAAGGCTGATGGCTTGCAGTCCCTCCTTGTTTTTTGAGGAGAGCATCAGCATCTCTGGGCTCGAGAGGCTGCTCCTCCTGCCTTCAGCCTCTCTTGGTGCTCAAATCAGTTGAATTTCTAGAGCTCCATCACTGACCCAGAGTGTTCACTGGGGCTGCTCTGTATGAGAACAGTGGAGGAAATTCCTGGGCCTGACCTTTTTCTGGCCATGGCAGAAACTCTTGAGGACTGATGCTGTTCTCTCCAGCCCAGCAGCAATTCTGCCAAGGGGATGAGGCAGCCTGGCCTCCTGGCTCTGGTGACCCATCTTGCCAGCTTACTGTTGTCTTCAAGAGCTGGTTTAATGTCTTGGTTTTTTAGTTGTAGTCACAACTGAATTGCTGTAATTATAGCTGGAGTCCTGGTAAGTTGCTTTATTGAGATTTGTGGCTGCAGGCCATGTTAATTAATCACAGGGACACAATTGACTAAGGTTTTCTGTTTCACTGTTAGTGGACCTTCACCTCAGTGATTCTCTCCAGTGACTTACACTTGTCACTACTCAATATTGTGTAGATTAAGAAGAATTCTGAGTAGATTACTTTTTAGTTTATTTTTTTGTAAACCTTTTGGGTTTTATTTAAATTCTTGTGGTTTCAGCAGTATCTAAACTAGGTCTTGCAGTTTGCAGGCTTGAAGTGTGAGTTTGCTTGTCACCTTATTCTTCCTGCCTTTTTTCCTTTATTGTCAGTTCCTTGCAAGTTTGCTTGAGGATCAGAAATATGGTCCTTACTTAAGCTTTTAGGAGCTTTAATTAGGTTGGCTTTGGCAGATGAGTTCCCATTCTGCTCCTGTTCATTCTCAGCTCTTTTTGAGCTGTTCTCAGCTATCACAGAGTTGCTGACAGTACTTTTAATCTTACATTGTTGAATTTCCATCTCTTGGAGGACACTGGACAGACCAGGCCAAAGGCTGAAATATTTTTGTAAATTTGGGAATTGCCTTTTATCCATACATCCTACTCTTGATTCCAGATCCAAGGAGACACAGACTGGGAGGGTTTTGCTTCCTCAAGACATCTCCTGTTAAAGCTGGAAGTGCTTAAATCCTGCCTAAATCCTGGTGCCTGGTTCTGTCCTTGCTGTTCTCACTGATAATCCCAAAGGTTACCTTGATGCAGATATCAGTACAAGTGCATGTGTGTAGCTGCCCAGTTGGGATATTTGTGCTCTGGGCAGTGGTTCATATTCCCTGCTGTCTGGATTGACTAATGAAGGAAAAAACGGTGGAAGTGGTCCAGGGATTAGTGCAGCACCACCAGGCACTGTTTGTCTTTATTGGACTGATCCTGTCAGGAGCCGGGCTGGCTGGGCCAGTGAATGGTTCAGAACAGCTAAAATTAGATGTGCTGCTTTCCCAGTTCAAGGCTGGGATTTGTTGGGCTTGGCTCTCTGCTTTTCTCTGTAAATGCCTGATTGATTCCTCTAAAATTTATAGGAAGCAAAATATGGTTTTCTCCCTTGGAAGAAAATTTTACTTATTTTATTTTGTGTTTTAATGGGTAAAGAGAAAATAATTAATTGCTTTTGTGTTCTGGGGTTTGAGTTTCAAACCAGTGCTCACTAAGTTAAGCAGCCATTCATTTAGCTTCTTCTGTGTTTGTTGTTTTAGTGGAAGTTTTTATTCAAAACCATTACCAAAACTAAAGATCAAGTTCAAAAAGCCCCAACCAAACCACAACCAAAATATCCTGTTTCACAGGTGGTTTGTTTTGGTTTGGCATATTTTTTGTTTGTTTTTATTTTAGTCAGCTGTAACTTGTAGCATGAATGAAACTTTCACATAAAAATGTTCAGCCTTTTATGCCAGTATCCTGAGACCTTTCTCTTATTATATGTTCAAAATGGACCTTGAAGGTGAGGATGGTGGTTGTGCAAAAGTGTTACTGATTCCTTTTCTGAAGAAAAGAGTCTGCTACAGATATTTTAAAGACTGTTGTATCTGAAAACAACGTTAATCCTATTTCTTGTTTGGTTTTGGCAGTACTTACAGCAGCAAGGTGTTCCGTGTCACCTTCCTGACTTTGGCTGTGTCTGTGGCTGTGCCCCTGCTTGGAGTGACTGTTCTCCTGGATTGTCCTATAGACCCTCAGCCCATAAGGTAAAAGGTTGTTTTGTTTTGAAGCAAATGTTCTGCAAGCCTGACTTCTCCTGTGAACTCTGCTGTTGTGTTTCAGCAAACAAGAGCTAACACTGCCAAGTGGTTCTTTCTGCTTGAGAAATTGGGGAGTGATTGCAATGTTATCCACACCCAGTCTGTTTCTGAGCCAGAAATGTGCAGTTGTGTGTCCCTGCTGATCATGGAAGGAGCTGAATTACTTTCTTTAATCATTAATCTAGAAAATTATTGTCTGCTACCCAAGCTGTCAGTGCAGCTTGTGATTACACAGGTGCACTCTTGCCTTCTGTGAGACAAGAGCTGCATTTTCACTGAGGGCCAAGGGCTCAAGCCACTGCAACACTTTTTGAACTCTGCTTTATGTAAGTCAGATGTGCAGGAGTTGGCAAACTGGGGGAAAAAATGATGAAATATGTTGCTCAAGAATGTTTGCATTTTGTGCAAAGGATCACATGCTCCTCCTGTTTTGCAGCTTGAAGGAGCCTCCCCTCCTGACGGGTGTTTTAGAGCCCAACACCAAGCTACGGAAAGCTGAACGGCTGTGGGAGAACCAGCTGGTGGGACCAGAGTCCATTGTCAATATTGGGGGTAAGCTCTGACAAAAGCAGCTTCTAAAGAAGGCTCTTTAAACGTTTTTCCATTTGTTCAGCAGTAGCCCTCTTAGATAACAAACTCTGGGAGTTATTTTCAATATGCAGGTTTCCTAGAAGTAATTGTGTTATGCAGAAAAACCTAGGTTGTCTATGCTGTGTTTAGTTTTTCTCCTCTTTCTCTAGGATTTGTTGGGCTTGGCTCTCTGCTTTTCTCTGTATGTAATCTCTCCTATGTATATGTTTAGTTTTTCTCCTCTTTCATGAATTTGAAATAAATCTTGTTGTCACATTAAAAATCCCTGACTTCCTGGATTGAGAGCATCAGCAGTGTAGTCAGGGGCTACTTACATTTGGAGGAAATGGTCCCATTTTTCATTTGGGAAATTCCTCTTAACTGGGAATTAATATTTAGAAACTACTACCTGTTCTTTTAAAGCTCGTTGCTGCTGAGTGAGCTGAATTTTGTGGTGTTGAGCTTTGCTTTTATGACAGGAAACAAATCTCAAATTGATAAATAGCTTATTTACATTTTACTTCTATTGCACAATATCATATCCCATATTCATAACTCCCTTATATTCTATATTAATAACTCTAAAAGCTTAGATTCTTCTTGCAAGGAATCTAACCAACATAGGTGCCACTTTTCTCTTGTGGCACGTGGGTTCTTCCCAAAGTCACAAACCCATGCCACATCTGAGTAATTTCTTAATGAGTTCTCTGTCCTTCTAATGCCATAACATCCTCATAGTGAGCCCAGCACTGTGCAGGAGTTGTTTCTTTTTACTGAAGGAGGGGTGAGACTTGGAACTACTCTTAACGCCTACTGAAAGATCCTTCAGTGCAAGAGGTGATCAGTAGGTGCCATATAACTTATTTTCCTTCTACTTTATCTTCTAATTTATTAGTGAAATATTTGTAAGAAATTACATTACCCAGTAAAAAGCTACTGTAAATTCTTTCCTCAGGTTACACTTTTTTACCTGTATCTGCTAACAGTGTGCTAAAGGGATTACCTGAAGCTATTGATTTTTTATGGTGCCTGGTTTCATCAGTCTCATTGGAAACTCTTTATGGAAACCTTCCTGCAAGGGACAGCTGACCTATGAGTGAAATAATCAACCTGACTGGGAATAAGTTTTCTGTGAATAAATGAGCTGAGTTCTCCTTATTCCCTGCTTCATGCTAGTAGAAGGATGCTTACCAGTATTGTTTTGTGATCAGCTTAATCACAGAAGTTGTTTTTGCAGATGTTCTGTTTACTGGGACAGCTGATGGGAAGATTATCAAAATTGAAGATGGGGAAATACAAACAATAGCCAGAATTGGCCATGGCCCTTGTGGTGAGTGGCAGCTCCTGAACACAGTGTGTTTGAAAATGTCTGGGTCAAGGGCATGTGTTGGTTAAGCTGTGTTCAGTGTGGATTGCAGGTGCACATCTTGTTCTGCAGAAATTTGTAGCAGAGATATTAATGTGTGAAGTATGAGTGAAAATATTGGAACATTGGAAGGAAGAGTAGAACAGAGGGCCAAAAGAATGGAAATGGGTGGTCTTGATAGCAAAGCACACAGTTTCCAGCAGAAAAATTTAAGAATGCAAGGAGGTTTTATGTCATGACTACCAGGTCTCCACCATGTAAGATGTGCTAGTGGAAGATCCTGCATCTTAACATTGGAAGGAGGACAAGAGTGAAGTGCATCACAAATAACAGTCCTTTTCCTGTTAGTCCATCCAGAAAAAGCATCTATCTTAAGAAAAAAATGGTCTAATATTTGTGAAAGCTTAAGTCACCAAGATTCTGAGCTGAAGGGCCATCTCATAAAAACTGAGGACTTCTAAACAAGTGTGAGTGAATGAACTCAAGCTAATTTGTGAGTGGAAAAGTGTCTTGGTTTAAAACAATTATAGGACACTTCAAAATGAGTTCTCTCTCCTTGTATTTTCAACCCTTCCTTTTTCACCAATAAGGAGAGATGAGTGTGATAAATGAAAAAATAGCAGTTCACTAAAAAAATAAAACAGCAACAACCAAGATAACAGTAATAACCACTAGATACAAATGTGCTGAATCTTGTTGACAAAGAAAAATCAACACAGCAACCAACCCTCCATAGAACCCCCTCATCCCCCAAACAGCAGCAAGGGAACAAGGACAAAACAGAAGAATCCTGTCCCAAACCAGTGAAATGCTGCTGATCCATCTCCATCACACCACCTGAGAGGAGCTCTCCTGACAGTGGCAGCTGGAACTGGGTCAGTGGCTGGGACTCCTGGAGAGAGGAGATGGTGCTGGTAGAGCTGTCCTGGGTGACAGCAGCAAAAACAGATCTGAAGGAAACTTCCTCCATGGCCCAGAAGCTGAGCTGCCCCTGGCAACAGCAGCCAGAAGGATGTTCCAGAATCCTCCAAAGATAAACAAACCTGCCAGGCTGCCTTGCACTGACTCAGAGAGTCTGCCCCAGACAGCTTTCTTGGCAGCCTGGTCAAAAAAAGCTGCAGCCTCTGCTCCCAAGCCCTAGGGAGGACAGAGGAGCTGTGTGTGCCTGTTCCTTCTCTGTTAGAGGGATTCCAGGTCACCTGCCTCCATGAGCCTGGCCTAAAACACCCCAGTTCTTCTTTCAGCTCCTGACTTCTAAAGGGACAGTGGTCATTTAGGGAAGATATGGAATACAATACACCTTTTTTGGGCTACCAGGACAGAAAGACAGCAACTTACTTAGAGATTTCTGAATATAAATATCATCTTCTCCATCTATGGAATTTTGCCTTGCATTTTGTTGTATTTATTTCCCTTCCTGTGTTTGTAAGCACAGTGGGAGTTGTTGCTGCACTTAGAGATCCTGCATTGGCCATGGTATTTTTGTTTTCTCACTGCTAAATTGCAGCAATTTCTTGTGGAATTCTACACCTCTTTTTGAAATTATTTGCTTCATTTAATGGGATTTCTGGAACTGAGTGAGGAAAACTGGTGGCAGCTTATTTATTACAGAACCATCTATGTGGAGAGCTTAATGTCCATTTCAGCAGTGCCTGGGTAGTCTGAGAAGCCTGGCTGGTGTTTGTTGGGACTGATGGGAGTTTTGTTTGTGGCAATGATACAGAAACTCACCTGAGGTCCTGCAGGCCTGTGCTGATTGCCAGTTATAAATTAAGGTCAGGAGTTGTTGCTGTCCCTGTTAGCTCTCATTGACATGTCCATCATTTATTCTATGTAATTTTATGTGGATGATTAGACATGATTAGACTCTCACATGATTAAACTCTGGGCTGACTTGGCAGCACTCTCTTGGCTGCCTGATAAGTAGAACAGCTTTAGTAGGACAGCTGATGGGAAGCTGGATTTAGGCATGAATGTGGATGTGAAAAATCACCTTTCTTTCTCCTGCTCATTTCCATTGGCCTTGAGCAGCTTGGGAGGGGTGGGAAGGACGTACTGCCCTGATTCTTTGGGGCAAAAATTTCTCTTGCTAAGGTTTTCAGACTGCTGATGTTCTGAAGTTCTTAGCTCTTCAGGACTCCAGTATCTCCTTGAATTTATCTAAATTCTTCAGGTTTGCAGAATTCTTCCTCGTCATATAGAAGTCTTCAATGTCTTTGTTTTGAGAAACTAGCTGTTCATGACAATGTTGGACCTTTTCAGAGAAAGAAAGGGTTTTTAATTTAAAAATTATTTAATTATAAAAACAGAGCACACACACCCCAAAACCTGCATAAAACTGATTCTTTTGGAGAAAAAGCATTTTTTAAAATCCAAAATTTTGATTCTACTCCAACTTGGGCAGCTGTTAGTTACTAGCCTGACAGATTCTATGATTATCTCCAGACTGGTGAAAACATGGCATGGGGTTATTTGCTTCACTCCCACCTAGTAAAGAAGAAATCATTTTTAAATGAATGTATGTGCCATATGTATGCCATAGAGCTTTTATAAGCCACAGTTTAACTCAAAGGTCACATGTGCAAGCAAAGGGAAAAAAACCAAACAAAACCTCAAATATTTTATTTATTATTTTATTTATATTTTATTCTGTATTTTCCATCAGCCAGTGATGCCTGACTGCTTCTCAGGAAGCAGGGCTGCAGCACATGTAGAGTTTGTTTAGGAAGGCAAATGTAAATAATAATTGCTTCTCCTTCCTCCTCCTTTTTCTTAGCTTTCATATGTGGCATTGAATGTCCCTGTGGTCAGTTTGGGCCAGCTGTCCTGGCTGTGTCCCCTCCCAGGACCTTGCCCACCCCCAGCCTGCTGCAGGGAGCATTGATGCTGTGCCAGCCCTGCTCAGCAGCAGCCAAAACACCTTTTCAGCTGCCTGTGCAAAGCACAGCACTGGGAGGGCTCTTCATCCCAGCCAGAGCCAACACACCTGTGTAGGTACCCTGAATGCCTTGTATTTATTTCTGTTTGGAAAAGCATTTTAAAATTGTTTCCTTAGGAGGCCGTGGAGATGAGCCAACATGTGGAAGACCACTTGGCATGAGAGTGGGGCCAAATCACACCCTGTTTGTGGCAGATGCTTATTATGGACTCTATGAAGTTGATCCTGATACAGGTATGACTTTTCTGCTCCAAAGTTTTCTTCCACTGACAAATCTGGGCTTCATTTGCAGTTTTAGCAGATGCTGCAGGCAAAACAATGCCTTTTTTTGTGAAGTGATTTGAGGCTGTGTGGGTGAAATGAGTCATGCAAGAACTTGAAATTTATTTCCTTGTAGCAATCACTTCCTCTCTGTGTCTGTCTATCTGCATCAGAGCTACCAGTGACTTATCTTCTGGTGTTGCATAGTTTTTGTTGTTAAAATTGGTGTCCTAAGATCCATGAATAGAGCTCTGTTGTTGCTGTTTTGGCTTTCGTAAAAGGAAACGAAAAAAGATTGATACATAAAACCTTTTGCCATTTTTGCTGTACTTTTGTTTCTGCCTTGATCTCACTGTGGTAATGAGAAGCTCTTCACTTTCCTGTAACCCAAATCCACACAAAGTAAAGAGAGATGCATTTTGGTGTGGCTACATTGTGTGTCTTTTTTTTCCTTCTTTTTGTATCCAGGTGAAACAAAGATGCTTGTGTCAACCAAAACACCCATAGAAGGCCAGAAGTTGTCATTTGTAAATGATCTTACAGTGACCAGGGATGGGAGGAAGATCTACTTCACTGATTCCAGCATTAAATGGCAAAGACAAGACTACTTGTTCCTGCTTATGGAAGGCACAGATGATGGGCGGCAAGTATCTCCTTCCCTGTCCTGCTTTAGGGCAAATTTGGGAGAAAACCTCCAAAGGGGGCCCCTCCAGAAAGCAAACCCATACAGCCTCTCCCTCCAACCAGTTTGGGAAGGATTCCTGAGAGAGGGGTGGAAAGAACCTGTTTATTTAACAGGCACAGCAGCCCCAGCACACAAAATGAACAGTACCACATGGCACCACTCTTTCACCACTCTGAAAAAAGATGACAAATTCAGAGAGTCTGTCTTGGGGGTGGTCACTCTGTTATCAGTGTCTCAGGTGCTGAGGTAGCTGCACCACAGGGTGCAAACTCTCAATGTTTCCAGGTCCCAGTCCAGAGCAGGTTTGAGTAGGAAAGGAAAGGAAAAACAGTCCAGGGAAAAATTTGGACTGCTTAGCTAAACTAACTAATGAGCAGAAGCAAAAAGCAGGAGCAAAACAGAAGCAAAAGGCAAAAGCAGCACCATGTACTGCCCCATCTCTGTGACCTGCCAGCTGTGGGGGTGTGGCTGGTAACAAAACCAAAACAGAACATTCACTCTTCAGAGCCAGTCTTGAAGGCACAGTGTAGCCATGATATTTTCTGAAAAATCCTTTCCTTAGGATTTTTCCTCCTGAGAAGCTGAGAGGCCTCAGGAACAAAATGTAAACATTGATTATCTGCTGCTGTGGAATGCAACAGGTGCGTCTGTGATTGGGCTCATGTGGATGTTTGTAATTAATGGCCAATCACAGTCAGCTGGCTTGAACTCTGTCTAAGACACAAGCTTTTGTTTCCTTCTTTTTCTATTCTTAGCTAGCCTTCTGATGAAATCCTTTCTTCTATTCTTTTAGTATAGTTTTAATGTAATATATATCATAAAATAATAAATCAGCCTTCTGAAATGTGGAGTCAGATCCTCATCTCTTCCCTCATCCAAAAACCCCTGTGAACACGGTCACAGCACAGAACATAAAATCCAGCATAAACAGAACACACAAATGGGGATACAAGCATCATAGCATCACCCTGGGACACCAAGGCATTTCACTTGCTGTCAGCTCAGCTGTAGGAGTGCAATTCACCACTTCCTTGATCTTCACTTTTTTTCCCTTTATAAACCCACCTTTACAAACACTGCACTGCGCAGGGGAGGGTGAGGGAATTGTGTGGGTGTTGCCAATGAGACCTGCAGCAAAATAAATTGAGATTCCCCTTTTTCCTTCTAGAGCACTGGCATGGAGCTTTGTTTTAAAAGTGAAGGTGTTAGCATTGCATTCAGCACAAATCCTTCATGAATGCTGCCTTGTTATTTCCTGGCTATTCTGCCTTCTTAACTTAAATGTGGTGCCTGTGAAAAAAGATAGAATGCCTGAAAAATGAAACACGGATGCATAAATATTCATCTTCACTCAAAAATGGTTTTTTTCAGCCTCCTTGAATATGACACAGTGACAAAAGAAGTGAAAGTCTTAATGGTGGGGCTGAGGTTTCCCAATGGCGTGCAGCTCTCTCCTGCAGAAGACTTTGTCCTGGTGCAGGAGACAACCATGGCTAGAATCAGAAGGTGAGTATGGCTTTGGAATTATTACCAATCTGTGTAGAGATTGTTTAAATAAATGAATGGAATGACAAAAGAAACACTACACTTCAGTTATGCCTAGTTAAAAATGACAAGGTGACCTTCCTCAATACTTAATATTTTTATTTCACTTTAAATGTCTAGGTTGCATAATCTTTCTATCATGGGCTCCTTAAGCACAGTGGAGTCAGCTGACTTTATTCCTGGGGAGAAGTGTGTGGCAGTGCTGTATTTCCCTCTATCAAAATTATTTTAAAAATTATTTTTTTAAATATTGGGGCTCTCATTTATTATTTTGACTGATTGAGTTTAGATGTTCTAACCTATTATCTATACTTTCCAGGTATTATGTGTCTGGGCTGATGAAAGGTGGAGCAGATATGTTTGTTGAGAATATGCCTGGTCTTCCAGACAATATCAGGTTAAGCAGCTCTGGAGGATATTGGGTAGCTATGGCAGCTGTGAGACCCAATCCTGGCTTTTCTTGGTTGGACTTCTTATCTGAAAAAACATGGATTAAAAGGATGATATTTAAGGTAAAAAAAAAATTTAAAAGGATTTTTTTAAAATATCACCTTTAGTAGAGGAATGGAAGTGATAAATATTTGTTTCTTCCTCTTCACAGAAAGATTTAAGAAACATTAGGTGCTGTGGTTAAACTGTTGTTGCTTTCCCCTGGTAGAACAGCCTTTATATATTAATAGGTAGTAAAAATTTAACATTTGCTTCTTTGAGTAGCAGGTACACATCTCTTAAGTTGCCTTCCATCTTGATCTTAGGAAAGAAAAAGAGACTATCTCTAACCATGCAGCAAGACAGGATCTTCATTTGGATATGTGAAGACTTCACCTGAAGTGCCTAAACTGCTTATTGCCAGGTGTCTGAAGAGCATTTGGGAAGTGTGAGCTGTTCCCATGCCTGCCCTAGGCACCCTAGGAGACAGTGTGCACCTTGTGGATGGTGTTAGGTGACATTTCTGGTTCACTTATGCCTGTTTTTGTGTCACCCTGCTTTAGGATGGGCAAGGATAATGTGTTTTTTTAAGGGCTAAAGAAACAGCATGGTGCTTTTTAAACAATGCAAAGAGTTGAATACACTTCTGTCCTCAAAAAACTAAAAAAGAGCAAGCAGTGCTTAGGATTTCATTCCAGCTGAACAAGGTCTGTGATGTCCCTGTCTCTCCTGGTGCAGTGCAGGAGCTCTGAGTGATGCTGAGGGGAGCTTGGCATCAGCTGCACCAGAGCAAGCTGCTGTCTCTTGTGTGGGCAGCCTTTCAGCCTGCCTCTGGAGCAGAGTGAGCTTCTGCTGATCCTTTTGTTTCCTCTCCAGTTGGCTTTACAGATATTGATGTGTTAACCCTGTGTGAGAGTGTTCACTCAAAATGTGTCCTTGTGTTCCCAGCTGCTGCTTCTGAGGAGCGTGGAGTGGTCTTTGCCTGTGTAAATGTCTGAGATCAGATTGTAGAGAGCAAAACCTTCTGTTGATTTTTCTTTCTCTTTCTTTTCTTCCAGTTGCTGAGTCAGGAAACTGTGACAAAGTTTGTGCCCAAATATAGCCTTGTTGTTGAACTCAGTGAGACAGGAGCCTACAAAAGGAGCTTCCATGATCCCACTGGGCTGACAGTGGCTTATGTCAGCGAGGCACACGAGCACAACGGGCACCTCTACCTGGGATCCTTCCGCTCTCCCTACGTTGGCAGACTTGATCTCCAGCACATTTAACTGCCTGCCCATGAGGAGTGCCACTGTCCTGTGCTGCTCCAGAGGTGCAGAGGAGGCATGAGCTTGAGGCAGTGTGTGACCAAGTGACAAAAAGTGGGACAAAAAGTGACGGACAGTCTGTTATGGTGCAGCAGCACTGTGGCCATAGGAAGAGATACAGTTTGCTGTACCTGTCCTCTGTCCTGGCTGACTGTTCATGCTCTGGAGCTGGCCTGTATTACTGTTCACATCTGAGGACTATGGGGAGGCATCTTCATTCAGTTCTTTGTTGCTCCAAGGAAATCCATTGATTTTCCTGTGCCCAGCCTTGTTTGGAATCATCTTGAACAGACACCATCATGTCGCCTTTAATGCAACTGTGTGTCCTCTTATCTGGAAGGAATTGTGATGGATGGAGTTTAATTGTGTGTGATTTGGGTGGAAGAGGGTGGCTTGCATGTGTTAATTTCTGTTTTAGTGCCTCCTGTCCAGGAGTGATTACAGTGCATGTTCTAATGTTCTACCATGGTTCTGTGGTAGAGGCAGCAACATCCAGGACATGCCTAGGAATCCAGTTATGCCATTGGGTTTCTTCAGTCCCAACCTGTGTAAGTAACATCAGACATTGCAATTAACTGTTAATCAACATGCAGAATCAAATTGGATCCTTACCTGTGGACTCCTGTGTTTCTTTATAACATTGAGATCAGATGATGAATGAGAATTGCATTTTCTGTATTAGTAAGAACTAGTTCCAATGAGTCTGAAAAGAGTTGTTGTAGTATTTATTCCATGTTTCCAGGTCCTGAAAGTCTCCTGTTCATGATCTGTGTGACCATTCCAGGGAGGAGAGGGCTAGCTGCAGGAATCCTCTTCAACATACTTTTTATGGAGAACTGGTAAAGATTTTGGGGAAAATTGGTGTCTGAAGGTGGATGTGGACTCAAATGGCACCTGTAAAATCTACTGTTGGTGGATGAGGAAGGCTTTGGTGGAAGTTTTTGGAATGCATGTCCTGGGACTTCCTCTGTTAACAGCTGCTCTGCTTGGTAAATGTGGAGAATGCTTTGCTGCCAGCTTTGCAAAGGAAAGCCTGTGCAGTTTCATTTTGTGGCTGGAATGGCTGGCAGCACAAAGGAATTCCAGACAAGAACTCAAGTTTGTAGAGGAGCCAGGGATGAGGGGACTCACCAGCAAGGAGGGGAATGTGCAGCTCCAGGGCAGCCTTGGCTGCAAGGATCATGAAGTGCTGGAGTCCAACTTCCTCAGGGCAGGGAGGAGGGTGTAGAGCAAACTTACTCCCCTGGATTCAGGAGGGCAGACTGGCACCTTCAGGGATCTGCTTGGTGCAATACTATGGGATAAAGCCCTGGAGGGAAGAGGAAGCCAAGAAAAGCTGGTTGGTATTCAAGGATCACCTCCTCCAGGCTCAGGAGTGATGCATCCCAGTAGAGAGGAAGCTGGGCAAAAATGCCAGGAGGCCTTGTGTAGATGAACAGGGAGCTCCTGGACAAGCTCACACACTAAAAGGAGGCCTGTGGAGGGTGGAAGCAGGAGCTGTAGGCTGGCAGGAATACAGAGCGGTTGTCCAAGCAGCCAGGGATCAGGTTAGAGGAGATAAAGGCAAAGATAAAGGAGGTTAGAGGAGATAAAGCTCTGAGAGAATTAAATGTGGCCAGGGACATCAAGGACAACAAGAAAAGCTTCTGCAGGTGTGTGGGTGACAAAAAGGAACACTAGGAGAAATGAGGACCCTCTCTGGAAGGAAAGGGGAGACCTGATTACCTGTGGCATGGCAAAGGCTGAGGTGCTCAGTGAGTGTTTTACCCCTTCTCCACCAGGATGTGCTCCAGCCACACTGCTCAAGGTGCAGAAAGGAAAGGCAGGGACTGGGGGACTGAAGAATCACCCACTGTAAATCACATTTCAGATCATCTGAGGAACATGAAGGTGCACAGGACCTGTTAAAATTCATCTGCAGATCCTGAGGGAACTGGTGGGTGAAGTCACTGTCCATTGTATTTGAGGAGTTGTGGTAGTCCAGTTAAGCTCCCACCAAGTAGAAAAGGGGAAAATAACTCCCATTTAAAAAAAAGGGAAGAAAGGAAGTCCTGGGGAACTGCAGCCTGTCAGTCTCACCTCTGTGCCCAGCAGGGTCACAGAGCAGAGAGATTGGAACTTGTTATTCAGAGAAGTTGTGGATGCCCCTCACTTGAAAGTGTTCAAGGCCAGGCTGGAGGGGGCTCTGAGCAACCCAGTCTCACAGGAAGTGTCCCTGATGGTCTTTGAGGTCCCACCCAACCCAAAGAATACTATAATTTTAAATAAGAGGTTTTGAATCTTGAAGAACTAAAGGGGTTGCTTCAGCAGCTGTGTGGTTTAGTGCATTGTTACTTTGGAATTGAGGGTTTTGCTGCTCTCTCCTTTTCTACCACTGGGTGACAATCCAACCTAAATTTACACTATTGCTGCATTTCTTCACCTTTAGAAAGGAAAGAGATGTGCTATAAATATATAATGAAAAGCACCAGAAAAGGGGAAGGTGATGCTAAAAATGTTGCCAAATTTCAATGGCCTCCTGCTCTTCTATTAATGGAGGGCTATGCAAATGAAAATGACTGTTCCCTGTCAGTGCCTCTGTCACCCTGCTCTGTGTTCCTGCCAGGCTGCAGCAGCCCTGTGGCAGGACTGGATCAGGCTGACTTGTTCCTGTGCAGGACAGGGCTGGTCTTTTTGGGAAAACCCAGTGCAGGGTGGGCTGCTTCAGCACCAGCTGTTAGCACTGCCCTGCCAGCCCTTGCAGCTGTTGGTGCTCTTCTGGTGGGATACCAAAGTTAAACTTGATGGCATCTCAAGGTGGGGTTGGAAAAGCAAATCTGCTGTGCTGTTTTGTTTTTGGGAGTTTTTTTTGCTGATGCTTTGGCACCCTTGGGGCAAGCACAGCTTTGCCTCTTGGTGCACAGTTTTCCCTAGTGCTTTATTTGCCAAAGTATTTCACCAAGTAACCTTTGGACAGAGTGCAGTTCTCTGTTAAATTTTTTTTTGGACTTGTACCCCATAAGCTCCCTCTCTTTGTACAGGCTGGACAGACAGGCTTTATTCAGTGTGAGAGATTAAATCTCTCTGAATCTGTAAAGTCCCAGCTGTAGTGGGTGGCACAATGCTAAGCAACAAAGTTTTCATGGTGACAGGCTGCTTAACCAGGCCATTGGTGTTCCATTTCTCATAAGAACCTTAACACTTCATTTCAGCTGGCTCCCATTCCTGGTGCTGTGCTGGATCCTGATAATCCATCCCTGGTATGCAGAAGTGGGGGGATCTGCAGTAAAACCCAGGTTGGCTGGCACACAGGTCTCATTATTCAGCATAAGGGGTGCTTAAGAACAATATTTTTCTAGAAACTAATTTTTTTTCCAAAAAAAAAAATCTCTAATTTTGATTGGTTTTCAAATGGAAGGGTAAAGCAGTAGCACTAAAATGCCTGTGGAATAAACAAACTGGCATGAAGTCTTGATGCTCCTGTGAGGACTGGTTTTACAGGCTCATTCCACTTCCCCAGGGGCTGAGTCAGTGATGTGTTGATTGCAGATGGATGGTGACACACCTGCCTTGAGCAAGGAGAAACCTGGAACAAGCCAGGCTTGGAAAAAGCCAGCCAGTCTTCTCTTTTTATGATGTGAGTGCAGGAACATGACACCTCTGCAGCTCTGAGGCTGGCTCTTCTCTCATGTGAGAAGTCTTACTGAATGCAAGAGCATTTACAGAGGTATCCAAAGGTCTTGTCAGAGCATGGTTGTCTTCTGGTGGCAGAAGAAAGGACTGTGGTTCCCTAAAAAAGGAGGAAGTCCTCTTTGCACAACTCCCAGAAAAGCCTGAGGCTGCTTCCTGTGTCTTACCCAAGTTTCTTTTGGGACAGACTATGGAATGTTGCCCTGCCTCCTCAAAAGGCCTGGAGAAAATTTTGATTTCATGTAAAGCCCTGCAGTAAAACTACCCAAGGAAAGGAGCTGAGCTGGAGTGCACCACAGCTGTGCATTTAAAAAATGTGCTTTGTTTTACTTTGTTAATAGAATAGATGTTTCTGCAGGGCACAAGTATCAAGAAGATTTTGCTGAAAGTTTTTAAAATGTTACTCCACAATTGACTGCTCTGTTTCTTGTCTGGAACAAACTTCTGTACTGCTGGAACGTAACCTGTGTGCCCCTGACACTTTTATGCAGAGGTTGGTTTCTCAGTGTGAACAGCTGAGGGAAGTGATAGCACAAAGTCTTTGCATAAATCTTTAAATTCCTTTAAATTTGTGACTGCTGTGTGCCAGTAAAAACTTTGCAGGTGAGATAATGACCTCTTAAGCTTCTGGTTCTGTCTGCTCAGTGATCACAACATGGATCTGATGATGCTGACACTTGGGCCTTCTCATCCAACCTGCTTAAAAACAGTGCTGCAAAAGAATGAGCACAGGGGGCAGCTGATTTTTGCTCAAATGCTGATTTTTTTTGAGGCAGGGACTGAAAAATGTAGCAGTAAGTTGTTGTAGTTAGCTGTGTGTGGAAGGCTTTTTCCTCACAGTCAGCAGCTCTCGTGTCTCCTTATCTGCCTGCTGCCAGCTAAGCCCCAGCTGTCAGTGGGCTCTGCAAGTCAGCCAGGTTGTGAAACTGGGTGCATCTGGGACAGACAGAGCTCCCAGGTCCTGCACGGGGAGCTGCTGGTGTCAGGAGAATGCAGAGTGGGAAGTCTGTCAGTCAGCAATGCTTCATGTTTTGGTGGCAGGCAGTTTGTTTCCTGTGCAATTTAAAAAGTGGCAGTATGAGAGGAGATATTTGCAGAGCAGAGCTTTTGAGCAAATGCAGATCTCTGTTTGAGGGTCACCGGCCACTTTGAAGCTCTGCTGAAACTCAGGTTGTGGTTGTCCCACCAGCTCTTAAAGTGTCGCAGACAACTTTTATGAAAAATCCTTTCCTTAGGATTTTTCCTCCTGAGAAGCTGGGAGGCCTCAGGAACAAAATGTAAACATTGATTATCTGCTGCTGTGGAATGCAACAGGTGCATCTGTGATTGGCCTCATAGAGTTGTTTCTAATTATTGTCCAATCACAGTCAGCTGGCTTGGACTCTCTGAGACAGAAGCTTTTGTTATCATTCTTTGCTATTCTATTCTTAGCTAGCCTTCTGATGAAACCTTTTCTTCTATTCTTTTAGTATAGTTTTAATGCAATATATATCATAAAATAATAAATCAAGCCTTCTGAAACATGGAATCAGATCCTTGTCTCTTCCCCAGTCTGAAAACCCCTGTGAACACTGTCACATTAATGTCACTGCTGGGATTGTTCCTATTTTTCTTCAACATACAGAGCTGGCAGAAACAAGTTTTCCTTCTCACCTCATGCCCTAAATCTTTACTAAAAATATCACTGACTTGCCATTGTAACCTGAAATAGCTGTCAGAGACCCAGCAAGGTCTGCAGGGGTATGAACTCCTTGGAGTGAATTAGGGAACTGTTCACCTTGGTGTAAGCAAGATGCAGAAGGCAGAGACATTGGCATTTTGACTGCTGCATGTCATTGTGATGAAGTGGCATTTAGCTGCAGCTCTTTAGGTCAGTGCTAGCACTGTCCTCCTCTTTAATTACCCAAATCCTTCCTGAGTGAAGTGCTCTGGGGTGATACAAAGAGCTCAGCTGACTTCAGCCCTGCTCCTTTCTTTGGTGATGAAAGCTCTGTTACCATAGCTGAGGGTATGATGGGTACTACATTCCAGTGTGCCTTTCTCCTTGTAAAGCACACTGGAATTCTGTGTCACAGTGAGCACTTGGATGCAGCCTTGAACATAAGGCTGATCTGTCTTTCTCAGCAGGAGCTTTTCTGTTTGGATGGAGAGCTCTGAACAGTCGTGCTGCATTTTCCTTGGGAGAGCAGCAAAAGCCTGTTGGGTTTGTCAGCCTGCATGGTGCCAAGTTCACCTGGCTTTAACTTTTGTTGCTGTGACAGATGGAGAATTGGCTTGGTGAGGTGACTGAGATGAAGCACTGTGTGTCAGGGGCTTGGAGAGTCACACAGGGGACACTGTTGTGTGACATGCTCACTGCCTGCATGCATCTCTGCACAGACCTGAAGTGACAGCGTGCTGCCTGCTCGCCCCTTGGTGGCATGTGAGAGGCAGATGACATCTGTTCTGAACACCAGGCTGTCCTGCAGGCTCAAGGAAGGAACATGGATCTGCCCAGCCTGTCTGGAGCTGACAGCCTGCTTGGAAGCCCTTGGATTGTGTGAAGTGTGTAGCTGAAGGAGGAGAGGGCTTGAGACCATTCCCAACCCCTCTGAGATGCAAAGAGCAGCTCTTTCTGCCTTCTGCTCTCCTACAAACTTAGCTGTGGCTTGGCTTTCCTGCTTTGTGGACAGCCCAAGCCACCATTGCTGACTTTCTTTCTCCTTGTCTTTGGCACCAGGCTGTTGGTGATGGCTGAATGTAGCATCACATTACATCCTCTTGTGGCCCTTCTGGAGCTTTCTTTAGAGCACTGTTTTTTGGGTTTTTTTGCCTTTTTTTTCCCCAGCCAAGGCACTGCTGTTCCCAAAGATACAGCACAGCTGCCTCTCCAGCACTGGATGCTGAACTTGAGCTGCTGCTGAGCCACCTGTTCATCACAAGTGTTGTTTCTGAAGCAGAACTTGGGGCTTGCACAGCTTTGGGATTACTTGGAGCAGATACCCAGATGTACTATTAATACAATCTGTTTTAAGATCCCCAGAGCTTGGCTTGGAGCCAGGCCATTCACTGGCCTTTCTTGACTGAATGGTTTTTAAAAGGGCTGAAATTGGGAGTGTTACTGCTAATAGGAGTTACAATATTGCTGCTGAAAGGCAACAACTTCCAGAAAAAAAAGAGTATTTGTGGAAAAAAAAAGGTGTTCTTTGTGGCTTAGATAAGTGCCCTGCCCATTTAGAAGTGCTGGTCTGTGTATGACTGATCATGGGCTCAGACTTTATGGTTGTTTTAAGGCAGCAGCTGCCCAAATTCTTCCTAACAGAGACCTTAGTCCACTGTAAGCAATAATTAGCCCATGGATGAAGAGTGAAGACTTGAAGGAATGGTAGATGCCACCTAGAGAAGACCATCATTGTACTGAACCTGAATATAAGCTGTGGTCTGCCAGAGATTAAATGTTGTACATTAACCTAGATGGAACTATGCTGTTTAACCTCAGAATTATTCTTTGGCAATATGATTAAATTTATTAGCCTTGACATTTGCAGTGATGCCCTTTCACAGTCTAGCTTAGCTTTAATTAAGGTGGAAGCACTCATTGGACTGATTCATTTCTGGGATGTTTGTGTTTCAAGACATCCTTATCCATACCTCTATCTTAAAAAAAAAATAGAACAGCTCTACCTCTTGCCTTCCTGACAGATGTGTCTGACCATTTCCCTGGCACTGGAAAATGTTAAAACTTGGGTGTGTGTGTTTATGTATACCCAGGCAAACCACCCCACTGTTGTCAAGCTTTCCTAGGTGTTGTATTCACTCATGCTGTAGTTTAGACTTGTTTCCATCATGAAAGCTCATCACAAAAGAAGTGCAGCAGAGCTTCCTGGGAGTGCTTGGGAATTCAGCCAGAGGATGGATGGCAAATGAATGACAACATATGTTCATGTGCAGTTTAGTTTTGGAAAAACAGATACACAACTGGATAGCAAGACATTCAGTCAAGGCAGGCCTTGTCTTTTGAGTGTTTTTCTCAAGGAAAAAACAACCATGTGCTTTGAGAGAAAAGCTCTGTGCAGTTCTGTACAGCTGTTCTCCACTTCAGTATTGACCTCAGCAGTCCAGGCAAGGAAAAACTCAGGGGAGGAGATTCTCTGGAAGTCAGGCTCTCATGGGGAAAGGTCTTGGTGGCAGTGGGCAACAGGGATATGCACTTTGTGTGTCCAGGGTGTTATCCAGACCTCAAAATAGCATCTCAGCATCTGTGAATAAAAGGGGAATAGGTGAGAAAGTTCAGGTGTCTGCTGGTTGATCTCAGCACTGCAGGCTGTGATGGGGCAGGAGAAAAAAGCATCCTTTTGTCTGCCCACTTTATCCTAGGAAAAGTGCTGTTTGCTGAGTGATCTTGTCTAGTGGGAAAGCCTCTGTAAAGTGTTTCCCACCCAGGAAAGCTATTTTGCACCTACTCTATTTCTGCACACTCTCCTCAGTCACCCAGGAGCATGGGCCAGGTGGATGTGTCTGCTTCAACTCCCTGCAGGCAGGAGCTGGCCCTGGGTGCACGAAAGTTAAGAACCTGGCCTCACCCCAGCTGGCTCTGCAGAGGAGAGGCAGAGCTGGTCTGAAAGGGTTTGTACAGCTAGAGGTGACCAGGAATCCCCTGCAGTTCCTGGGCACCCCAAATAAATGGAACACATACCTGTTGCAGGTTTTTTTCCCTCTGGAAGTGACATCTGTCCAGGCTGGGGTGATCCCTCTTCTCACACACGGTGCGTTTGATTTCCACGTGAAGCATGTACTTCAGCCCTCTGACTATCTAGAGAAAGCAGTTTCCTCCTTTAGAGTGGGGGTAGGGGAAAGAGATGCCAGAACTTTGGCTAGAAATCAAGTGCCACACCTGGGAACTCTGTGTCACCCACACAGAGCCCTCCTGTGTAGCAGTGCTATAGGGAACAGCTTCAGCAGCCCTAAGGAGGATCAGGGATGTTGTGTCCTGGATATGCCATAGAGGGGTCAGTTAGAAGATGGTTTGGAGATCCATCAGGAGCCTGTTGCTCTTACCTGTACCATGGCTGTCTTTATCTGAGATTCCTTAAAGAGGAAGAGGTCATTGGAGCTGTTGTTGTATCTGTAGACCCCAAAGCGAGCGGCCCTGTGCACCTCGGGGCTGTCGGTGCTCACTGGCACAGGGAAGCCAGGCCTTATGGTTGAGTGGGGTGGTGTAACCTGTGCACCTGAAACAACACCAAACACCAGGGTAAAACACAGCAGGGGCATGAAAGGGTGGGAGCTTCAGCCCTCTGAACCAACGCTAAGTCCTTTTACTCATCCAATGCATTTGGAGGTCTCTGCTCGCATCCATTACAAAGTAGTTTTTTATTTATACGACTGAAATGGTGAAACAGTCCTAGGAAATAAAGTGACATAAAGAGATGCAGCCAGAAGTGAAAGCAGAGCTCAAATGCTCTGCTTATAATAAGCCAGTGTATCACAAACACTATAGAAGAAGCTAGAGTATCAGAAAAATATTATTTCAAAGTCGCTTTTATAACTCTCAGTTTATAGAAAGACCAATTTTTGAAACTGCTTGTAAAGATAGGTCAGATGTTGCTCAGAGTGCAGAATAGTTTTGATAACATATCAAACACTGGCTCCAGAGTCCTGCTGCTCTTAATTTGCATATCTTATCTTACAGATACAAGGTTTTATCCCACATCCCAGCCTTATATCTTTGATGGCATCTTGAGGGTTTTATGTTAGAAGGATTCAGATGTTAGGAAGAAATGCTTCACTGAAAAAGGGTGGTAAGACACCAGCACATGTTTAATCCCTGGAAGTTTTCAAGTCCAGGCTAGGTGGAGCTTTGAGCAACACCTAGAGGAAGTTGTCCCTGTCTGTGGCAGGGCTGTTGGAAGCAGATGGTCTTTAAAGCCCCTTCTAACCCAAACAATTCTATGACTACCAAGGTGATGGAGTGGAGAAGCAAGGTGTCCAGGAAATGGAAATTGGGGAGTGTAGGGGTTAACCCATGATCTTTCACATTACAGCAGTTCATAAAACCATTTACTGTATATTTTTACTTGCTTGTGTAGCTCTTTCCCCACACACCGCTTATTTTTCAATCATTTAAAGAAGCTTAGAGCTTACAGTTTATGTCATTATTTCACCCCCTTTTACATTTCCCTTCCTCTCCATTTCCCCACTTCTGAACTCAAAGAAGAGGAAGAAAATCCCCAATCCTGCAGAAGGTGCCATCCAGCCACTGCCAGTGCCAAGGGCTGCAGGTGCAGGACGTGACCCTGTGTGCGTGCATGGCTGTGCTTGTGCACACAGGTGTACACACAGAGCTTGTACTCAATCTGCTGTGAAAGTCAAGCTTTTTATCACCTCTAGCTTTTTTTCACAGATAGATCTCTCACCCCCAGCCAGCTGCACAGAGCAGAGGCTGTGCACTTAAGCCACTTTGCAGGGGCAGCTTGATGATCTGAAGTCTATTAAAAAAATAAACTAAACCAGAATTATGTAATATCAGCAGCATGGAAGGTGACAAAAATGTATCACACATGTTGCTTATGCACATCCTACTTATACTGTCGCGTCCTTCTCACGGGTGTTAATTGCTGCACCCGCTTGTAACAGTGCTCAGGGGTTTATGCCTTGACCTGCAAAGGAGAGACTCAATTCCACATATCTCCTCAACCCAAGGATGTCCAAATCCATCTCTCTTCCTGGCTGACACCCTAGCTGCCTTAATGACCCCTGTATTTTCTTGCAGGTGGGAGCTGAGAGACCCAGGCCATGTGTTGGAGAGGAGTGGGTGTTCTGCAGGTGGCTTTGTGTCTGCTGTGGAGGTGATGAGCTCTCCTGTGCCATGCCTCTGATCTGTGTTGGCACTGTGGCTGTGCAGCCAGCACTGGGCAAGTGTTGTGGTGTTTTTTCACCCAACAGAATCCACTTGTAGGTCCCAAGACTATTTATCAATGATATTTTCGCCCCCGACAAAGGGAGAGAAATGATGCATCTGACTCCATCTTATCAGAAGGGTAATTAATTACTTTATTACACTATATTATTCTATACTATATTACATCTATATTACATTACACCTAAACTGAATCTGCCAAGCACTTAACCCTGCTCACACTACACTGAATCTCATGACTTTCACCCAACAGTCCTGACACACACACTTGGCCCTGATAGGCAAGGAAACAAAACACCATCACTATGGGTAAACAATCTCCATATTGCATTCTGCTTTTGCACAAACACAGGCACAGCAAATGATAAGAATTGTTTTTCCATCCTCTGAGGTTCAGAGAATGTGAATCCCAGAAATATTATTGGGAACAATTGTGCTTTGCTTTTCTCTGTGAGGAGAAATGTGGTGACACCTATTCTCTGTGGGATTCTCCACTGCAACAAGGGTGGGATTTGAGAGTCACAGAAGCTTGTGACCATTCAGCCTTGGACCAAAGCTATTTCTCAGGGAAGCACACCTCACCCAGTGCTCAGCTCATGGGTAAAACTTTTCACAGGGGTTTAAGGCACTGCCATCCACAGGTGATTGAGGAGGGCCATGCAGGACCTGTGTGCAGGCACAAATGAAGCTCCAGGCAGAGCAGGCCCTTGGTTTGCCCACCAGGCCAGCTGTCCTGTTGCTCAGAAATGCCATGCTTTTTCCTGTGCCATCAATAGCAACCCAGCAGCTATGGGGTCCAGCTTTTTCTGAGCTCACCTAGCAGATGGGACATCCTGCCAGGCTGAGAGCAGGTTGCTGCCCTGGGCTCTTCTTGCTGCTCCCCAGCACCTTGCTTGAATGTCTGCTCTCACACCTGTTGGAAAGTTAGGTGTTGCAGTGTTGACATCAGATACTGTTCTTTGCAGAAGGGGGTGATAACCACAGCCCCTTTCAAACTGTACACAATGTCCTTTTGTGGCTTTTGAGAACCTCTTGAGTCATGGTGACGTCTTTCATAGACCTGGGGTGAATGAGACTGGCTGAAACCACACTGTGTGGATGGAAAGAAAACTATTATGTGTGTTATTCAAACCAAAAGTCAGAGTCCAAGAGCTCTTGTTCCTGACTCCAGTGCTGGGAGCAGTGTCACACATGGCCAGGCCTCTGAAATGCATCACCTGGAGAGGTGAGCAAGCTGGACAGGTGGTGTAGACAGGTAGACTCAATATACCATGTGTTGTAAGCAGGGGATAGGTTATAGGTTATGTTTTTCCCCCAGCTTTCACTAAGAAGTACTGGGTGTTTTACCTTGTTCACCTATTGCAACTTGGTGTGGAAAACAACTCATACCAGAGCAAAATGGGTATAAAATCTACTGAGCCCTCGTGGGAGATCTTTATCCCACACTTTTCCTCTGAGGACTCAGATTCCTTAAGGCTAGGATTTGGGTTTTTTTTGTGTGCTTTCATTCCCATTCAAGGTGGTCACTGCATGGCAAACACATAGGTCTGAAATCACTTTCAGTGTTTGGAGAAGTTTGCAGCACTCTATTTCCAAACCCCAGGGACTCTCTGGTGTGAGGTACCTGTAATTCTGATTTTCTCTCTGCTGCCTTTTCTGGCCATTTCATCTCTGGCTTGTCTTGAGTGCCATTTCCTACAAATTAGAATTTGTGTGAGGTGATGGCCCCGTTCCAGGCACAAGGCAGCCTTGGCTCAGAGGGTCAGATAGCTCTGCAGGGCTCTAGGCATGCCAGCATTCGTGAAACATCCAGGCTGTGTGGGAGCAGAGGCACAGCACAACTTGGCCAGGTACCTACCACACTCAGAGGGCACGAGTGTGTGATCTCACAGTCTGAGCAGACAACTCTTGCTGCTCTAGGGAGAGATGCTCAGGAGCAGAGCATTCCTTTTCAGAGCCCGTCCTTGCTCCTGGATTTGGAAATGTCAAGAGAGAGAGGGAAAAGCCAGCCCTCCTCTTGCTCCTTCTGTTGGGCAATAGTAGGGTAAAACCCTTTGCTTGCTCAAAATTAACTGGCAACCATCTGTTATTAAGCAAACAAGGGCTGGTTTTGCAGATATGAGTTGAATATTGCATTAAGAGGCTCTGTCTTGTGCTTTCCTCCTTGGGGATTGCTTTGGGGACCTTGTTCCTGCAGTATGAGAGAGCAATCAATCCTGTGGCTGCTCCCTCCCAGGCTGCAGTGAAACAAAAAGCAGATTGCAACGTGTTGATTTGTTTTTCCCACCAGATACTTTGAAAACCTCCTCCCCATTTCTGCCTCCTTTAAAAACTTCCTCCCCCTAGCAAGGCTAGGGCTATATCTTTACATTTAAGATGTGGCAGAGTTCCTGCATGCCTCTGCAGCCCCCAAAGGAAACCACAGCAGAACAAAAAAGCTACTGGCTAACCCAACACCATCCCCGAGTTCTTTCTGTATATGTGAACCAAAGTAATGCTGAAATATATTCAGTAGTATTGGACCAAAACCTTCAGAGAAAGACGCTCATGTCTGCAGCTCCCATTCTAAAGATTTAAGGCCAGCTGCAATCAAGAGAGTTCCCTTGCTCAGCAAAGAAAGAAATGAAACAGGTTAATGCTTCATTAAAAGTCAGCTAATCTGCACTCAAGTGTCCATCTGTACTTAGCAGTCAGATTGTTACCCGCAGCCTTTAGATTTAATAATCAAGGTCATGCAGAGTTTAAACACTGACAAATGAGTTAAAACCATAAATTGACTTTAAAGCCCCTAAATGATATCCCTGGACAGCACGGTTCACTAGACAAGGAGAAAGTCTTTGGAGCAGTTGGGTTTTCGGCTGCAGCCTGAGCCCTGCAGCGCTGAGCCAGCACGGGCAGCACTTGGAGAAAGGCTGTTACTCACCACAGCACCACGTAGCAGCGCTCACAGAACGTAAACCACAGGGAAAACAGCAATTATTTTCCATTCTTACCACCTGAAGTCCTGGTGAAGCTCCAGAGTGCCAAGCAGCAAAGTGCAGCGAGCCTGCAGGGGAAGTTCACTGCCATCTCCACCTCTCCAGAAGAGGAGCCCAACTGCCCGAGGAGTCACTGCCCTGCTTCCTGCTAGAGAAACGCTTCTGTGAGTGCTCTTATTGGCTGGTGGAGATGACAAAAACCACCCTGAAACCCCCTGAATCGTCACAGCTCTGATGCAGGCTTTGTTTCCTGCTGATGACCACATACCTCGAAGCCCAGCTGCAAAGCGCCAGCCTTGCATGAGACAGGGACTTTTGCTTTGTGATCCTCAAGAGCAACAGCGTGGACAAATACATGTGATACAGCACTGGAAAGGGGCGTGGGGGTGAGCAGAGTTAGTGTCATGTGCTTTAAGGATCATGGGGAAAATTCACATTTAAGAAACAGTTAATGGGCCCTGGGAATGTGGCTCTTGGCTTGGATTTGTGCATCTGAGTGTGGACACCTGACAGAGGTGATGGGTCCAGGTCTTGCCTCCCCTGATGTGGAGATTGGGGTTTGGGTGAGGGAGATGAGGAAGTTTTAGGGGTACCTACCCAAGGGGGCTGTGTAGAACAAAACCAGTGGGGAAAACATTTGGGGTTTGGTGGTAGAGCATCACACCCTCCATTTATAAAAGGTGTTATGACAACAGGAAAGGGCGGCAATAGAGAGGATCAGTTTTTTCCTAGGTAATATCTAGAAAGAAGAGAATCAGGGGCAGAGGGGTATTTTGTCTCTCTGTGGCTTGAATTATCCAGTCTAAGTCCTTGTTTTCTAGAAGATCCTCTCTAGGCAGTGCTGGCCCATGCTGAGGAGCTTGAAAAGTCAGGGAAAGAGCTTGGTTTGCCAGACTTTGTGGTGCAGCTGAAATAACCAGCTGGCAGATTCAGGAGACTGGGAGATGAAGTGCTGTTTCACTGAGGGGCTGAGAGGGGTGGACCCCTTTTTGAGCAGAGGCATCTTACAGCCTCAGGTAAAGTCCTAATGCAGGGCACTGCAGGTGGAGGAAAATATTCTTAATATTTTGTTGTAGGAAAGGATTAGATAAATCCTCTTTCCAAATGTCCCACAGAGAAAGAATGGGGCAAGCATGGTGTGTCACTCTGATCATCAGTCCTTCTTGCACAGGCTGCTGAATCAGACTCCTGAGCCTGTGGAAAACATTGACACAGAATGAGAAGGGATTGTATTGAAGGGATTTTAATAACTCTCCCTCCTTTTATTTTTTTTTTGCTCTCATGGCAGCCTGATCCATACTGTGACACAGGTAGGGACTCCAACAGGTGTCTTCAGCTCCCACCTTTTTCCTGAAGAGCTGTTCTCTACATTTGCCACCTCACTGACAGGTTCTGGTGAGTATCATTCTAAGCCTATAGTCAGGTGCTCTAACGTGCAAGAAGGAGGTGATTGAGACCCTTTAAGGCCCCAAAACTTGCTTGATGAGACACTTAAAAGGGTTTTTATTTACTCTGAGGCATAGGAGAAATGCTATAAGGATGTTCTCAAGGGGTCAAAACAACTAAAACCTCTTTAGTGGCATCTTTTGAAAATCAACGAGTTTTGGCAAAATGTTTAGAGTACCCTACAGCAGCCTTCAAGTACCTAAAGGGGCCTAAAAGAGAGCTGGGAGAGGGATTTTTGATGCAGTGACAGATCCACAGGAAATGGCTGTAAACTGACTGAAGGCAGTTTTAGATTAGCTATTGGGAATAAATTCTTTACTGTGAGGTTGTGAGGCACAGGCACAGGTTGCCCAGGGCATTGTGAATGCACCACCCCTGCAAGTGTTCAAGGCCAGGCTGGATGGGGCTTTAAGCAACCTGTCCTGGTAGAATGTGTCCCTTCCTGTGGCAGGGGGGTTGGAACTGGGTGACCTTTAAAGCCCCTTTCATCCCAAACCATTCTGAGACTCTATAATAAAGCCAGACAGCCATTTCAAAAAAGCAGCATGTGTCTTCAGGTGACACATTTTTCCTGTCTGCTTCCCTTGCCCCTTCTTTCCATAAAAATTGATCAATTACAGCTCTTCCATACCAACTTTTTGTAGTGCCCCTTTTATGATTTTGTTGAGGAGGTTTCTCTTGTTCTTTACTCTTAGGAAGAAACAGAGTGCTCACTAATGAGCAGCAGTATTAATAGTGCTAAGTGGTGTTATGTAAAAAACCACAAAGAACATGACACCAAAAATCCCATCAAACTCCCTCCCCAGTAAGAGCCAAACAGTATCAAACTCCTCTAAGGCCACAATGTGCATATACCTGTTATTTTTCCTTTGGGAAATTTCCTGCTGTGGAATAAACCAGCAGATGGAGACTGTGATGGTTGTCCCTGTGACAGTGTTCACAGGGGTTCTTGGATGAGGGAAGAGATGAGGATCTGACTCCATGTTTCAGAAGGCTTGATTTATTATTTTATCATATATATTACATTAAAACTATACTAAAAGAATAGAAGAAAGGATTTCATCAGAAGGCTGGCTAAGAACAGAATAAGAAAGAATGATAACAAAGGTTTGTGGCTCAGCTCTCTGTCCGAGCCAGCTGACTGTGATTGGCCATTAATTACAAACATCCAACATGGGCCAATCACAGATGCACCACAGCAGCAGATAACCGTTGTTTACATTTTGTTCCTGAGGCCTCCCAGCTTCTCAGGAGGAAAAATCCTAAGGAAAGGATTTTTCACAAAGGATATCTATGACAGTCCCTTTGCAAAGTCTCATTCCAAGCAGGTGTCACTTCCTGGGGTACTGCTCTGTGACTCAAATCCATCTGCAGAAGTGGAGCAGTTTGATGCTTTGTCTGACATCCAGCCCCAGAAAATGAGTCAGATACTCTCACCGTTGAAGCTCCCTGAGGGTCACTGGCAGGAATTTCATCCCCTTTCCCTGGAAAGCATGTGTAGATCTCCTCCACACCAGCCCAGGGCATGTGGGGCACTTTGTGGAGTAGATTTCACTCACTGAATTTCCCAGGGTGTGAGCAGGCATCCTGAGCAGGGAGAGGAGGATGAGCACAAGTGGGCACAGAAACACTCACAGATTATCCCAGGGTAAACAGAGTGTTTGCTTTAAGCAAATAGCTACCCCTGACCCAGTCTAAGTCAAACTTGTGATCTTTCTGCATTAAGAGGGATTATATGGAACTTGAGAGACTTGAATGCATGAAGAAGCCTCGTGTTTGGTTTTTTTGGTGTGAGTAGGGGATGTTTATTGCAAGGGAATTTGCAGGGTTGTTACATTCTCTCTCTCACTGTTGGCCTGAGTTACAAGAGGCTTTGGCAACAGTGCAACTCTGGGGACTCTTTAGATTAAAATAGAAAAAACCAACCAAACTTCTATTATTCATAAATCAAGGATGTAATTTTACCCTCCTTTGGACTGAAGAAGCAGAAAAGCCACTGTACCTGATATTTGATTTTCATTTGGAACACGAGGTGGACTTCCTCATCATCACTTTCTGCTTCAGTTACTTAGGGCCAGACATTTGTCCCTGCAGCACAACCCAGCAGTTGCTACCAAGCTTCCTGGAACAATGCCACAGGACCTGCAAGGGATCCTGTTGCAATTGCACTCCTGTAAATGCAATCAGCATCCAGCCCTGCACCCACCATATTTCATCTTCAGTTCCCACTCCCTTTTTCTACTTCGTGGATCAGTGGGGACTGTAAGAAAAACTAATCTCATTAGCTTTTGCAGGGAGTTGGAGGATGACTGGAGTGTATTTGAATTGTGCATTCCAAGGCTTTAATCAAGATGCATTTACCACTGTCAATAATTGTGGTTTTTTTTTTCCTTTAAATATTTTCAACATTTTCTGGGCTTTCATCAGATCTCTAGGGCAGCTAAATTCATTGGTGTTGCTTTAACGAAGGGTTTGAGCAAGATACTCCACACTGAAGATCTGCACTTTGCAAGGGCAAAATATGTTGAGGTCCAGACAAAGGATAGTTCTAGGAAGAAGCACCAGGATAAAGAATTGAGTTGAGGTTAAAGAATACAAAGAATATAAAAAAAAAAAATGTTTAGGTCCTGAGAAAGGATAGTTCTAGAAAGAGGCACCAGTATAAAGAATTCAGTTGAGGATAAAGAATATAAAAATATATAAAATATGTTGAGGTCCAGAGGAAGGATAGTTCAAGGATGAAGAACCAGGATAAAGAATTCAGTTGAGGATAAAGAATAAAAGAGTATTTTTAGTCAAAAGGAAAGGGGGAGATGTTAGAATATTAGGAGACACAAGACAGATGATAGACTTTGGACCTAGTTAACATAAGAGATTTGATAACGGGGATGCCTTGGCAAAAGCAAACAGAACTTTGAAAATTAGACCTGGACTGCAAGAAGATTTAATCAGACAAGTTTACCAGAAAATTAAATCCCATTAAACACCGCAAACAAGAGATGTTGTTATATGCATAAGTTTGTGTATGTGATTTCAACCTAATCGTTGTAGTACACATCACTAGTCTCCCTAAAATAGTATATAAGTGCTTGTATCCCACAATAAAATCAGATTCTAATCACCAAGTCAGTCTCCCCATCTCTCTCCATTGCCAGCATATAAAGAATATAAAAAACATGTTGAGGTCCAGAGAAAGGATAGTTCAAGGAAGAAGCACCAGGATAAGGAATTCAGCTGCTCCTCTGCCTTCCTGCAGCAGGAACACCTCCCGCCCTCCTTTTGAAATTGGGAAACCACCCTGACCAGCCCCAGGACACTTGACACCCTCCTGGGCAGGGTGTGGCTGAACAGGTTTGGGGAGGTGCAAGGGGAAGGAGCCCTGGGTCAGTGCTGGGGGCCCCATTTGGGAATTTGTGTCCGTGCACACAGCAACAAGAGGATGCACTGCAGAAATTGGTGGGTTGACCTACAAGCAGAGTTTGTCTGCTTGCCTTTCCTGCCAGGTAGCTCACCCACACTCCCCTGTGCCTCCACGGCATAAGAATCGTGAATTTTCAAGGGGATTAAGGTTCATGCAGTTGCATCTGCTGTTTTTGTTTTCCTACCTGCAATAACTTCTGAATTTCTATCCAATATTAAAGCAGTCTGGGAGGCTTGAGGATAATCTGGTTACCATACATTTCTAGAGGAGAGATGTGAAGAAGAAATAACTTGGCTGAGGCAGGGGTGGGGGACACAACAGTGCCATTATTTAGTTTATCTGCCAGCAGCACTGCCAGCTGCTGTGAGAGATGGCCTGTGGGTTGCACTGCAGGGGCTGTGATATATGTGAAGACCCCTCCATGTTTTACCTTGTGGCTATTTTATTAATTTTGGCATGAACAAACCTCCCATCCAGCTGAAGAGCCCAGAAGCCTGGGAGTGTTGGCTCACTCAGCTGGCTGGGGTCCTCTTTGGAGACCAGCCTGGTGAAATGGAGCTTATCACACTGGAAAGTGACCCTTAGGGAAGCTGCAGAGGTTAGAGCTGATAAAAACCCACCCAGGTGGCCAAAGCTGGGATGGCAGTGAGAGGATGCTGTCAAGGATCAGATGAACACTGGGTTTGGGATATTCAGGATCAGCTCAGCACAAGCCATGAAAATGCATGTGCAGGACACAGAGAGGCACTGGCACAGCACTGCAAGCCTGTGTCTGCAATGCAGTGCGTGCTGCAGGTGTCCCAGTGTGAGGGGAGAAAAATCTGTGCTTGAAAATCCCTTCCACAGCCTGGTGGAGCTCCTCTGCCTAGCAGTGCCCAGCTCCTCAGTGCTGGTGAGACTTGGTTCTTCAATCCATGAGCAGCAACCACCAGCAGACCCAAAGAGGGCTGAGACGTGCTCTCATACACAGGTGGCAACACCAGCATGTGCAAAATGCGCTCTGGGCTATGAGGGTGGTGTTGGAGAGTGGTGTCCTGTAGAGAGCAGAAAATCAGCTCCTGAATAAAATTTAAACCAAGCAGAGCTGTGTGCTCGCCCTCACTGCTTTAGGCACACGTGGTGCCCAGGCTGAGGGCAGCAAATGAAATCCCCCCTCCATTCCCAGCCACTCTCCCTCTCCCTGTGGTTTGGGCAGAGGCTGAACAGCCACACAATTGCCACCTGCTGAAATCCATCGCTGAAAAAAATGTGGTTCTACAGGGGAAAAAAGTGAAGAATCAATCAGGGCTTAATGATTTTCCCCTGACTGCAAAATTGCTGTTTCTCAGCAATTGGAATCCCTGTCCTTCCTCTCCTGCTGAAAGGCTAAGGAGGTTTTAATCACAGGCATGAAGCCCTTGTCTGCAGACAAAAGGGGCTTCTCAAAGCCTGCTCCACCTGAGAGGGCATTTATGAGCAGCCCCTGCTCTGCCAGTGCCCATGAAGAAATCCAGCTGGTTAACAAGGAAGGAATAGCTGTGCTTAAGTGTTATAAAAGGATCCAGAAATGCCACTGAGCCTCCCTGCTTCAGAGCACTGTGTGAGCCGTGCAGTGGTGCTCAGAGAACAATGGGATGTCCTTTTACCTTGTCCTGAGGTCCTGTGAGATTTCTGCATTTCTTTTGGAATGAACAAGTGCAGCTGGCTGTTGTGTACTGGCAGAGTGAATTTAGCCATGCTAGAGAGACTGCTTGGGAATTCTCTATAGATGTTTTGTTGCAATGTCAAAATATATTGCTGTGAAATGAGCTCCTTCAGGTGCCTTAGATTAATTTTTTTTTTCTGTTTTCCACGAGCAATACACAGCCAGAGCAAGTGAGAGTGCTTTGGATTGTGCTGCCATTAAGCAGGGCTGCTGCAGTGCATCAGGGGAGCTGTTCTAACACATGCTGTGTGCAGGGCATGGAAAAGGGTCAAGCTGTGTGTTAACTTTGATCTCCCTCTGGGGCTGTCTTGGTTTTCCAGCACATTTAGTAGTGCCTCATTGTGCAGTGTGTGCCCTAGGTGCAGCCAAGCTCCATCACTTCCCCCTGGGCCCATGACCAGAGTTCTTGCTCTGGCTCAAAGATGTATTTTCTGTATAAGACTGCAGGAGTGGGAAGCTGTGTGTCAGTGGTGCTGCCCTGCAGTCCTTCAAATTGGCTTTTCTGGGCTGTGCCTGAGGGTGGGAGCTGAAAAGCAAGGAGTTATTGTGAGGGTGTTCACAGGGGTTCTTGGATGATGGAAAAGATGAGGATCTGACTCCATGTTTCAGAAGGCTTGATTTATTATTTTATAATATATATTACATTAAAACTATACTAAAAGAATAGAAGAAAAGGTTTCATCAGAAGGCTAGCTAAGAATAGAATAGCAAAGAATGATAACAAAAGTTTGGGGCTCAGCTCTCTGTCCGAGCCAGCTGGGCTGTGATTGGCCATTAATTACAAATATCCAACATGGGCCAATCACAGATCCACCTGTTGCATTCCACAGCAGCAGATAATCAATGTTTACATTTTGTTCCTGAGGCCTCCCAGCTTCTCAGGAGGAAAAATCTTAAGGAAAGGAGTTTTCATGAAAAGATGTCTGTGACAAGTTATCTCTGGCAGAGGGAGCAGATATGCAGGAGGAGAACAGACTTCCTTGAAGCTGACCCTCTCCTACCTCCCAGGCATCTACAGTGATCAGATTTTCCCATTTATTTCTGTTTTTTCAGGCTGCTGACCTCTCTGGGACAGTGAGATGTCAGACTGAGAGTCTGAGCAGAGATCAGTGAGCAGCTCTCTCAGTCAGGAAGAGCTTTTCCCCACAGAACAGAATAGTTTTGTCACAGGCTGCCAGGGGAGACCCATCAGCAGGGTGAGTAATGCAATGGGCTGAAGTGAGGCCCTGCAGATTTTCTGTGTGAGATGGAAAGGGCTGGGAAAATTTAAAATGGACACTGAGGTGTGAGAAAAATTCCCTGGACACTCAAGGAGGTTGCTCTTCTCCTTCTTTTTGTTGGGCAGCCCAGCATCAGCACAAGAGCACAATAATGAGCCAGAAGAGAGGGGAACTGCAGCCTTGTGTGTCCTGTGCATTCCTCTTAAGGTTGGTAAATGTGGCCAAGAGGCCTTGGACAGCACCTTGGGGCAGGCAGAGATTGGCACAGAAGGTGAGACATCTCTGGGATTCGTTCAGAAGCAAAGGAGTTCATTTTCCTTCCCTGGCCTCCCAGATGTGGAATGGGAGCTGTATCTTTGAGAAAAGCACTTGGAGCTGAGCTGAACCTGAGCTCCTGTTGACATAAATGCAGTTTTGCACTTCCTTTAGGTAGAACCAGTGCCAAATGGTAAATCACCTCCAGTACCTTGATGTGTCTGCCCAGCCTCAGCTGTAGGATCACACTGCTGACCTGCAAGAACGCCAGTGAGCAAAAAGAGACCTTTCTCTTCATTTACAGGGTCTGTGACTCCTAAGTCAGCTCTCATTTGATTCTTTCCCATTTTCTGTCATCTGTAGAGGGATAAGCAACAGAGTTCTGAATGCAAGGTTCTTGTATGTCCCTTTCTGCTCTAGTCTTGGACGAACAGGAGCCAGATATTTTCCTGAAATTAAAGAAGTACAGAGCAGAAGGAGCAGGGTCAGGGCTGTCACCAGCTGTATTGTGGTGTGTCTATTTAGTGGGTCACAAAGAACCTGATGAAATGACTGCCCAGGGAGGAGAGGTGTTAGAGGGCTTCTTACTAGGAAAGGATGTAATACCCAGCGACTGGAAATTGAAGTCAGCGAGAATCAATGTAGAAATATAATGTAGATTTTCAAGAGAGAGAGAGCACAATCAGCCTGATTGCCAAGAGACTGACTTCTCCATCAATGTGAGTCTTTAAATTAAAGGGAGATGTCTTTAACAGCCTGCCAGCACAAAGGCAAGAGAATTCTGGGACTTCATGCAGGGTACAAGGTACGAGGGGACCAAGCAATCAGTCTGTGTGTGGTAAGTGCTGCACCTCCTCAGTGATGCTCCCAGGACAGAGCCCACCTCTGGCTGAATATGTCTGGAAGAGAAAGGATGAACAGGACTGAGGAAGTGAGGAAGCTGAGCTCAAACCAGGAATTTCACAGATAAACCAAAGCCCTGCACACCAGTCTCCCCCAGAGCTGCATCCCTGGGTGAGTTGGGTGGGAGCAAGGGTCTCTACTCTTGAGACAGCATATGTAAGATAATCTGTGCCAATTCTGGTTTTGGAATGGGATATTACTGGTGTGGTTTCCTGATTCAAAATGAGCACAGCTCTGGGAATACTCTTGCTGTAATTTTACCTTCTCTTTTGCAGTTTTCTTTTTCATATTTTGATCGATCTGCACTGGGAATAATGAAACCCCAAAACTCACTCTGACCCTTCATTTTTCAAGGACATCATCTGGAAGCTGTTTCACAACATCTTTTGTAAGCTATTGCACTGCCACTTCCTAAGCAGGAAACTATTATCACTTTAGAGAAAAATGTACCTCATATTTCCACAGCAGTTAGATGTGGTTTCCTGAGAGTACAATCAGAGGTAACTTGTGGGAGCTATCATTTAAAATTTCCCAGCTTTTAAATGCTCTTAAAAAAAAAAAAAAAGTTTCTATTTTAGCAATATTGTATTAGAAGAATGTGTGTTGGAATCTGTCATTATTAATCTGAGAATGGTCTGGGCTGTGCTGTGTGGGAGCATCCTCTGCTTGTTTCTCATTCCCATTACAGCACAGTGCCCACAGGCAGAAAAGCTGATAAAAGCTGCACTCATGCTTTTACACCAGAAATTTGATTTTTTCCTCCTCAAGTGCAGGCACATATACACCCTTGGAAGTACTTTTGGGCTTGATAACCTTGTCCACTTTTCAAGTGAGTTCCACATGAATTGCACTCCACAGGCACAGCAAAGGGCTCTGAGCTGCAGCGAGGCTTGGTGGCCAGAGCTTGGGTGCATCAGTGGGAAGAGCATCCAAAGAAAACAGTGGGTTTTGACTAAAACCTGTTGATTGTAGAGGATAAAGTTTAACAGAAGGCATCTCTCTAATAGGATTTTTCTCAGCCTGGTGTTCTCATTTAATGCAGAGCTGTCTCTGCTCTTTCTGCATTACACCCCTCACTGAACCACTTGCTGTTATCTGCACATGAGTGCTGTACCTAGAGGCCCTCCTCACACACAGCTTCAGATTTCAGATATTGTGGGAGCTTGGCTTTGTCATTAAAGAGAAAGAGAAGTTTCTTTGCCTGCTCCTTCTCCTCAAACTTCTGTTTTGCTGCATATTATGCTGCACATATTCAGAGGGGTAATAAATTCGGTCGTTTTTGCTCTAAATGTAATTCCTCAGTAATTGCCATCTATTTATTTTTATTGGTAGCAATAACTTAACTTTATGAATGCAAGCTCTGGACTCTTTCCATCAGTGTGCAAAGCTTTGCTTAACAAAAGCAAAATTGCATTTGAGAAGGTTCAAATTAGGCGGTTTCAAAGAAATGTTGTTATCATGGAATCATAGAATGATTTGGGTCTGAAGGGACATTAAAGATCAACAAGTTCTGACCCCTCTGGCATGGATAGGGATACATTCCACTAGTCCAGGCTGTTTAAAGCCCCATCCAACCTGGCCTTGACAATTCCAGGGATGGGACATCCCAGCTGCTCTGGGCAACCTGTGCCAGTGCCTCACCTTCCTCCCTGGAAAGGATTTCTTCCCAACATTTTATCTAAACCTACTTTCTTCCCATTTAAAGCTATTCCTCCTGGTCCTGTCACTACATGCCCCTTGTCAGAAGTCCTTCAGATATCTTGCCGGCCTTCTTTCAGTATTGGAAGGCTGCTGGAAGATCTTCTTTTTGGTAGCCACATTGAGCAAACTTCAAGAGAAACTCTGGGTGTTGCATGACTCTGCAAGGGTTCCTCAGGGTGAGAGAGGTAGACGAGAATCTTGGCTTCATGATCAGAAGGCTGGATTTATTATTTTGTGATATATAATACATTATGACTATACTAAAAGGAATAGAGAGAAAAGTTCAGAAACTGCTAAGCTAAGAATAGAATAGGAATCTAAAAACAAGAGAGTTCTCTGTGACTCTGGAACAGAGAGCTTGGCCCTGTGACTGGCCCTTAATTGTAAACATGGAACATGGGCCAGTCACAGGTGCACCTATTGCATTCCACAGCAGCAGATAACCATTGCTTACATTCTCTTTCTGGGGCCTCAGCTTCCCAGAAGAGGAAAAATCCTAAACAGAGGATTTTTATGAAAAAATGTCAGTGACATCTGGGTAATTTTTGTCTACATTCTCATCTCTATTTGACCATGAGACCATTAAAATAAGTAAAACATCTCAGGAAAAAAAAAAAAGAGAGACACAAAAAAAAAAGAGAAACACAAAAAAAAGTCAATAAATATTAGCATATTTGAAATGTTTGATAAGAGTTTGTGCTGGCTTTTGATTACTGCTGCCTGTTATAAAGTTAGATCTGAATCTTTTATTGTGCATTACCAAGAGATAAAGCACAGTTACTGCTTGTGCAATTTGGTTCTGTACCCTAAGCAAAAAAGCCTGTTCCTTGATTCTGCATGCTACCAAAAGGGATAAGATTTTAATTACCAGACAGTAAAGTCCCTTCCCATTTTCATGGTAGTAGACCTAAAGTTATTTTTACTCACTAATTATACAGTGCCCATTAAAATGCCAGTGGCTGGGTACAAATTGGGGTCATTGAAATTCAGAGAGGTGTTTCTTTGTAAATTGTGTGTCAGGTGCCCTGGGACTGTCACTTGTCCCGTGCCAAACCATGGGGACAGCACTCCCTGTGGGACTCTGTGTGTCTGTCCATGCACCACGTCCTGTGTGTGCTGTCTGCTGCAGACAAGAAAGATTCCTGTGGGGTTCAGGAAGCCAGGAAGTGTGAAATGCAGGGAAGTCCTGTTTGAGCCCTATGCTGCCCATAAACAGTGAACCCAGCTTTTCAAGAGCAGTGCTTAATCCAGGGGAGGAGTGTGGTAATCACATATCCTCTGAATAAGAGAGACACAGCTCTCCCAGGGTTTTACTGGGGAGCTGTGAGAAAGCTCAGAGAAAGAGCTAAATCAATTATTATCTCAGTCTCTGCACCTGGCAGGCAATCTCTCTTTGCCAAAGAGGTTTACAAGAAAGGGTTGTCCCTTCTTGACCAATAGGTGAGAGAAGATCGTTAAAGGCTAATCAGGTCTTAGGTCCACCATTGTTTCTATAAGATTTTATTGTGGATTTCTAATAATAAAGTGCCTTTTCATGCCTTCTGATGGTGGAGTCTCTGTACCACCTTTGTCTGTCCCCACTACCCCTTTGGTGATAATTGGTGACCCCTTTGGTGACTAAGGAGAGTTTAAATTCTCTTCCAACTCACTTGGGCCATAAATGAGCTTTATAACCAGGGCAAAGTGCTGTTTCCACTGGCTGAGAGAATGGGTATAATGGTGGTTCTTAGACAACTCCATCTCATCAGTACAGTAGGTCTGAAAATACACTTATTTCCTGGAAAAGAATGGGGCCACATCCCCAGGGATGCTCCTGGTGCTAAAATGCCAAACCCAGACTTGTCCTGGTGCTTATTTGTAAAGCCTTGCCCTGAGCCCAATCGAAGGGAGAGTGGGGTTTCTCCTCAGTCATACCTTCCCTGTGGCTTGTTCTTGCAAGGTCCCTGCCTTTCTTTCCCTGGAAGGAGCATGGAAGAGGAAAATATTGCCAGCCAGGGTCTATGTACAAATCACAAACAGGACAGGACTGCTAGGAACGTGCCTTGAGCTGTTTTATTTTCCAGCATCACTCTCATTCCATGATTATGACAATGGGAAGATGCCATCAGCTCCCATCCAAGGCAGCAGACCAAGAACTTAATGTTACAACTTACTTTATAAGCTTCTTGACCGATCACACAAAGCAAAAGCACATTGACAGTAGTTCCATCCAATCACCATAAGCACAGGTACCTTTGGTTAAACCAATGCTTGCTTATTTCAAATACAATACCTGCTTGTAAGCCTTAAAACACAATGCATGGAGCTCCATTATTAAGCTTTAACCTTCCTAATATCTCACTAGATAGACTTTTCTGCAGCTTAGGGAGTTATTCTAGACAAGCGTTAATACACAGACCATTGTTCTATGTGTCTTTTCTACTTCTTACATAATTTTTCTGCTGACCTATCTCATGGCTACTGCTTAGCTCTAATCACAGTTTTGCTGTCTCTGACACTTACTTTTTGCAGCTTTCCCAAAACTCTCTGATTTTATGGATTCCCACAGAAAACAGCATCCTGACTCATGCCTTAAGCACCTGCAGCTTCCACTTTGAATTTGGAAGTCACACTGGTGAGGTGTGAGTGACACAGGGTTATTAATTCAAACTTTTCTGAAAGTAAAACACGTACAGGGCTGTGTGCAGACCACACCTCAGGGGAGCATGGAAGAGGATGGACAGGAGTTTTCTGGAGCAGAGCTGAGCATGGAGACGCTGCAGAGTGAGGGAGATGTGTGGTGGTGTTCACAAGGGTCCCAGGATGAGGGAAGAGATG
>JAHXMQ010012337.1:31726796-31756864 GCA_020466415.1 Ammodramus savannarum pratensis
TAGGTGATAGGTATTGGGAAATTATTGTAAATAAAGTACACGCAATTTTTGGTATATAAAGATAGCATCACCCTGAGGGCAGTGAGTGTGCCATGAACCGATGTGCTGGACAGACCTCAGCAGGTCAGAGACAATGTATTAGATAAGAGCAAATAAGCAACCTCTTGACAATGAGAGCCTAGGATTTCTGCCTTCTTCTTTGGTCTTAGGGCTGGGAAAAAGAGACTTTCTAACACCTCGGGGTCATCTCAACACCAGAGAGCCCATCCCCTGCAGATTGTTTATACTTAACAAGTTGTCTCAAGTTGTCACAAATTGTCACGTGTTCCTAAAAATTCTTACAAGCAGCTGTGAGAAACATTTGCCATTTCTCTCTCTCTCTGTCCCATGGCATCTACAGTTTTACCTGGATTTCTGGGGACTTCCCTGCACCAAGGTTTCAATTCTGAGCCTGCAAGAAAGGAGGAAATGGCTGTGAATAAAAACATCAGCATCTGGCCCAAAGAGGCTCCCATTTAGCCCAGGGAAAGCCTTGGAGGACAGCAGTGTTTCGTGTGACCCATTGGCCATGGCAGGCTGATTTAAACTCATCTGCAGGGCAAAGCCCCTCGGGAAGTGTGAAAAACACCAATCACTTGTTTCTAAAATTTTAAAAGTTTAATAGTAATAAAATGGTTATAAAAATAGTAATATAATTTAGAGTAATAATAATTTGGACAACTTGGATTAGGACAATACGAGACAACAGAAACAAAGAGTTATGGATGTCCAGGTACCTTTTTCTGGGCAAAATAAGCCCAAAAAATGATGTTAACAGAGGATTAACCCTTAAAAGCGACAACCTGTTGCATATTCATACACCTCATCCATGATGCATAAATTCCATTCAAACACAGGATTCTGTCTGGTCAGTGTCAGCTTCTTCCTCTGATCCTGACAGCATCTTCAAGGTGGGAAGAAGTTCATTTCTTCTGATAGTAGAGCAATAAATTCTCTTTCTCTGAAAGTTTCAGGTGTCCTGGGGCTGCTATCTTGGTGCAAGTCCTTTCTTTAAAAAAAGTATCTTACACAGCATAGTTTCTATTTTAACATTATGTTATAACCTAAAACTATATTTAACACACTACTTAAGAGAATTAATACAGCATAACTTTCTAACATAACACATATAATAGTCATTTCAATATTTGCAAAAAGCCAATCATAAAATATGCATTTTTCACATCAAAGAAGTGCAAAGCCTGTGAATGCTTGCTAGGAAAATAACCAGCATCATTTAGAGTTAAGAAGTGCATGAGGTTGGGCTGGACCTCAGACTGTTGGCATTGAAAGGAATTTGCTGGGACAGAGAGGATTCTGTGTCTGGGTCCTCAAACTGTGACACAGATAGTTATCACTGCTCTGGGTCTGCTCCCTGAAATAATTCATCTTGCTGTACAAAGAGGTCCTGATCCTGCAATGGGCTCTGGGCAGGGACAGCAGCCTTCTTATATGATGCAATTTACAGGATCAGGACTCCACCTGGAGATCCATCCTAAAGCACACTCCCACTTTGATGACATGTGTTTACCTGCTTTCTGTGCCTAAGCAGAGAGCACTCAGGAGGTCTTGCCAAGGAAAAAGTTTCCTTGAGGTTTTCCTCAATGATACTGAACTCCTGCCTTGATGGTTGGGTTTGTCTTTAAAATGATTCTGCACGTTCTCCAAAGAGATAAATTCAAAGCATGGGTCCAAAATCTCACTGCAGAGGGGTAGCTGTATTTCTCAGTGTTTACACTGAATCTATCAGCTGGTATTGTACAAGAAAGAGCTGCCCTCCAGTCCTTCTGAATGTTTTATCATCTTTGGGCTGATGACTGTAGCTCACAGCCAACAAATCAGCAGGGTCTTTCCCAAAAGCTGCTAAAGCAAAGCCTCTCTAACAGGAAGCTCCAGGTGTTTTGTCTGTGTGAGAGCCTGGAGACACAGATTCCCTTGCTGTACATTCCCTGCAGGGAATGGGCAGCCTCATGCCTGGTGCTGCTGCCTTTCCTGACCCAAGATGTTAAACCCCCAAACAGGAGTCCCCATGGCTAATAATCACCACAGGTTTTGTGGGTTTTTTGCAGCCAATCTGGTGGGCCTGGCTGCAGGTTTCCAGGTGGGTAGAGAGCAGACACCCACCTCTAAAGTCTTCATTTCAAAGGTGACTTGCAAAAACCACACCCTGTGACAAGGCAGAAGATCTATTGAATATTTGGCTTCGAAAAACAAAACAAGCAAAGCAACTACAGCAACAACAATAAACCCAAAAGAAGACTTGTCCCTCCATGCTGGACTTCTAAAGGATATTTGTGCTTGATTCTGTAGCAGAGGAGGAAGGAACTCAGTGCTACCGAGGTAGACTGCAATTAGGTGAGGCTGCTGATTTTGCTCATGTGAGTGCTGCTGGTGGTGTGGGGGCCAGTAAAGGCACTGTTCTTTCTTTGTGTTGTTCTGTGTTCTGTGAGCATCTGTATGTTTAAAATGCAGGCTTTGCTGTGTGGAGACACCCAGGAGATGGAAACCTGGCAAAGAGGCTGGTGAGGAAAAACCCCTTGGGTCTTCAAGCCCGTTGGGGTCACACTTCTGCTCACAGGATACATCCTAGAATGAGCTTTAGAAAATGCTGTTCCTCACCAGGACTCTGTTTTAGGGCATCATAATGGCTTTCCTGGGGAATTTCTTACAAGAACTGCAAGTTTCTGCAGGACAGGTGAACCCCTGTTTCCAACAGGGATTCAGCATCTTGCAGTAGTTGTGGGACAAGATAACAGTAGTGACCTGTGTAACCACACTGAACACTGACCATTTATTTCTACTGAAAACTTTGAATGTGACTGGTAAGCTCCAAAAAATAGGAAGCCTTCATCCAAAAGTCTCAGGAAGTGCAGTTTAGCACCATCTCTTCCAAACATGAGATGTGCGCTTGTATTCATATTCTGCACAGGCTGCATAGCTGGTGTTTGATGGTGCATGTCTCAAAATCAACACTGAAATGAGAGGCCTAGATAGATTTGTTCTTTTAATGTGACTGTAAAGTGGAATTTGCTTCTAAAGCACCATGACATTGATTTCCCACAAAGTGACAGTCTTGTCTCATTACCTTGATTCATTTGTTGTCTGATGGATTTTAATAGCAAAGATCTGAATTTCAATGATTAACCCCCACCCCAAAAGGAAAAAGTTTAGAGCTGTGTCACATCAGAAGCTTCAAAAATAACCAGTGTTTGGGAAAAAATTTACAGTATTGGAAGCCTGATGACAGGGAGCCTCAAACAAAAGGGAAACATTGAAGATGGAGAGATAGGGAAGAGAAATGTTGGATGGGAGAGGCATTAGCATTAAACAGGCAGGCACAATATCCCTATAAAGAAAGATCAACTCTATCTCTGTGTCCAGATATCTTCTGCTCTGACTTACCCCCATCTATGCTGGAGTACTATTTCCTTGGAGCAGTCTTTCTCATATTTGGGACTTCACACAGTGTGTTTCATGTGCCACAAAGAGTTACAGTTCCACTGGGATGTATTTGACTTAGGAACATAACAGATTCTGTTTCTGAGTAGATGGAGTAAAAGTCCCCTCTGCTAAACATGTGAGAAAGAAGGAGTGACTATGGCATGTGTAGAGAACATCCAAAGGAATATAAAGAAGAGGAAAAAAAAGTCTGAGAGTGGACAGAGATAGTGAGGTGAGGTTTGTCCACTGCGTTTTAAGTTTCCTGTAACATCTTAGTTATCTCAGATCTCTGGGCTTATCTCCCTAAAAGTGGCAGCTAAGAAACGACATTCTCACTGTGCTGCTTCATCAAAGTGATGGCTGCTGCTTTAACAAGCTGCATTAGGCAGAGATTGATGGCCCCATTTGCAGCATCAAAGATCAGTGCTGCTTGCAGCAGGGCAGCTCTGAGCTCCCCGGGGTTCCTCTGGCAGAGGGGTGTCAGGCAATTGCCAGGGAGGCAGAGCTGGTGGAGAGGCTGCTCCCCTGTGTCTGGGCATCACCCTGGGCACATGGGCATCCTCACACCTCCCATTTACACCTGCAGCCCTCCCCTGCACTGGCTCAGAGGGTGAGTGAGGATCATTCATTTTGGGATCCCTTGCAGGAGGCTGCTCCATGGCATTCCCACAGGGATGCTGTCTGTGTGGAGCAGCAGCATGGCTGAGTGATGAGAAGGCAGATCAGGTCTTCCTCTGGAGCCATAAGTCATCTGTCCCACCCATGTCTTCTGTCCCAGACCATGGGGTTGCCTCAACCCAGCACTTCTGCTGTTCTCAAGACCAAAAGGGTGACAGGGAGGATATGGGGTCACTGGGTGTATCAAAGCCTACACACACTCTGCTTATGAAGTCTTCATCCCTTTGGGTGATTCTTCACATGCTTGTTGGAAGGGGAGTCAACTCTGTCACTCCTTCTGCAATGAAGGAGTTTTACATTCTGTAAATGGCAGGCAGACCTTTTGAATCAGGTGGTGCTCACAGGGAGGGATAACAGAGTTCTGGAGAGGAGAAAGTGAAGGAAGATGAGGTAGATGTTATAAACATGCAGTCAGGGATGGCAATGGTGGGGTGGAGCAGTGAATAACAAGAGGAGCTGAATCTCTGACAGGTTTCTTGCTGAGAGCATCCACAGGTATGTCAGCATAAAGTCATGTGTCAGTTGTGACCATGTTCATGTTTACTGAGCTGGGTTTTATTACTGAAGGCTGCAGCTGGATTCACGGAACTAAAATCTGTGATTTTCCTCTTTCAGAATTTCAAGAGATTTTCAGATGTTCTTAGCTGATCTTCATGCTTCTAAGAGCCTGTGTCTGACCATCTGTCTCCAATTAGTCCTTTCAGCCCTGCAGACTTCTCCCTCTGCAGTTCTCACACATCCCTTTTTTTCTGCTCCATTATTAATAAAAGGAACACCAAAGCACTCTCAAAGTCTCGTTTTCCCTACTTAAAGAAGGATAACTTCATCCATCTGGGAAGAGATGGGACAAGACAAATTAATCTTTTCCCTGAACTTCTCTTAAGAACCACAATTTTTTTTTCTTAAGGTGTATAAGGTGACTGAGTGTTGTGGCAGAGTTCCTGGGCCAGACACAGAATAAGTGTTCACTCTTAAGCTCTGCTAAGTCATTCTGACTCCTCTCTGTTCATTAGTTAAAATCATCCATGTCATTACTTTCTTTTTGTTCTGGGGCTGCCAGGACCTGAGCAAACAAAATGGGCTCTGCACACTCTGCCCCCTTCCTGGACCCATGGATATTCTCAGGAGTGGCTCCAGTACAGTGCAGATGTAACCTGGGATCATGGCATTGGGAAAAAAAACTTTATTTTAAAGGCGCTTTAAGTTCAGGCTCTTTCTCTTGGTCTTTTCTGGAGCTGTGCTTTAGGCAGGCCTGTGCCTGGTCCTGTACCTGCTGATACTGACCTCATTTCCCTGCTTGACCCTGAACCTTTGTCATCAGCACAGAAGTGTTCAGTGGAGGCTGCTGTCTGTGGTTGCTCTCGCTGGATGTGCTCTGCCCTCCTCATTCAGGTTCTGTTGGACTGTCTTTGTTAAAAAAGGAAAAAGGGAGCTCTTGTGGACCAGGTCTCGTCTTTGTGACAGGGCCCAGAAGAAAGGAGGTGCACAAAAAGTTATTTCTCTTTGAAAGTCCTTCCCAGCCTCTGGCACTTTAGGTAGGACCTGTTAAACCTGAAGGTACAGATGTGCAAGCTTGTCTTTTCTCAGGATAGTTAATGTTGTAGACATTTGTGTGCCAAATAACTGATTAGCTCCCCTTCTCTGCCTCTCATGGATTCAATGGCCATCTGTCCATCCTGATTCATTTTTTCAAGGGCAGATTCCCTGCCAAAGTATGTGAAATTTATATAATTTGTCTCTATTGGGATATTTGGTCTATTTTGTCAACTAAAGGACATTAGTTGAAGATATTTAATAGAACTTCCATGGATTTGTTTGTTTGTTTGTATTTGTACATCATCTAGATTTGTCTTCTGCTGCATTCTAGATGAGGAGAGTTAGCTTTACTGTGATGTGCTTCCTGCAAAATGTGCACACTACACACGTAAAGGACAAGCCTGAAGCAGCAAAGAACAACCTTTCAATAACTCTTATGGCCCATTAGCCATATGATGACACCTGGTAGGTAAAGGAGACACTCAGGAAATTCCATGAAAAATTATTCTGAAAGCTTTTGTAAAATTGTGGGCCTGTGTGTGATTTGTGTAATTGATGGACAGTATTGTTTGAACATGGCATGGTTGTTAAGGATGAGATGCTCAGCCTCACCTTCGTATTGTGTAGGAGCATGCTGAGATTAATTTAACATCTATTGTCCATCATTTGCAGAACTCTGTGCCTAGGCTTGCATAGTTAATGAGTCCCCTCGAGTCCTCATTTTCAGCTTTAATTTTCTCCCTTTCTGAGCAGAGAGAAGTCAAATAAGTGAAAAATCCTATGGACAAGGGGGAAAAAGGAGGTTAAAATTCCCGTTTGCTGTATTTGGGGTGAAGCTTTGATTTCTGCATAGGGACTTTGTCCTGGACTAATGTGCATCTCTGAAGACTATGCCAAGTCCCAAAGCAGTGTAAACCAGAGCAGGGTGCTCAGGGCATGACCCCCTAGCTCTCCACCTGAAAATAAAACTTCGTCCATACCTCTTCTTTCTCACTTTAAAGGAACTTCCCTATTGTGGAATTATAGCATTGTTTAGTTTGGGAAAGAGCTTTAGGATCACTGTACCCAGCTGTTAACCATCCTTGCTCTTCTGCCCAGCTCTGCCTGAAGAGCCGTATCCATCCATCAGAGCCCTCCAGGCACTTGAGCCTGCAGGCACCGTGTGACACTGATCCAAATGAGTTCATGACCCTGGAAATGAGTCATGAACTCATTTGGACCACTCAGGCTCCTAATTTCTCCTGTTTGTTGCCCGTGCTGCATGGATTAGTGCTCAAGCACCTCAGAGACACATCCATTTAAAAGAAGAATATGTGAGTGCATTTTCCCCAGCAGGGAGACACTCATTGCTGTTACTCACCACTCGCTTCACTCTCTCTTCTGGTGCCACCATACGATTTAGGCTCGGTTGCCTCCAACACTGCTCAGAAAACAGCTCCCAGCCCCTCATGATGTCAGTATCATGGCACTAAATCTATTCTGTAATTGCTGACCTGAAAGTGCAGCAGCAACCTTTCTCCTGGTGCCTGAAGTCACCAATTACAGCCTTTTCCATCACTGGAGCCTTTTTTTCCCAACCCACTGAGTACAGGCTCTGAATTTTCTTCCTGCTGTGTTGCTGGGTGTGTGAATTGGAGAAGATTCTGTTCTCTTTCCTACAGCATCTGATGCTGTGCAGACTTCCCATCTCCACCTGCACTTCTCCAACAACTCCCTTCATGTAGGAAGACTCCTTCTCCACCCCAGTCTCCCACAGGAGTTAAGCTTGGGTTGGGGCAGCTGCTGCTGGACTCTGCTGCATCACCACCAGTGCTAGGCACACACACTGTCCCCAGCAGAATTTCTGGATTCCTTCTATCTGCTCTTCTCTGCAAAATGCTGCATCAGTTTGCACCTTCTACTAGACTGGTGCAGCCCAGTTTTTGATTCTGTGTCACAAAGCACAAACTTCAGTGGCAGAGACAGAAAACTTCCCTCGCTCAGGAGCTCAGGGGCACAGGAATCATGGAGCAGAAGGAAGACTCAGATAGCATCCCCACAAAGCAGAGGTTTTTCCTCCTCTGACCCCCTCCTGCCTGTGTAGGTCCCTCTGCATGGAGCTCCACCAGTGTCTCATCCCTTCCATTTCAGTGCAGACAAAAAAACCCAGGCCAAGACATTTGCCTGGCATGCAAAACTTCAGTCAGAGCTCATCAGGCCAAACCAAGTGTGTCTGTGGCTGCTTCACTGGTAAGGCAAGAACTACAGTGAGGCAATGGACTGAGGCAGCTTTCTTTTGCCTGGACTAAAAGTCATTGCATTTGATGACTTCTGTGCAAAAATGAGGGCAAAAATGAGCTGGTGTTTGATGGGGAAAGTTGCAGTCCCATCCAAAGCTGTGGTAAGAAAGGAGAGACTTCCCTGATATCTGCAGGTTCATTCCTGGCTGGGGTGTGCTAAGCTAATTCATCTTCCAGCTGAGCCTGTTTTAGAGACATCTCTGCTGTGTTGGGTCATGAACAAAACAACTTTCTTCCTCATACAAACATGGACTTTTGTTGAGTTTGTGAGGGTCCCCAGGGCGAGGTGAGAGATGAGAATCTGACTCCATGTTCTCAGAAGGCTGATTTATTATTATATTATATATATCATATCATATCATATCATATCAATTATATTATATTATGCTATACTAAAACTATACTAAAGAAAGAGAAAGGATGCAGACAGGCGGCTTAACAAGAATGAATAATAAAAAGTCATGACTAACTCCTCAGTCCGACACAGCTGGCCTGTGATTGGCCATTAATTAAAACCAATTCACATGTTGGATAATCAATCTCCAGACCACATTCCTGAAGAGCAAACAGGGAGAAGCAAATGAGATAACAATTTTTTTCCTCTGAGGCTTCTCATCTTCCCAGGAGAAGAAATTCCAGCAAAGGGATTTTTGAGAAAATGTGACAGTGACAGACCTTGCTGCTGTTGGTGTGTCCTGTGGGTACCTTTCACTCACAGCAGCTGAAGGAGCCATGAAATGTTTTTCCTGCATCCTGATGGCTGATTGTGTGAAAGCTGCTATCCAAGGGCCAGGCTAGAGGAAAGTGTGGGACCTGAGGATGGAGCAGATCATGATGTTCTCTGTGTTTTGGAGAGAGCAGGGAGAGAGCACAGAACTTGGGAAGGAAGTAGAGGACAGGAAAAATGCATCCCTCTGGCAATAATGAGAGGAGAAAGCCAACTTGTGCTCTCAGGGCAGGGGACTGAATGGAACAGCAGGTTTGGAATTTGCAGATAAACTGTTTTCTCTCTAAAACTTTGAATAAAGTAAGATGTTGAGATGAACCCTGTCAACTAAATCCAAGAAAATCTGGCTTATGCATTTCCTTCTTCTTGCCTAAACAATGCTAGAGGCTATACAAGAGCCTAAAATCTCTGAAGAAGGGTTTGCTGCTTATTCCAAGAAAGCAAATGATACTGCTGGGAACAGCTTTGGGTCAGACAGGGCTTGATGTAACAGTGCACGTGTGAGATTCCTGAGCTTGATGCCATCTGCTCACAGAGAGCATTGGATCTCTGTAAAGATGTCAAGAAAAAGGCTTGGGAAGTTTGTGGAAATGAGGAGGGGAAACAGCAGGCTCCAGAGTGTAGGAAAATTATGATTTTTCTGTGTGGCTCTTGCTGTCATGAGATTTGTCACTCGATTTTTTAAATTCTGCTTCCTTCCCAGTGACCACTGAGAAGTGTCAGCAAGAGGAGAGATGTAAGTTAAACTGAGAGAAATATGGCAATGGGACTAGCAAGACAAAACCCTCCAAACTGTCACCATCATATTTTCTAAAATATCCCTTTGCCCAGGATTCTTCTCCTGGGAAGCTGAGAAGCCCCAGAGAAAAATGAAAACAATAATTATCTGATTTGCTTCTCCTGTGATTTGCTGCTTTGGAATATGGTTGGAGATTGTTTATCCAACATGTGAATTGTTTTGACTTAATGACCAATCATGGTCAGGCTGTGTCAGGACTCTGGAAGGAGTCACGAGTTTTTAATTATTATCTTTTTAGCCTTCTGTCTGTGTCCTTTCTCTATTCTTTAGTGTAGTTTAGTATAGCATTCTTTAATATAATATACATCATAAAATAATAAATTGGCATTCTTTAATATAATATAGCATCATAAAATAATAAATTAGCCTTCTAAGAACACGGAGTCAGATTCATCTTTCCTCCCAACAACAGGGGATCCCAAAAATACCACACCCAAACTTCCATATAGTCCTTGAAGACATCACTTGTGAACCCCCAGAGAATCAGGCTTGGTGAATTGGTGGAAGAAAAACAGCAAAACAGCTACTGAGCATTATACCTAGGAGCTATAAAATCTCTTTGATGCAACCCCCCAATACCTGTGAGGTAACCTGTTTAAAAAATAAAATTTTAAAGCAAATGTGAAATTTAAACCCTAGATGGTAGACTTAATAGGAATATTCTTTGCTCCAAGAATCAAGATAATTGTACATTAAAGTATTCTTTTGCTCTAGCATTAGTTTTGCCTTTCTCTGAAATATGACATAAATATGTTTGAAATGGATAATCATACCCAAACCATTCCCATTATCAGCTAAGAAGATTTGGGTGTTCTGTTGCAGTTAAGCTGTTTTAAACAAACACTCACTCTTGCTGTGTTATTTTCATGCTATAATGGAAGTACTTAACAGAGTGCAGAAGTTTATCCATTCTTCCTCCTGTGTAGAAAATAAAACTTTGCTGTTTTCCAGCAGCTGATGTTTGAAAACACAAAACCCACCTTGTGTATATGCAGATTGTCTGTCACAATATTTAGCTAATTCAAATTGTTGCTCACTAAAGACTAACTTTTTTCTCCCTGAACCTCTGTTCTCCTTTTCACCTGTGACAGGTACAGAGTAGTTTATTTACAATAAGGAGTTTTAAGCTTTGGCTGCCCATGGAGCTGCCTTGGGGGTAAAAATGGGCCCATTTCCATGGTGCCTGACACACAGCTGTGCTTGTGAGAGGTCAGAGGGACAAGGACAGACTGGCAGATTTGGAATGGATGATGAGCAAGGCTGGGAAACTCATTTATGTGGTTTATGAACTGCACATCGTGGTCTTGCTGGGTCAGATTGCATTGAGCTGAGCAGCCTCAGCTCCCAGGAAAATGTCCCAGGAAAATGTGCTTGTCTACCATCTCTTTGTAGCTCAATATTTCTTCCTCCACCACGGTGCCTGCTGGCTGCTTTGATGTGTGGCTGTCCTTGAAAGCCAAGGGTTGGAATGACAGATGATGGGGTTACAGTTGTGGTATTGCTGGAAAACAAATGTACTCTAGATCACTGTGACAGGGATGGCACTTGGCAGCTTACCAAAGTTGGTTTTTTCCTTATTTTAGTTGCAGCCTGTTTCACTCCTAAGCATTTTTTTCCATACTTGTGATGGTGCCCTGAGAAAAATGTGCAAGGTTGCTTTGTGTGTTAACCTCTAGATAGAACTGTTTCAAAAGTGTGTGCCCTGGGAGCAGAGAGAGCTTGATTTGTGGTCTCAGTGCTCAGGGCTAACCTGGGTGATTTCTGAACTGTGAAGAGAATTTTCTTTGTGAACCTAAGGTGTACAGTTTTGTGAGATGAACAAGCCTGTTTTTTTCCCAATGAGTCCTGTCCATTTACTTTTATGAAGTGCTCCTGTACAGAACTGTATGACTGAATTTTACCTGAGGCTCAATTAATGCATTGATTTTTAGTCTGTTATTCTCTTCTGCAGCTCAGTATTTGAGCTGTTATCAAAGCTGTAAGAAAATCTCCTTACACTGTCCTTTCTTCCAGTGACCACAGGCCTGAAAGAAGACTATGCAAAAAAAAAGAAAAGCAAATTTAGAAGGTGCCTGAAAAGCAACATGGGATGGGAAAAGTAAAAAAATTGCACTTTTTTTTTTTTTTACACAATGACATTGAAGACCACTTTTTAACAGACCTGATTTTGTACTAATGTTCATTATACAGTCCATGCTGGAAAAACTGCTTTGATGAAAAGACTTAAAACCTACTGCAGCAATTTTCATGCTCACACACAGGAACATGAGCTGTGCTTTGTGTCTCACTGAGAAAACTTGCATGAAAAGGTTCTGTTAGGAAAGCTCCTTTCTTCAAGCTTCACTTGTACAGTTACAAAATCCTTCCAAGGAGAGGTGCAGAGCAGCATAGGGGTGCTGGAGAACAGGCAGCCAGTGCTGAATTTGTCTGTTGAGACACATTTGTGGGTCTGGAGCAGAATGTGGAGGTTTGGTGTATGAAGAGATGCTGGAGAGGGCAGCAGCTGTAAATGTGAGACACAGCAAGCAAAGCTGAGCAGCCCATCTCCCAGAGATGAGCTGGGAGTGGGATCTACACGAGTGGGAAAGGGCAGAACTGCAGCCCTTAAAGCAAAGATGTTGCCATGAGGGAGACTGGTTCCAGAAAAGCCATGGGCAAACCCTCCCAAAATCACTCCCCATCAGCCTATTGCTGCCAAGGGTGGCTCACAGGGGTTGTGCTAAGTGTTCTCCCTCTCAAGCCTCTGGCTTTAAGACCTTCAGTACTTTGCTAACTCTGCTCCTTCAGCAATCATCTAGCATTGCTCTCTCTTCTCCCTCAGGACTTGTTGCACTGGTTGCCTCTATTGCTTTTGGTTCTGAGAGCTATCTCCTTTACCTTCTATTTGTGTGATGGGGAAGATTAACACCTTAATTTTTTCTGGCCATTTGGGCAAGTCCAGCACAGGGTGCAGCAGCTGGTGGGAGCTATGGAATTACATTCTTCCTACCAGTGACAGACAGCAGTGTCTGTGAGATGTTGCTTTCCTGGTCCCTCAGCAGTGGCTCCAGTAGTCTGGGGAGGTGTAGGCATGGGATAGAAATGGGATTGTCTTCTACCCGTCTCCCCAGTCTGTCCTGTATGACAGTGTTCTCAGGGGTCCCAGGATTGGGGAAGAGAGGAGGATCTGACTCCATGTTTCAGAAGGCTGATTTATTACTTTATGATATCTATTACATTAAAACTGAACTAAAAGAATAGAAGAAAGGATTTCATCAGAAGGCTAGCTAAGAATAGAATAGCAAAGAATGATAACAAAGGTTTGCGGCTCAGCTCTCTGTCCGAACCAGCTGGGCTATGATTGGCCATTAATTACAAACATCCAACATGGGCCAATCACAGATGCACCTGTTGCATACCACAGCAGCAGATAATCAATGTTTACATTTTGTTCCTGAGGCTTCTCAGCTTCTCAGGAGGAAAAATCCTAAGAAAAGATTTTCCATAAAAGATGTCTGTGACAGTCCCCCATTCAGTGGGGTCAGGGAGAGGGTAGGGCTTGGGCAGAGGGTAAAAGTGCAGGTTCCTATGTCTTAAAGGGCATGAGTTGAGCTTTCTGAAGAGCTGGGCACCACTGAACTTGGTGTCACAGATAAAGTAGAGCTGGTTTGTAATTCTAGACACGCCTCTGCAGAGCAGAAATTCACATACGGATGGGCTTTTTGAGCAAATAAGGAGCAGAAAGAGCCATCAATGGTTCCTCTTATTCTCTGTGCAAGCAGTAAACCATCTTTTTGCAAAAAGAGCTGCAAAATAATGAAACAGGTTTGTGGGTCTCCTCAGTGAAGCTGTGAGTGTGGAGAGTTAATCCTTGTACCTTGGTCACCTAGCCCAAGGAGAGTGTGAGGGCACTGCCTTGGGTTTCACACTTGGTTTGTGCTCGTATGGGAGCCAGGGGGGTGGGTGGCTTCTGAACAGCCATTAGGATCAAAATGTACCTTGGACACGGACCTCTACAACACCTGGGCAGCGTGCCAGGGTTTCCTCACTGGGACAATCCCTCAGCTGTGGCAGTGGATAACCTAATGAGCATTATTGGCTTTTTACACCAGCGCTGGGAGCCAATAATTCCTCCTGAAATCTGTGCTGAAGTGGGCACTAGGAAAGGCTGACATTTAACTTTCCCAAAAAAGTTCATTTCAAGGAGTAATTTACTTCAGATTAATTTTAGAGCAAGTAATCAGAGAAGCCTGAGGAGAGTGGAAATTCAGGCAGTCTGGAGAGCAGGACATCAGGGGATTGCAGCTCTGGAGAGGTGACTCGGGGTGTTAAACACTGCACAGGGGGAATGACTTTTTGAAGCTGGTTTGCTTCAGGCACATGGGTTGTTATGTGGGTGTGAGGCAAATCAACTCCATATTTTTAGAGCAGAAATTGTTTTCCTGCCTTATTAATGTGTCAGGCCCCATAGCAGCACAATCTGCAGAGGTTTGGTTTGTGGGGTTTTTTTTTCATTGTTTTCTTGTTTCTCATTTCCAGAAAGCTGAATGAATGGGGGTAAAGGACAAATGGCTCATTTCTACACACCTTCCAGCAAGAGGCAGGGGGAGGCTGTGTGCTCCTGGGTCCAGTTCTCTGCCCAGGGACCTGTTGAGTATTTCAAGCTTTTCCCTGCATGCCTACATTGCCAGCTGGCTGCTGTTGCTGTTTGCAGGGATGCTTTATCTGGAAAAATAAAGGAAAGTTTTCACATCTCCTGCTCTGGATCACAGCAAGTTTCTGGAGCCTGCTTTCTCCTCTGTAGGGGCCACCACTCTCTAAGGTGAGCCTAGGCAGGGATGCTTGTCAGCAGGTGGTGCAGAGGGGGGACAAGCTGATAACATTCAGATTCTAACTCCATCCTAGAGCTGCTTTTAGCCACAGTGGAATACCAGAATGTCCCCTGAAGGCAACCTGTTGCCTTGTTGATTTGTTTCCAAGTCTGTCCCTAACCCAACAGAGCTCTGTTTGTGCAAACTGTTTTAATTGCACTATCCAGCTCTTCTGTACCTAAGTACTTTGTCAGGATGGCTGTTTAGTATGGACTTGCAGTGACCTCTATTTTAATTGTCTCACTGCTTGCAGTTCATTTGGATGGTTCCAGCAGGGCATGAAATGCCCTGAATTAAAACCATTTAATTGAAAATGGTTTCTTTACAAAAGTATTATGTTACTTGCTCCCACTTCTTTGCAAAAGTAAAGTATTTAGAGGCATACTGAGATATTGCAGTCTCCCCCAAAGAGTGAGCAAAACCTTTCATGATATCTATCCAAAGAAAATATTTAATGGATGCTTTTAAAGGTAGAACAAACAACTCTTCATTTAGGGGAAGTCTAGAACACACAAAGGCCCCATCCCTCCTCTGCTGTGTTTATCAGCTCACATGTACCGTGTATCTTAGCTTTAATATGCACTGTAGCTCCATGATTCTATATTAAAAAAAAAAAAAACAAAACAAAACCAACTATTTCTACTTATGAAATATTTGAAACATAGACAACTTCTAAGGAGTGTTCTTTCTATTATTTTCCTCTTATGTGAAATGGAAAACACTCCTGTATGTGGCTGTACTCAGGTTCTGGTGAATTTTTTTTATCACAGAAAAACATTGAATGCTTGAGGCTGGCAGGAACCTGTGGTCTAATCCCCTACAAAACCTGCTGTCCAGGACCATGTCAAGACAGGTTTTGAGTAAATCCACAGATGGAGAGCTGAGCTACTTCAGGTGTCCCTGCTTTGGGGGACTTGGGGCAGTTTTCCCTGTGCCCACAAGTCCCTGGGGCAGTTCTCCCTGTCCCCACAAGTCCTTACCACCTGATCAGAGCTCAGGGACGTGTCCAGTCTGCTACCCAAACGGGGAATAGAGGAACAGGGAAGGGTCAGGAATTACCTTGTGTCGCCCAGAAGTGCAGTGGCAGAGCCTGGATGGATCCTGCACCTCCTGAGGGTTTGGCATCATGGCTCAGGCCAGCTTAGGAGCGTTGGAGGCATTCAGTTTTGGAGAGAGCTGTTGGAGGAGGTGCTGATAAGAAGGTCAGTGGGGATTCCCCCTGCCTTTGGTGGCATTTGTCCTTTAAGCTGAAGGTCTCTGTCCTGCCTGCCCTTCAAGGGTTTGTGGGATTGCATCCCTGATGGTGAATTTCACAGTGGTTGGGGTTAGATGGGACCTCTGGAGCCATGCCACCCCCTTGCTCATGCAGGGCCACCTTCTTCTCATCCTTAGGAGGGGATGAGTGGAGAAGTCCTTGGTTGCACAGCTCCAAGGCTGGAGACTCCACAGCCTCTGCCAGGGCTTGGTCAAACACAATTGTGCTTGTTGTAAGTGCTTGCTGTGCTCAAACACAATTTCCTGTGTTTCAGTTTGTCACCACTGCCTCTGTTCCCTACACTGGATGCCACTGAGAAGTGCCAGGCTCTGGTTTCTTTATACCTCCTCTGACCTTGGATATCTCTGACATCTGCCTGGACAAGGTCTTAATCCTGGCTGGACCCACTCTGAGCTGCAGGTTGGACTACAAACTTCCACAGTCCTTTCCAAACTTTTATTTCAATGTGATTTCTGTGACTAAGGATTGTAGTTACCACTGAAGTGTGTTTGGTTTTGTTTGTTCTGTGGTGAGCACCCTTCTGTAGGTAAAACCCTTTCTCTCTTTTGTTCACTCTTTGTTATTAATATTATTGTGGCTATTGCCATTTTCAGTAAATTGTTATTCCAACTCTCAATCTTCTAGTGTTCCCCCATTATTGAAAGAGGCAGGGGAAAGGGAGCAGCTTGAGTGGGTTTAATTTTCCAGCTGTGCTTCAAACAACCACACAAGCTCATCCAACAGCAGCAGCACTGAGCAAAAGAATACAATTATGGGCAATTTTGCCCAGGTTCCTCTTTAGTCAGAGCATACTTCTTTTGGTAAGAAGCCTTTAATTTTGATTACAGCAAACACTCCAGTCAAAGGCACTCAGCAGGTAGCTATGGCAACCCTGAGATAAGTTGTCTAAAATATACCAGGTAAAATAATGAGGGGATAATAATATGGTTTTCGTTCAAATAAACTATTAAGTGTGAGTAACAGTTTTACATTTAAAAAAATACAACGTGTTTCTGGGCTACAAATTAGTCATGGCTCAGGGCCCATTGTTCATCTCACTGCTGTAGGTGGTCTCCAAAGAATTCTGCTAATACATGCTTCCTGCATTTGTTAACCCAGCACTCAGCAGGAAAAAAAATACCTTGTAGCTTCAAAAATTAAAACTGTTAAAGAGAGAAGAGACAGGGGAGAGAGCTCTGGTTAAAAAGATTATTCATGGAGAGAGAGCTACAGGCCATTCTCAGAGTCTGGCCTAGCTAATTTATTGTGACTGCACCCTTAATATTCCTTTTTTCCCCAAACCCTCTCTTCTGGACCCAAATCAAAACTGGTATTTAGCAGCTGGGTCAGAAGTTTTGTGCATACTCAGGATGGGACAGTCACTACCCAAAGAAAACTTGTGGTTTAAATACTCTTGTGTGTTTTCTTAACTTGTGGTGAAGGAAAGGAGAGCTGGTCACACAGAACTCAATAAACCTGTCCTAACATCAAGGCAGAATTGGTTCCTCAGACCTGGCAATGGCCACAAGGATTTTGGATCATAAATCCTTCAGCAATCTTTGCAGCTTCTTTAGTTGGTTCCCCTTGGAGCATCTGGTACATAAAAGATCATGATGTCATTTTTTCACAAACTACTCGCACAGTGCTGTCTGAAGCAGACATTATAAACAACAAATTATATATATTTATTTTATATATATATATGTATACATATTTATTTTAGATATATGTATGTATGTATGTATGTATGTATGTATGTATGTATGTATGTATCTCCCCCTTTTGGGTATCCTCCAATACTTCAAGATAGTTCTAGAAAACACAAATAATGAGCAAAGGGCCTTTGCTGACTTAGCTTCCCTTACTAAAAACAAAACATAATTCAGTGTGGTTTAGGTCAATGGAGCTGGCCATGTGAGGAAAAATACAGTTTTCCATGGGGTTGCTTCTTGAAATGGACATTGTCATTGATTTTTTGGTTTCCAGAGGCTCTTCCTGACCAATTTAAATTCCTTCTCCAGGAGCTCTAAGTATCTCTGGGTGCTTGTTTTTGTCAGGTATTGGCTCTGAGAGAAGTTCTCTTTGTATCACAGCAACAGTGTCTTAAATAATGCAGTTTACAGTGTTTAATCAGCCATTACCCAGGGCAAGATTTTGCAGGTAGGAAAGGGAAGATGGAAGTCCATCACCCTCTTCCAGGTGGGGGCAGATGCATTTCCAGCCCCATACAAAGGCCAGCAGTGTTTCCCTTTGGCCTGCTGGGCTCTCCTGCTCTTTCCCATCAGCTGTACTTCATTGATAATTGGATTTTGTACCATTCTCCTCCCTTTTGTAGTTCCTGGAGTTTCTAAGCATTCAGAGATGAGGGCTCCTCACAGGAGTGGTTTCAGGAAAGCAGGGTGCTCTGTCAGGCCTGGGATGAGCTGGGGATCAGTGTTCCACATCTCTCTATCAATCTGGGCTTGAGACTCCCTTTCCTCATTGAGTCTCATCCCTCTGTGTTTGACACAGCCCAGTCTGGATGTCAGGCAAGACGATGCTCAGGAGCACAAACAGTTCTTCAGCTCTCCTTGATCATTATTTGTCTTTTTTTTGTTGTTTTCCTCCTGTTGCCTCCATGCTGCCCCTTGGGCCACAGTGAGGCTTTCTCAGCCTCTGCCACAGGCTGTTCACGCAGACAACAAAGAAAGGCACAGCCGAGGTCTGCTCTTGAATTTTAATCCTCTTGTTGGCTGGTGGCAGGGAATTTGCCAGTGAAAGTCACTGGTATTGACATTTTCCTGCTGCCCAAGTGCTTGACTGAGTGTTTTAGTAAAAACTGCCCAGCCAAGCACCCCAGTCTCCCAAATCTGATTGTGATCCATCTCTTTCCCCCAGCCCTGGGATGAAAGCTGTCTTGGTGTCCTTCCTCTGCCTTGGGGTGCTGACTCTGTTGGCTGTGGTGTGTGCAGCAGGGACTGGGGTGGGCATGGATGATCCTGCAGGAAAGGCCGACAGCATGATTAGTAGTAGTAGTAGTAGTAGTAGTAGTAGTAGTAGTAGTATATTATAAAAATATAACAAAATATTATCTTGCTTTATATTTATTAAATAATAAATATTATTTATTTAAACTAACAAATAAACTATTCATTATTTTATTTATATAAACTAATATAAATAATTTATATGTAGTGTGATTATTATTTACAAATAGAAAATAGAAAATAATAATATTATAAAATATTATTTATTTTATATTATAAAACAATGTAACAAATATTCTATTATTTTATATTTATAAAATAATAAAATATTATTTATTTATTTAAACTAATAAATAAACTATTTATTAATTTATTTATGTAAACTAATATAAATATTTTATATGTACTATGGCTTTTTTTCACAAATAATAAAATAATAATAATATAAAATAATATTTATTTTATATTATAAAACAATATAACAAGATATGATATTATTTTATATTTCTAAAATAATAAAATTTTATTTAATTATTTAAACTAATAAATAAACTATTTATTAGTTCATTTATATAAACTAATATAAATAGTTTATATGTACTGTGACTATTATTCACAAATAATAAAATAATAACAATAATAGTATTTCTTTTATATTTATAAATAATATAAACTAATAAATAAACAATTTATTAGTTTATTTACATAAACTAATACAAATAGTTTATATGTACTGTGACTATTATTCTCAAATAATAAAATAATAATAATAGAAATAATATTTATTTTATATTATAAAACAATATAACAAAATATATTATTTTATATTTCTAAAATAATAAAATATTCTTTATTTATTTAAACTAATAAATAAACTATTTATTAGTTCATTTATATAAACTAATATAAATAGTTTATATGTACTATTATTTACAAATAAAAAAATAATAATTTATTTTGTATTATGAAACAATATAACAAAAGATTATATTATTTTATATTTCTAAAATAATAAAATTTTGTTTATTTATTTATTTATTTATTTATTTATTTAAACTAATAAATAAACTATTTATTAGTTCATTTATATAAACTAATAAAGGGTTGTATTTTATCATCCCCTTTTTTATTTCATGGAAAGATATTGTCTCACCAAAACCCATCTTCCTATTAACCTGTGTCAGCAAATTCAGCACTTCCAAATTTTTTCTGAAGAAGCCAGGGAATCATTCTGCTTTCCCAAACTGTGCTCACCCACACCAGAAGTCACTATAATATCCATACTGCTGAGAGTGTTCCTCTCCCATGGGCAGCTCTTTTCCAGCTGTGCCATGTCTCCTCACAATGCTTAACCTGGGCTCGCTCATGCAAAACACACTGCAACAAACAAATAAATGAAACACAGAAAGGAAATTTAAAAATGGAGCAAATTCCCCTGCCAGCCAGCCCAAAACAGAAATGAGGAAGAACTGAGCTGCTGGTTTCTCCAGAAGAAAGGCAAGTGAGAGGTGACAGCTTGTACACTCAGATGTGGGAGTGCACATCTCTGTGGGATAGAGAAGATTGAAAATACAGGAGTGTTGAGAGACAGATTGAATTTCCTAGGCTGTAGAGCAGGATATTGCACAGAGATTGTCATTAGACCATAAATTGACACTAGAACAGGTCAGTGGACCAAATCCAGAGCTGCTCTGAGTGAAGATAGTGAGCCCTGCATGGGTGCTATGCCTCCACACTGTGCTTTGTGCAGCAGAGAGCTTAAAAAGAGAGCTGAAAAACTGCATGCTTCATCCTTTCCTGATAAAGCACAGCTTGCCCATGTCTGTGCAGTATTCCATGCAAAATTTATGAAAAACCAAGTTAGGTAAACACTGTTGGGTACCTGTGTGAGCACTTCAGAGAGGCAAATTTGGGATTCCCTGTCACCTTGAAACAGGGCAAAGGATTGCTCAGTCCAGCTGGTGAAAGGTGTAACATTTACCTTTTTTGTGATATTGATTTTAAGTAATCCAAGCTCCATTTATTTTCTCCAAGGAGGAGAAAATAAAACAAAGTGAGAAAAGATTTTGCAAAAGTATCTGAAGTGTCTCTGTACTGACTGAAATGTGAAATGTAGAAGAGTTTTGCCATGGTGTTGCAAATGGCCTGGGCCACTGCCAGCTGCTCCAGAAAGGTTTTCCTGATTGCTTTGGCTGGAGTGTCCACCTGGGATGGATTGTCCCAGGTGTGTGGTGATGGGTGGCATGAACCACACTGTGACAGTGCTCTAGCAGCCCCTTTAGTGGCAAGGACATTTTGTGTGTTCTGAATGTGTCTGTTCTGCTAAAAACCTGCCCTGCCACAGAGGTGAGGCTTGTGGTCAGTCTGGAACCTGTGTAAATGGGTTTTCCAGACTCCCTTCCAGGGTGGGTGTCAGCAGTGAGCCTGCAGCAGGTGTGAGCCTTGTGGTGCCAGAGGATGCTGGATTTCATCACAGTCATCCTGGGGCCTGGAGCACTGCCAAGCAAAAACTGCATTGAATTCTAAGGTGCTTTCTGTGCTAAAAGCAATTTTTGTGGTCAGTCATTGCCTGGCATGAATCAAGGCATCTCTTGTTGCTGCATTCTTCTGGTGCCCAGGACTGAGGCAAACCTGTTGCTGCCTTCTCTCTTTTGTGTGGGTGCACACAAATCTGCACAGGCTGGGGAGCTCAGTGGAGCTGCCCAGTGTCCCCACCTGTGACTGCAGTGTGAGGATTTGAAGGATGCAGTTGCACATCTCAGAGCACTGCTGAAGAAGGAAGTTCCCATAAGATAAGCCACCACCACAGGAACTTGAGGTAAGCACAGATGGCAAAACAGGAAGGTGTTAATTCCAGGCCTAACATTCACATGGTGGCAAGCTGTGGGAAGTGACACAAACACCAGCCCAAGTTGTGGGAATGGCATCTATGCTCTGTGGAAAGCCAGGACTTGGACTGTATAAAAGGGATACCCCCTAAAGGAATGACTGAGGAACCTCCACTACCAAAGACCAGGGTGAAGAAGGCCCAGCAGGACCCTGCAGGGATCCACGTGATGGTGATATCTTTCTACTTAATCTTTCTCTGTCTCTCTCTTTCTCTTCCCTACCCACCCCCTTCCTCCTGTATCTTTTTATCTCCCCACCTCACATTTACTGTTAAATGAAATCTATGCTATTGACTTTGGCATGTGGTCTCTGCACCTTAATTTGGGCAGAGGCGTAGTATTCACATTTTCTGAAGGGATTTTCTGGAAAAATCCCTTTGCCCAGGATTTTTCTCCTGAGAAGCTGAGAAACCTCAGAGAAAAAGGAAAACATTTCTTATCTCATTTGCTTCTCCTGTGTTTTGCTGCTTTGGATTGTGTTTGGAGATTGTTTACCCACAGGTGATTGTTTCATTGGATTCTGCTGTGAGTTGTTTTGCCACTTTGGCCAATTGAGGCCAAGCTGTGTCAGGACTCTGGAGAGAGTCATCAGTTTTCATTATTATCTTTTTAACTTTCTATACAGTATCCTTTCTATATTCTTTAGCATAGTTTAGTATAGCATTCTTTAATATAATATAGTATCATAAAATAATAAATGAGCCTTCTGAGAACATGGAGTCAGATTCATCATTCCTTCCTTCCTTCATCTAAGGAGAACACAAATACAATGAGAGGCAACTCTTATCGTTGGACCACAACACGCAGGTGGGCAATGTGTACAGCAGCCAGGAGAAGCAGGATCCTGGGATAAATTAGGACCCCAGTGTTGCTGCCCTGGGTCTTCTCAAAAAACTCAAATGTGCTCTATTCTCTAGCAGGCTGTGAGGCTTTTGACTCCTTTTGGGTCTGAACCCATCAAGCGAATGGGAGAAATGTTGGATCACAGAATTGTAGAGCAGTTTGAGGTGGACTGAACCTTTTAAATGTCAATGCAACTGCTTGGCAGTGAGCAAGGACATCTCCAGGTGGACCAAGTCACTCAGAGCCCTGTCCAACATGACCATGAATATTTCCAGTGATCTCTGGGCATTTACACCTCACTGCAAATGAGTGATGTTCACTTCATTGATGTTCCAGAGTTTCACCATCATCATTGTATAAAACTTTCTCATACCTACTCTAATTCTATCCTCTCAGTTTGAAACCATGGTAATATAAAAAAGATTTGGACGATATGGGAAGCAGAATGAGGAGGCATTTAATGTTTCTCAAGTGAGAAGTCTCTAGGGAAATGGGGAGAAAACTACTTGAAAATATATGCTGAAATGTTTGCAACCAGAGAAAAGCTTAAATCAAGGCATTCTCCATTTTGGAAGTGCGATGTGGACAAATTTCCAATATTTTAATGAAAATTAGTCTATTTGCAATGGCTTATGTTACGAAGGGCAGTGAGATAGATAACTTAGTGGGAGATGGATAACTTTGCTGCCTGTACCTGACCTGATATTGCACAGAGTTCTCAGATAGAGCACTCAGATATTCTTTTCTGGCAGAGCTCTGCTTCATGCAGGAAGGGGCTCATGTTTCTGCTGCTTTGTGCTTCAATTCCCATTCCCAGCTTGTAACAGGCTCCAGCTGACACTCTGTGGATAGCAGAGCAGGCAGAGGTTCCTGGTGCACTTCATGCCCAGGAGTTACAAGAGATGATAAATTAAGATGTGCTGTGAAAACCCCACCTGGATCAATGCCAGGTTTCACTTGTCACATTTAGAGGTGTAAGGATTTCTGTGGGGAAAAAAATAGCTGCTGATTTAGAGGTATTCATTATTAAGAGTCTGGTTAATTAAGGAGGCTGTAGGGTGGTAGTGACTGGAAGATTTCCGTATTTCACTCTTTTTTCTCTTTTTGTCTCTTGGCAAATGTACTTAGTGTAGAAAACATCATTTCTGTGGCATATACTGTAGTGAGTAAAGCCAAAATTCTGTTTGAAAGTGTCAGTTGCCATGTTTCTCTCTGTGTGGCAAGAATATTTTGATTGCTTGAAAGAGAACTCTGGTTAGAAAGCAGCAAAGAAGTGGCTTTCAATAAAATATCAGGAAAAGGAGATAAATGTAACTAGTGCTGGTCTCTTTAAGACATAAAAGTAAATGAAAGCATAAATCTGACCCCATTATGGAACTATAATAAATCTGGTGATAAATCAGAGGCAGCTGATAATGTGAGGGTAATGCCTGTTTGCAATACAATCAGCACATGATAATAAAAGATAAGTGTACTTTTACAAAGCAGTGATGGAGCAGTTCTGGATGCCTTGAAGATCACCTTGTAAAGCTGCTGGGTGAAAGGAAAAAAGTGCCTGGATCCAAGAGAAGTGTCAGTCACACTGGAATATGTGGAAGAAACTGAACTGAAGGGGAAATCTGAGCTGATCTCCCCAGCTTGCAGTTCTGCATCTGCCTTTGAGCTGAAGAATCCTACTAAGCAAGAAGGACAATGGCTCTCTTGCAATGCTGCCAGATAGAAACCGTGCCTAAAAAGCTTCTGTGAAACCCTCATAAAGCATGTAGGAAACATAAACATCGCTTGTGACTGGGAAAAGATGAAGTGAAAGCAGTAACTAAGAGCCAGGGTTAACAACCAAAAATTTTCTGTGACTCTATAAACCTTGGTCTGGGCAGTGGAGCAATGAGCAGGGCAGCATAATTATAGCCAAAGCCTTCTCAGCACACTCAGTGCAGCAGAGTCAGATGAACACTGCTGAGCTTGGGAAGCTGCTAATTAGTTTCATTTCTGTAAATTTCCATCCCATAAGCTGCATCTTCAGCTGGTGTTCCCACTTACTCAGCTCAGATGGAGTGTATGCAGTGGAGTTCTGGGGACTTGCATCCAAGACATTGTCTGCTGCCAAAAGGAGAGCAGGGCTCCATCCTTCATAGATCTGAAAGCTGGATCAGCTCCTTATGGCTCTGCATCATCCCCTCCTAGGATAAATCCAAGCCTTGAAACTCTACCCAGTGGTTTCTCTATCTGGCCCCCAGGTCCTGATTTAGTTACGATGGATCCTTAACCCAACTGGTTGCAGATTTACAGTGACAGTGATTCAGTGATTCTGCTGTGTCCTGAGGGAAGTTCCTGAGAGATTGATTTGTATATTTGTGTTGCTTTTAGATATGTGCAGATTTCAGTGCTGAACTGTATTTTGCTGCTTTGGTTTATTTTTGGTTTTGGTTTTTTTTGGTTTTTTTTTTTTTGTTTTTGTTTTTTTTTGTTTTTTTCAGATGGAAGAATTCACACTTCTCAGTAACGTTGATAACCTACTTTGATATGATTAAATAAGGAAAAAGCTCTAGAATACATTTTACTCTATAAGACATCTGTTCCAGAACTCTGAAGTATTTTTCTCTTTTCAGAACCCCTCTTTCTTCTCTGTCTTGAAACACAGAAGTCTAAAAGCACTGCTTTGTTCCTATCTGGTGGTCCCTATATCATGGCCAAGAACAGGATTTTTTAAAATTTACTTTTAAAATTTAAATTTATTGCTTTATTGTATTTGCAGGGACCCTCGTGGCAGGGAGGAATGATGAATCTGACTCCATGTTCTCAGAAGGCTAATTTATTACTTTATACTATATTATATTAAAGAATACTATACTATACTAAAGAATACAGAAAAGATACTTACTGAATCCTAGAAAGATAATAATGAAAACTCGTGACTCTTTCCAGAGCTTTGACACAGCTTGGCTCTGATTGGCCAAAGTGGCAAAACAACTCACAGCAGAATCCAATGGAACAATCACCTGTGGGTAAACAATTTCCAAACACATTCCACATGAGCAAAACACAGGAGAAGCAAATGAGATAAAATTGTTTTCCTTTTCTCTGAGGTTTCTCAGCTTCCCAGGAGAAAAATCCTGGGCAAAGGGGATTTTTCAGAGAATGTGAATGCCACATCTCTTCTGCAGTCAAAAATTCAGAGGGCGGCCAAATTTTTGCTGAGGTCTGTGAATCAGAAGTATTTGTTATGAGCTCTTTGCTCTTCTTTTTGTCATGGTTTGCAAGACACTGTTAGACATCTGGGTCATTGTTTCCCCTGTCCTGATCCATCCGTTTTGCTATCTGTCTTTGAGGCAGGCTGGCACGTTTCCAGTGAAGCCAAATATCTCATTAACAGCTTTGACAGCACAGGATAATGGCCCTGGGTTCCTCTGGAGCAGATGGAGATTGAATGGCTGTGTTTGATCCCAGTTTGTTCTTCATTCCTCTATGCCCTGGGATCCCACTTGGTGGAGAACAGCACCTAAGAGAGACGCTCTGATCAGATAAAGGTCTGGGTTTCCTTTCAGATATTGTCTTCCCTGGCCATCAGGAGCCTCTGCCTTGTGCTGAGGGCTGTGTTGTGCCCTGATGGTGAGCAAGGAGATGCAGGGCTGGAGAGCATCTCCAGTGCCACTGTGCCTGCCCCACACTGAGCTCCATCCCGTGTTCCCTCTGGAAGGCTGATCCAGAACAGCCTGACACTGAAATGATTCAAAAACCCACAGGGAGAGTTCATGCTTCATTTACAGCTCTGATCAGACAAACTGTTTCTTCCAGCTCCTTCCTGTAAATAATAGGAGTAGTAGCTGTCTTCTCCTTGGTAAAGCACTGGGAGGGGTGGAAAAGGCTTTAGAAAACAGAGGCTGTAATGCATGAGGAGCTGACAAGCATCCCTTGATCTGATTAGACATGTTTTGAGCAGATGGATGGGCAAACTGACCTCTGGAGGTCCACTCCAATAAAAATTGTTCTAAAATTAAATGAATATGACTCATCTGAGGCTGTGTTGCTATTTTAACATGCTTGTATGTTTTCCTTCCGAGACTGGCACTTGTGTTTGCTGGATTCACTTAAGCAACTGCATCGACATTTTTAAGAATTTTAAATTTCTTTTTGTCTGAGTGCCAAAGCAAACCAATAAGGATCAATTGAACAAACAAACAGGTGAAACACATATCAGGGCCTTGCTGATAAAATTGCCAAGATGCTCAGTGTGCCCTGAACTAAACCTATTTCCAACACTGGAACAGAGGGAACCTTTGAGATGCAGGCTGGGATGTATCAGCCGCCTCTCTTTTGACCTGTTCAGTGCATCCCACCATGGTCTTATGTGTGCCCAGTTTGTTTTGGCACTTTCAGACCTGATTCTCTTTCACTTTGCTCCAGACTTTACTGTTGGTCTTCAGGGTCTGGAGAAAAAAAAAAATCAAAATTTCAAATTTTCAAAATTTTCAAAACTGAATTTTCAAAAAACTAAACAATATAAATTTTTTGAAATTGATCTTCCTAATAAAAGCTGAAGTTAAGAAGGCATTCATTCAACACCTCACTTTTTCCTGTGCCCTGTGTCACCAGGCCCCCCACTCCATTCAGCAGCAGGCCCACATTTCCCCTCAGCTTAAACAGTTTCCATACATAAAAGTTTGCATTTCTAATTTTATTTTTTTTTAATCCTCCAGGTCAAACTATTCATATTTCATGTTCACAATGGAAGTTAGGTTCTTACCTAGAAGTTCAGAAAATTGTTATCCTGGAGTTAGTGCACTTCAAAACAAGGGACTTAAAAAAAGAAAAACCTGGTAAGTACAGATTTGGTCATGAGATTGCAGTCCTGTTTGTGGAGAGTAATTTATGCCATTTTTAAATGGCATTTTGACTCAATTTTGCTTTGATGGTAAAATTCAAATTCTTCTGGGTTTATCCTAGGTTTTAACAGGGAGATAACAGTTTTGAAGGATTTAATCTTCAGTTCTTGTGCATTAATGCAGTGTGTTGGCTGGGGATAGACTATTACAAGGGGGAATGCATCCTGCATGTCCAAATTTCTTACTTTGAACTGTTATACATTTTTCTTGAGAGTTTATTTAGGTGTCTGTGGGTCAATAATTTAAATGTGAGTGAAGCTATCTTTTTCTAGCATGACTGATCTCCTCTCCTCTGCGTTCAAATTTTTTTAGCATTCAATGTCTATTACAAATTAGATTCCCCAGTGAATATTTGCTTTAGCTTCGCTCAGAAAACTTGCTGTTGAAAGAAAGAAACTGCAAATAACTCTCCAGCTCGGGCACCCTGGCCAAGTGCCTTGTAGCATTTTTCTCTTAGAATTTAATTTGTTCTGTGATTTAAGGTGCAGCATTCACACTGAGCTGAGAGGCCTCTGTGCTTCCTCTCATCACTGTCTTTATCATGGTCAAATGAGCACTTATGGTGTGCAATGAGACTTCCCCACATTATTAATAACAGCTCTGACCTATGGGGATCCTGCTTTGCTCTGGCAGGGGAAATCTGTCTGCTATGGCCCAGCAGCAATTGCAGCTCTTTGTGCTTGCAGGCTTGGGCATCACTCAGCTTTATGCACTCCACAGCCCTGCACAGCCCCCTCAGCCAGCCAAGAACACAAAAGCAGAAATATATTTTCCATCCTGGCTCAGTCTGGAGCCTTCAGGAGGTATAAGTGGGCCATTGCAGGGAAAACGCTGCAGTGCGTTTTCTCAGTCCTACCTGATGTTCAGAGAGATTAAAACACTTAATTAGCACTCTGCTTTCTTTGAGTTTCTGTGAGAATCCCATAAACCAATTTCAGACTGAGATTTGGGCTGGCTCACAGGCCAGCAGAGTGGCAAACACCCAGGGAAGATTTGAGGGGTCTTTTCACAAGTCATCAAGCTCAATCTCTGTAACTGAAGGGTGCATTTTTTTTAATGTGTGCATTTTTTTCATGTTTCATAATTGCAGTCTACTTGCAAGAGAAGTTTACATTTAAAAACTGTTGGAATTCAGAGGTATTTATCACATTTTCAGACTTGTTTTTTCTTCTTTGAAAGCTGAAAAATGATCCCAGCCTGCATGAGAGTCTACTGTTGCAACCTTTTAAGTATAGAAAACCTTTTAGCAATTTAAACTGAGCAAGAAATGATTAAAATAAGAAGAGACCTGGGTTAGAGTGATAATTATGCTCAAAATTTCTACTGTAAACATTGTGGTGAATTTTTAATCAGCATTTTGAGAGCAGAGGACAACATCTAGCTGTAGTGTTGTGAGCAGTACATTTTAGGTTTCAGAGGGAAATTGTGTGCCATGTGTTTTAGAGCTGCAAGGCGTTGGCTCTAGGGCAGCCCTTTGTTCTCATGGCAAGTGTGTGGACACAAAAATAAGCTTTCAGCCCAGGGATGCTTCAGGTTAAAAACATGCAGGTCTAGCTTGTGAAATCCCACTGTTCAGCTGCCATTTCAGCTCTGCTAGCCCATACACAGGAAACACATCCTGGACAGCTTTTCCCCACCATGTGATTTAGGATCCATTTCCTGGTATATCCCAGCCACCTGATGAACAGCCCTGTTACCTTCCCAGCCCTGATGAAATTCTCTCCTGAATCTTCCAGCCCTTGGGCTGAGGGACAGGTTTTGCTGTCTCTGGGAAGACAAAAGAGTAGTTGCATGCCAGTCTGTGAGAGATATTACTGGTATAAGACCTTTAGGACCCTTTCAACATTTTTTAATAAAACCTCTTCATCTCCCACATAACAGAGAGAGCTTCCCACATGTGCCCTCAGTGGTGGTGAGGGATTGTTGCCCACCAGAAATGATTGTAATGAAGAGGTGATGCCTGATACTGACTGTGGGGCAGGAAACCTGTTTGTTTCTGCACATCCCACTGCAATTTAGGCAGAAATTCGTGTTGGTATCTGCTGGAAAACATGGCCTGTATAAAGTAATGTTGGCTGCAGTGTGGACGCTGGAGAGGGAAATGAGACAAAGCTTGACAGGAGACAGCTTGATGCTTGAAGCAGGCAGCCCATGAGAAAAGGCCAAACAAGGGAATCTCCCTTGGCCCTGGTTGTGGTGCCAAATGAGCTGACACAAACCAGGCATGGTCCTCTCAGTACTAAATTCCTTCTGCTCTTTCACCACTTCTCTTGCCCAGCTCTATGCCAAGAAGGTTAATTCTCAAAGACTTGAAGAAGAAGCCGCTTGCCTCTACAGATCCTGTTTTTCCTTCCATGTGCACTGGTTTTATTCCAGCCTCCTCTGGGCTGCTCCAAGTCATTTGGGAGCTGGGGGCAGTTGGCATCAGAAGTTGCTGGTGCTGCTGGAGGGCTCACTCAGCTCTGTTTGCTGCACCTGTGTTGCATTTGTTGCTGAAAGAAGAGCTGCAGTGTTATTGCCATGGTGGCCTGCACATCCTTGGGGGACCAGCTGGCCTGGAGGATGACATGGATTCTAGGATTTGTCTGCAATGAGCTGTCTTGTATCCTCCAGAAAGCTCCTGCCTGCATTTTTTGTCATGGAGATCCAGCTCTCCTAGTGAAAGGCTACAGGTTGCCATTATCCTTCTCTTTCCATACTGTATTTCCTTTTTTTTGCTTTAAAAAAAAAAACAAAACAAAACAAAACAAAAAGCAAGGAAACAACAAAATCTTCAAAGTAATGCTGCCTAGCTGTCTCAAGATAGCACTCCTGAACTCACCTTGGCAAGCTCCACATGGTTAAAAGACACTTTTGGCAGCTTCTTGCTGCTGTTATTAAAAAA
>JAHXMQ010012337.1:31761870-31777617 GCA_020466415.1 Ammodramus savannarum pratensis
TAATAAAAACTCGTGACTGACTCAGAGAGTCCAACACAGCTGGACAGTGATTGGTCATTAAGTCAACACAATTCACATGGAGCCAATCAAACATTCACCTGTTGGTAAACAATCTCCAGCCCATATTCCAAAGCAATCAGATAATTATTGTTTTCATTCTTTTCTGAGGCTTCTCAGCTTCTCAGGAGAAAAAATCCAGGCGAAGGGATTTTTCAGAAAACATCATGGTGACACCAAATACAAAAGGTATCATGGATCAGACTTTTCCTCACCAGGCACTTATATCCTGGTTTCATGGTTTGAGTGTTTGTCCCTCCAAGCTCCACACTGGCATATTCAAAGCTTTCCTATGCTGGTGGCATTCAAGGGTTTTTTGTTAATGCAAGCCACATCAGCAACAGTGGAGAAAATCAAAGGAACAAAGGAAGAAAGAAAAAAAAAAAGAGTTCTGAAGAAAGAACTGTAGAAAAGGGGCAGGAGATGCTGGTATTTCAGTTCCTGCCTATAGCTGAGCGTTTGAAATTCATAAGCACTCAGCTGACATTCCAGAAAACAGAAGTACATTTCCTTTCACTCAATTTCTGAATTCTCCAGAGGTAACAAGTGTTGCAAACAGTTCCTGGGTTTAGCTCTTTTGTGTGTGGTGAATGCATACAGCACTCCCACGATTAAGTAGAGAAACCGGAGTCAAAGCAGGATCTAGTTACACATTCAAGATGTATCTTCTGCTCCCTCCAACATATTCATTACCTGGTATTGTTCCACAGCTGCTTTCATCAATGGACATTGTACAATAACAGTAAGTTGGCATCCATAGGGTTGTGCAGAGTTGACAAGTCCCTCATTATTTGCTGGAAGTCCTTTGGAAAGGGTGGGTTTCACCATTTCTCAGCAGATGGTGAGTTTCACCATTGCTCACCATTTCTGGGTGCAGATGGGGCCAGGGTGTGGCAAAGGCTCTTCCACTCCCAGGAGAAGCTGGAAAAATGCTGTAGCTGTTGCTTTTTCCAAAAAAACTGTGGCTAGAAGGGAGGCACTGGACTGTCCCATCCACCTGTGGATGATGGATGGCTGCACACACCTGGGTTACCATGGGAAAGGACAGCTAAACCTTGGGAGAACTCAGGTGTGGGGACCTCAAAAAGAAATTATTACCAGGGAAGATACAGAGCTTATAAAGAACAGTGCCTGCCTGGAGTTTGATAATAAAAAAATTTTTGCAAAGAGATGTCTTCTGTGTAAGCACCAAACCAGTGAGCTCCTGAGTCACAGGGGAGGAACTCTGGGAGAAGACCTCTGCCCCTGGCTGGTTTTGGTTGGAAAGTGTGTGCATGACTTGTAGGGTGGCTGTTTTTAGCTGTTTTAAGGGTGGTTTTTTTGTTAAAAATCCTTCCAGAAAGAATTCTTCTTCCACACCTGGGAACTGTGAGTCCCATTCATTCAACTGTGAGCCCCTCTCCCTGATTTTGGATAATTCCCCACTTAGAGAAGAGCTTTATTCCTCCTCCAAGAAAGAGGAGAAAAAAAGAGCTTTTTTTTCCTCCTCCAAGACTGGCAGATCATACAGCTGAAAGTAGAAAATTGGTTCATATTAATATGTGAACATTTTAATTTATGCATCTGATTGATATTATTCCATAATTAAATTATATTCCCATGGTGCGTATAACATCAGGGTTGTAGTAATACAAATAATTAGTAATTAGCTCTAATCATATCAGTTAGCAAATGCCAGATTCCAGATGAATAAGCTGACCAGCAGCGTCTGTGGTGAGGAAAGCCAAGAAAGAAGGAAGAAAAGATAATTTGTGTTGATGGATATAAGGGAGGAAGTGAAAATAACAGGAAATCCATTCTCAAGAGAACTCCCCTGCCAAACAAAACAGGAATGCAGCCATTAATGATGCTCTGGGCCTTGGCCATGAGCCTGCAGCTCAGCTGCTGGAAGATGTTCCACTCTGACCTCTCACACCATGCCCTGAGTCCCTTCCAGATGCCTTTAATGATGTTTTGGAGCTGGAGTAGAAGAGGAAGGGCCAGTCCAAATCAGGCACAGGGCACCTTCAGCCAACAGGACATTCTTCAGCTGACAGCTCCTTGGAGATGACAAGGGATGATGGCACATCAGAGTCTTCCTCAAAATGCCTGTGGCACCCTGGCCTGGGAGTTTAGGAATGGGTTCCCACTGAGCTGCTCCCACTATCACCAAGAAACTACAAGGGGGCTTAGGACAGCTAACACAGGGCCATGGAGAATTTCTCTACAGAAAAATGAAATATAAAAATCTGTGAATGGGACTTCCTAGCTGAGAGGTTAATACTGCAATCTGAACAGTTTTTCTTGGCTCAAACCAGAAAAATATTGTGCTTTCCCTGTTCTCTATAAAAAAGTAAACAAACAAAGTGTTTACAACAATTTCAGTTTGGATCTGTCAAACAAAGTCGGTTAGAAAATTCAAGATGTGCTCTTGCTACCCAAACTGCACTTGGACCAGTACCAAATATTTCAGACAAATAATTTCTAAAGAAAGTACCTGGCATTGCATCTCCAAAACATCAGTGTGAAATACTCTGTGATTGTGAAAGGGTTTTGCTTTTTATTTTCTCAATAGTAAAATGTCCTTGAAATGAACACTTTCCTGCAGGCAAACTTCTCTGTATTTAAATGTTATTTTGTGAGGAAAAATGTTCTTAGCAAACACAGAACAATTGCTGCTGTGTGCCAAGTTAATGCCAACAGATTCCTCTCTTCGAGGGCAGCAGGAAAATAGAGGAGTGGTAAATTGTCACACTTGCTACAGAGTTGGTTGAAGTCAGTGATGAATTAATGATCAAGAAAAGCCTGATCAGGGCTTCCTGCTGATCTTGCACCTGTCTTGAGCACAGGCTAACAACAAAACGATGTCTGGGGTGAAGCAAAGTGGTTGTTTAACCTTTGTATCAACAATAAATGCTGACCAGAACTAACCAAGATCCTCATTAAATGTTATTTGCACTCTCACCCCTTAGAATGCACATGAAAAAATGATACTCCTTACATGTATGACCTCTGTCACCAACACCCACCCTATGACATACAGTTGTCATTCTCTTTGGGAAGGACTAAAATTTTTTGTATAAAAAGGACTTTCACAGGAAAAAAAAAAAAAAAAGAAGAGACAAAAGGAAGAATAAAACAGGAGGAAACCACCTCTACTTGCTCAGTTGGTTGATGGACTTTTTCTCTCTTCCTCTCACTTTCAGGTAAGATTTTTGCCTCCAACTGCATTGGAACAGACCCAAACATATTTTAATGTATATATCTCATAAATCTTTGTTACTATACCTTCTGTCCAGACACACTCTGTAGTTTGTGTATTTATCACCAGCAACCTCAGACTGCTTTCCCTTTGCTTTAATAAACCATACTGTTTGTGAATCTGGGTTCTGGATGTTCTTACTGAATTCAGCCAGGCCTATGGCATCAGTAAATCACACCATTCATGAATCTATCATCATGACAGTTCTTGTTGAACAGGACCAAACTCATAGTGCTGAATTGATAATAAATGGAAATAAAATCCATCTGCACCCAGTCCCTCAGAGCTCTGAGTGCCACCAGTAAGGTTTATTTTAGCCCAAGTTTCTGTGTGCTTGACTCAAAAGGTGGTTGCTTGGGCTTCTATTTAATTTTTTTTTTTTTTTTTCAATTAGATGCTTCAACAAGGCACTGGCTGCTTGAAAGTTACTGGTGGGAGTTCACATTTCACACTGCTTTCAGAAGTGCCACTGCTCGGTGTTATCTTAAAAGTCTTCCTCTTGCATGTTCAGCCTTCAGTGAGATGTTTCGGATTACTTACTCAGTTTTGTGGGTTGCCACTGGTTACCAACAATTTAATAATAATACAAGCTGTTGGTTCATTAAACTGTTTTTGAAAGCAAATCTGTACTAGCTAGGCTATATTGGCTCCTTTGAGCATTTATTTATTTGTTGTGATCTGTCTTACTTCTTGAGTATGTCTCAAATGAGTAGAAAATATCGAATACACCAAGACTATGGCAAGTCTTCTGAAAACATGATGGATAATCTGTTCTTGGATGGAACAATGAAATGCAGCCCCAGGTACTCCAAGGTCCTATACACAGAGAACCATCTTTAATCCTGGAGATTCTGGATGGCAAGATGACTCCAGAGAGATGGTAGATAACTTAAATGAGCTCTGAAGGCTTAGCAATAGACAGAGATTAAATCCAAGCTGGATCAAGGCCTGCCCTCCTAGAGCTGTGTCCTTTCCATTGCAAAACTGTTGCAGATATCTTTTCTGAAAAACCCTTTCCTTAGGATTTTTCCTCCTCAGAAGCTGGGAGGCCTCAGGAACAAAATGTAAACATTGATTATCTGCTGCTGTGGAATGCAACAGGTGCATCTGTGATTGGCCCATGTTGGATGTTTGTAATTAATGGCCAATCACAGCCCAGCTGGCTCGGACACAGAGCTGAGCCACAAACCTTTGTTATCATTCCTTCTTACTCTATTCTTAGCCAGCCTTCTGATGAAATCCTTTCTTCTATTCTTTTAGTATAGTTTTAATGTAATATATATCATAAAATAATAAATCAGCCTTCTGAAACATGGAGTCAGATCCTCATCCCTTTCCCCATCCAAGAACCCCTGTGAACACGGTCACACAAAACAATGAGGGGATGCTGCTGAGGATGTGCTACTACCACTCCCATTCACAGCCACCAGTTTGACCCCACTAAGTGGCAGCAAAAGATGCACTGGGCAAAGGTGGAAGGGAGAAAAGAAGCAGCAAAGAGCTGACTCAAAAATACAGCAGGGGAAGTCCAGCTCTGACAGCCTGCTGTCCCCTCTGCAGGTAATTATTGAGCAGCATTGCTGTGATTTTTATTGCTGAAGTTGCAGCCTGCTCCTTGATTGAGAACAAAATTGATTTCCCTTTCTCTTTCAGCATTTCTCATGTGCCTATATGTGAGTATGGGTATGTATGTGTAGAGGAACCTGTATATATGTATATAAATGTATGGGTGTGTATCTGCACCTGTAGAGCACTAAGAAAGCAGGAGTCTGAAAGAGGAGTCTGAAACACACTGAGTGCTCTGGAAGGACAAATTGAATGTGTATGCAAACACCTGACCTTGTTTTGGGGAGGCAGGGCTGCTGTCATCCATCTGGTGCATCACTTCAGATGCTTTTCCTCTGCTCAAGCTCAGCCTGTTGCTTGCAAGGAAATTCTTCAGAAGGAGGATTTGACCAAAGCAACACTGAGCTATCAGCCAAGAGAAGGTGGCTTTCCTCCCAGCCACATGGCACTCTGGCTGTGTGCATTCAGAAATTGGATGTAGCAAATTACAGATTCTCTCCTACCTCCCACCTCACAGCATCTCACTCACAGAGCCTTTCCCTCCCCCCCCATTTGCTTCCTCCTGCAGATCCTGCAGTGTAGCTCACCTGGTTATAAGGACACTTGGACGTGTCCAAGGAGGGAATGTGGTGGCACAAGGGAGAGCCACCCACCCTCTGACAGCTGCTTGGAGCAGGTTCCCCAGAGCTGCCTCATGATGAGTGAACAGCAGACATATGTTGTGCTCACCACACAGCCTTAAGCTTGTAACAGCGCTGGCAGCTCTTGCTCCCCTTCCTTTGGCACTGCTGTGATCCTGATGTCTGCAGCACTGAGTCATGCCACCATGTCTGGAGCAAAGCCCAGTGCTCTTTTGCTCACAAGGGGAGCAGGACCGTGTGCTCTGGTGACCTGGCTGCCTGACCATGCTTTGTTGAGTGTATCACTACAGCAGCATCTGTGAGCAAAGGCATGAAGCCAGCACAGAGCATCCTTTGTGCTGGCTGGCACAGAGAGATGCTGGTGCAGGGTGCTGAAACGGGCTGGGTTGGTTTAATTGAAAAAAACTAACACTGTTCTTGTCACCCATCTCCACCTCTGCCTCCCATTCTGGATTTGAAACTCTCTAAGCCAAGGATAGATATTTAGATTGCATCTTGCCCTGAAGAAATCTCTCAGGTGCAGCCCTTCTGTAGATTCTCCTCCTGTGGTCTTGCCTTACTCAGACAAGTGTAATGATCTCTGACATTGGAGCCACTTTCTCTGCAGACTTGGCTTATTGTGCCCTCTGACTGAGGGTCCAGCACTGGCTGGGGCTTTCAGCAGTGTACTCTGATATCTAAAACACAGGCCACTCTCTCTTTGTGCCCTTTCTCATATCCTCCTTACAGTGAAGTTTATAGGCACTTAACTGCATTACATTTTTGGCTGCCTTTGAATTTCCTTTGCGAGTCAGCAGGTGGCATTCCCCAAATTGTGAGAGAAGCGTGGCAGACAGCCCAGAGAAGGTGGCTGTCACTTCCTCTGCTGCTCTCCCCTTGGTGTACAGTGATGTTCCCAAGCATTGCCCTCTTGTTTCCTCAGCAGGGAGCTCTTGCAAGCTGGCTCTGTGGTGGGAATCGCCTGGATGATGGGAGGAATTAATTTCAGACTGAGCTATAAAAATGCTCAAGGCTAGGAGATTCCCAAATGAAGGCCAAAAAAAAAAAAAAAATCAATGGAGGTAGCAGGGAGTTATGAAATCCTGTCAGATGACAGATGCAATATTAGTCTCTGACCCAGCAAATTATTTGCTGAGTGTTTCTGTTCCCTTGAACTGTGAGACTTTCAGAAAGAAGGATTTTTTTTCTTCCCTCTCAGTGAATCTCCAGCACTCCCCATGTATCTTTTGAGATTAATCCACAATGACATCCTACATTATACAATTAAGTTGGAGCTTTCTGACCCTGGAGTTAACAGTTTGGGATTTTTCCTTGCAGCTGATCTTTATCATCTGGTTAAAGACACCCATGCCATTTCTTTACCATTTCCTCATTGAGACCAAAAAGGTCTCAGTTCAGAAAGGATTCTCTCCTCCCTCTCTGGGGTGGAAGAGATCTATTGTAAACTAAAGATGTCCCTATATCCAAACATAAGAGCTCACTGCACCTGGACCATTCCTGCTCTTCCCCAAGGATGAGAGAATGACCACATGGGGTAAAGTGGTGTTGGTGGAGTTTCTAGTCTTCATGCCCTAGACTTAGAGGATTTTGGATGTTTAGATGGTTGTATCTGCTCTGCCAACCAGAGATGTTGCAGCAGGCCATGACAGCATCACTTTCCTTAGGAAGACACAGATGCCTGTTCAGCTCCTCAGTGACCCACAGCTCAGACAATCAGCAAACTGGACCCTACTAAGGCACAAAAGCAATCCCTGGGAGCTTTATCCCCACTCCTATCTGCAGTGAGGCCCAGCTCCACCTCCCCAGCATGCAAACCCCCTTTAGCTTCCTTGCTCATCACCCTGGACTGCCATTCCAAGTGCTAGCTCCATGTCACACCGTGGGTTGCTTCAGGATGTGGAGCACAAGAACACCCCAGGTGATGCTTCCAGGAGTGCTCCTGCTATGCAGGTCTTTCACACAGTGCTGCTGTCCCTGTTTTCTGTTCACTGGGGGGCCCTGGGGACATGGAAAGCTGAACTCCCTGTGTTTGGAATGCTGTTTTTAAAGCTGGGTGCAAGGGCCCCTGTGGTATTTTTAAGGCTGCTCTTGTAGGGGAGTTTTCCCTAGCTCCAGAGCTGGCTTTTGCCTCTCAGGTTAATATTCAGCCAGCACAATCACCAAAGATCATAAGGCAGAGTCCTCAACCATAAGACTGGTTTTAAAATTACATTATTAGTGTTGTTGTTAGGCTTGCTTAATGACCTTACAGTACCTGTATTTGCTTTCTAATTTTTTGGAGCTCCAGGTATACTTCAAATCAAGGCTAGGAAATACTAGTTCCTTTCCCTTTAAGGGAATAATCAGTGTTTTTTTATTCAATACCATGTACTCCAAAGCTCAAGCTTTATGAGAAAAACTGACTGATTTCCCACAAATCATGCATAATACATATGCAGAAGGGACAGGGAGTACATTGCCAGTCTCCAGGCTTAGCTTGTAGCCCAACAATTTGACATCTAATGTGGATGGCATCCCTATCGATGGCAGGGGGTTAGAATCTAAATTATTTTTGAGCTCCCATCCCACTGAATCATTCTATGGTTCTGTGAATTCAATGCCAAAAAACCTGCCAGTGACTCCAACAGGCTTTTGGGTCCAGGGACAGCATGGGAGGGTCCATACAACACCTCTCGAGGTAGCTGGACTGGGTGTCCTGGGCCAAGTTTCACTCAGTCTAAAGCTTCACATCCACCCCAAAAAAAGTGCGACACAAAGCACCAGTAGCTGTATACCATGTGTTTTAATAAACCGTATAGCTACCAGAAAAATAGGATTGCATGTGTTTGTTCTCTCCCCGCAAAACCAAAAGTCAAATTCAAACCAAAATAATGGAGACCTAAAACAGGAGAAAAAAACTGTCTCAGAGCAAAGATGGCACACAATACAGAGTTGGAGGAAAACATCTTTGATGACATCCTTGTTTAGAGAAACATGTTTGTAAAACACGAGGCAGTTGAATCATAAAATGGTCACTGATTTGATTGGTTTTCCCCTCTCTGTGTGTATATATATGTAGCTACATATATATGTCTATGCTGTTACACCCTGGGGTGGGACGAAATGGTTAGACAAAAAAAAATAGTTGAGTGGAGGGAAATCTGTAAGACAAAAAAACATTGGAGTGTGGGGAGCAAGTAAAGAAGAAAATAAATGTATCATTTCAGTCAGTGGAGGAAAGACAAGGTTCAATTCCCCTACAATTCACCACTGCTCTGCTTTTTGGGGAACAGACTTGTCTCTCCATGGCTATGCCGTGTCCCTGATGCACAGCTGAGCTGTGAGCTTCTGATCTGAGTGGTATTCACTGGTCTGTGTATGAGCAGGACCCCAGAAATGTATGAAGCATTCCTTTCTCTGGTTAATTCCCATGCTACACCGTGATTTTTTTTTTAATTAAAAACTTATTAGTATTTCAGTTTGCGTTTTTTCCCCAGGTTTCTTGCACTGACTGCTGTGCAAGTCTCCACAGCAAGGTGGAGCAGCCCAGATGAGCAATAATGCCACAGTAAAGTGCCGTTATCACAATGTGACTGGATGAAGGAATTAATTTTACAACAGGTTGTACTCAGTCTGCAGAGCCGAGTCATGCAGTGGTAACCTCAGCTGTTCCTCACTGAGTGGGCCCGTGGGGCACACCTTTATCCAAAAACAAGGAAAGGAAGTAAAAGTGTTTTTAATTCCCTTTTCTTCTTCCATGGAAACCTACCCTCAACAAGAAGAGTAGGCAATACCACTCTACACTGAGGTGTCTGATTCCTTCTTAGGCAAACGAGTCCTGCATTTAAAAGACAAAACAAGCCATGTCCTATCTCTTGTTCTTATATTGCTCTTTCAGAGAACCAGTCGCTGTCCGTGCTTTCCCAGACCTCAGTGCCGTGCTTAACAAGCAAATTAAGCACAAGCTCATGCTGGCTGCAAAGTTCAGGTGACCAAGAAGGTAATAAGAGAACAGCTCAGTTTGCCAGATGCTTGTAAACACCATATTGAAAAGAAGGCAAAACACCCTTCTCTGCACTTCCCCGATCTTCCTTCCTTTTATTTTTTTTTTTTCTTCTTTTCATTCTTTCTCTCTCTTTTGCTCTTTCTTTCCCTTTTTTGTACAGGGGTTGATGAAGATAAGCAAGACTTGTGCATCACAAATGGTGAAACTCCCCCCAGCCCCTCCAGCTTCCCACCCTACAACAATGCACAAGCCCATCTCATCCTGTACCTGCCCCCAAAAGTGTCTGTCTGTTTTTTGGAAAACCGCTCAGTCCAATGTGCTGGGGACTCCTGCCATGCAGGAGCTGGCTTGGCTGGTTCTTCCCCCTTTCCTGAGGCTCATAGATGGTTGTTTTTTGACAGGTAGGCAATAAGAGCCACAGCTACCCCGACGTAGATGCCAGTTCCAATTGTGATGGACAGGACAGCCAGGAAGAGAGCTCGCCGGGAGCTGGAGCTCGCGTGGTGGAAATCCCCCTTGGCCACTGCTTTGTTTGTCTGCAAGAGATACAACAACAACAATGCCATAGATTTATTTGTTTTACCTGGTGAAATAAAGGTGTGACTCTAATTTCTTGGCTGAAACAGGATCCTGGGAGCTGACAGGTTTAACTGGTGGGCAATCAGACATTTTTTAGTCAAATGAGGTCATCTGCACAATTGAGATGGTGATGGAACCATCATTTTTTACAGACCATGGTGTGGTATCAAGCAGGGACACCAGTAAGAGATCTGTCAGCTACAAGACAGGTCTTGTATAAGCAAATGAGCTCCTTAAGTTCTGAGACATTCTTTGTTCCCTCATTACAATGAGTGAGGAATCCTCAATGTTTTAATTGTGTCTCCACAAATGATCAATGTGCTGGGACTCTTTCTTTTTCAGAGCCATCTACTGCTCTATTTTGGTCTTTGTTTTTTTGTTTTGTTTTGTTTTCGTTTTTGTTTGGGTTTTGTTTGGTTTGGTTTGGTTGGTTTGTTTGGGGTTTTCCATTTTATGTTTTTGCTCCTCAGACCAATCTGCAGCAGCCAAATGACAAGCTTCCACACATTAAAAAAGCCCCCAAAAAACCTCTTCGGCCCTTCTGTCAATGACTTTATTAGGAGAACTGTCTCTTCTCATTCATCAACCTAATTTTTTAAGCATAATGCTTTATGAATATTTCAGGCAGAAACAATATCAAACAATACAGGCGAGGCTGTGGGCTGGAGGGAGCTGTTTCAAAGCAGCAAGATAGAAATAACACAGGTTTACACACCTGCTGTTGTGCCCTTTGGTTTAGGTGGGGAAAGCATCCTACTCACTCTGCAAAGCCTCTCAGCAGGGTAGGTAACCAAAGATTTCATTATCTTCCTGTCTGGAACCACCAAAGACTCAAAAGAAGATTCCTTTTTAAAAAAACGCCGGGGTCTTTTGGGATCATGTTAGTCATCATCAACTCTTAAAAGTGTGGGCAAGGAAAGCAGAGAAAGCTTTTGAAAGAACTGGTCCTTCAGCTCCCCTCAGAGACTTTCCTCATCCACCTGCTGCCCACCACAGACCAGTCTGGATCTGGAAGGTTCCTGTTTACTGAAGTTGGACTGAGGTAAATGCCCAGCAATGAACATAACAGAACTTCTGTATAAACCAAGGTTGGACCCCCCAGAATGAAGGGAAAGTTTAAAAATGATAGAACATTTTGAAATTGGCATTTCTGAAATGTCACTTTATGTAACTGAAAAATCTGCAACATTTGGGTTGACCTCTTTTAAATGAAACTTTGTAAAGTTTTAAACCAGCATTTCTTCACCTAAAAATAGGTGGGAAGTCATAGGGAAAAGAAACCATTAGTCAAAATGTCAAATAATCTGAAAACTTGACAGTATATCTTGATTGCTTCAATACTTCAATAGAAGAGGTTGGATTTACCAAAAATAATGAGTTGAAAGACCCAAAAGGATTCAGAAGGCTGATTTTTCAAATACGAGGAGCCTTTTTCCTGATAGGATCTTCAGTGTAGCAACAACCCTTCTCAAAAAGAACAGGGATTTTTCCTTGATGAACTCTTTGAGGACAGCCCTGGCCTTTGTGAAAGGATTGGATCTATGGTGAAAATCCAGTTTCTTGCTAAAATATTCACCCAGCCAAAACCAGATATGTTGTATTAGTCATGTGCTGCCATGAAGTTTTTGAATAATGCAGCTCCAGACATTATGATCAAAAGTAATTTTGCTCAGGGAACACATGCGTGCCTTCACAGAAATAGTAGTTTCCAACCAATTACCTAATCTGACTGCATTTTTCCTCTTAATTGAATGCATGTTTTGTAATTTAGGAGAATTAAATCCCTCCTGTATGGAATTTTAACTGTAGACTCCATTGGTAAGGGCATATGGGAAGGACAAATCTTATAGTTCTCCTTTATTCTAGTAAAACATATTTACATTGAGATGGAGAAACCAACCACACAGAAACCAGCTTTTGTCTGTGAGAGAGTAACCTGAAGGAATTTGCTTAGTAGTAAGAAAATTCTTTGATGCACTTCCTAATTATCAAAACCCTCACATTATTACTCAGTGTCATTATATGAAAATGACAGCATTTCTGCAGGTTTAGGCTGAAAGGATCTGAAAATACTTACCAAACAAAATGCAACTAAGGCCAAAAGTAATAGTTCAGTGTAGCAAATAATGAACAGTTTTTCTTGATTTTTCTTTTTTTTTTTTTTTTTTTTTTTTTAAACAGGGATCAGCTCTTTGGTGGTTTTGGTCACTTTGAGAAAGTCCTTTGGCTTTGGGATGAGTCCAACCATCCCTTTTCATACCTGACACAGAGCAATTACATCCTGCTGAGTTTTCCATGAGGGATGTCTGTTCTTTGGCAAAATCCACGAGGTCAAGAAATGTCTTGTGTAGATCAGACAGCTAAATCACACCCACCTTTTCCATAGCTTTTTCAGCAACATCTGTTTCAGAGAACAGTGTAGCCAGAACTGGTGCAAGAATGAAGACCCAAATGCTCTACCAACAAGAGTTTGATTCACTACAGACTCATCAAGCTACTCCAGGTGTCTCAACCTTTTCTAATGCATTTGAAATTTGCTGCAAATTTAGTGTTCTTCCTGAACAAAATTGTGTTCTCTGTGGAGTTTTACAGTACTTCTGTCCACTCACTTCTTCCGTTCCCTGGCAAGGCTGTGGCTGGCAGACAGATGATGGATATAACAATTTAAAGCAGCTTTTGGACGGGAGCAGGGGGCACAGGCTGTGATGAAGGTTGGGTGCGACAAGGCTGAAAAAGGGTATTTTTGCAAATATCAGCCACCAATCAATCTTCTCTTTAGAGGCTTTGAAAGTAAGCCAGAAAAGTGAGGAGGGGTAGGGGAAGAAAGGGTAAGGAGATTTGGAAGTATTATCTTCTTTTTTTTTAAACTAAAATAATGAATGTCTTTTTAAGAAACACTTTCAAGGAACTTCCCTGGAGGTTCAAGTTGAGCTTCTGCAGACCAGATTCAGGGTGTCTCTGGGCTGCAGGTTTTACAGGCCCAAACAAGATGAATAATATACCTCCAACCTGCAAGGCTAAAACATTCTGCTGCATCCCACAGTGACTCATATATCATACTCTCAAAATACCTCCTGGTATGCAGTATCTGCAAACAAGAAACACACTGATCACAATCATTAATCCTGCCTCTTCTCCCCAGGGCTGGAGAGCAGGATTGGCTCCATGCAGGAGGAGAAGAGATTATCCTGACCCCTTTGGTCAGATGGTGAAAGGATTTCTTTTCACTTCATGGGAACAAAGCCAGAAAGGCCAGGGATGCACAGGCTCTGTGCAGCCACTGGCTAGATTCTGAGTTTTACTTCTTCAAGTGACATGCAAAAAAAAAAATTGCACAGAATGAGGAGTAGCTCACACAGATGATGCTTCTATATGAGCTCCTGTATCCTCTATCTTTCTTCTGGTTAAACACTCTGTCTCCTCTTTTTAATTTGCCTAAACCTGTACTTTTGCTGATCTCCAGTTTTTGGGCAGTAATTCCACCTTCAGGCTTACACCATTTATTTCCACTGATGGTAAGAAAAAGACTCCAGTATCTTTGCTAAAGACATGGATGGGTAAAGGGTGAAGTCAGGATCTGGCTCTGGACCTTGACAATGCCAGCAGGGAGGTGCCAGTCAGCTGGGGAAAACATGGGGCTGACAGACACTCACATGGCAGGATGGGTTTCAGTCCCGAGGAGAGCTTCAAAGGCTCTGTGCAGTCCAGCCAAACAGCTCCACAGGCAGAAATTATGAACTAAATAGAGGACAAATTGTTCTTTGCTCTGCCAGGTATTTGGAAATTCCATTATGGTATAATGGAAAGTTCAGTCTGTGGGGGCAAACTCTTCCAGAAGTTTCTGTAATTTCAGCTGGAAGGATGGTCCAGAGAATGGACATGAGGCTCAAACAGACGTTTGTCGTAGACATCTTTTATGAAAAATCCTTTCCTTAGGATTTTTCCTCCTGAGAAGCTGAGAGGCCTCAGGGACAAAATGTAAACATTGATTATCTGCTGCTGTGGAATGCAACAGGTGCATCTGTGATTGGCCCATGTCGGATGTTTGTAATTAATGGCCCAGCTGGCTTGGACAGAGAGTCCAAGACACAAACCTTTGTTATCATTTTTTCTTATTCCATTCTTAGCTAGCCTTCTGATGAAATCCATTCTTCTATTTTTTAGTATAGTTTTAATGTAATATATATCATAAAATAATAAATCAATCCTTTTGAAACATGGAATCAAATCCTCATCTCTTCCCTCAACCTGAGACCCCTGTGAACACCCTCACAGACCTTTTTCTTCTGGAAATTACTAAGGAAACAATGGGGAGCAGGTGTCACCTGAAATGCAGGCACTTCCAAACAGATCCAAAGAGTTTCAGTCCCTCTGTAGTTTAATTTGACCTTTGTTCATCCAACCTTTCAAGTGGCATTTCCTGCATTGTGAGCACCTCCTTCTTTTCCCTGCAATACCATGTTAACTTCCAGCCTTTACATTTTCCTGCCAAGCTCCTGAGCAGTGATGTGGCAGGTGAAAAGCAGTGGCCTGAGAAATGGTACTGCTATTGTCACCAAATGAAATGATGCTGAGTTGGTAGAAGGAGACACACAGGGAGCAATATTTATCTCTGGAAATCCATAAAAGGTTCAAGAGAATAGAGTGTGAATGAGGGGATGAGGGTGTAAATGAAGACCAGGATGAGTCTGTCTCTTTTTCATGTTCAACTTTCATAAAATCTGTGTTTCAGCAATTGCACCATTTCGGTATCAAATAATTTTGCTGGAATTTGAAAATATGGCAGAGGCAAAGACATGATTCAGCCCCTGGCTGGTGTTGCCTGTGGCACTTGATTGTGTCTCTGAGTAGAGATAAAACTACAAATGTTGGGAACAGCAGGAATAAAAGAGCTGAGCGAGCAGAATGCAGAGAGATGTTTTTAGACAAGCTCCACAGCAACAGCTGTTCATTTGATTGCACTGGAGAGAATGAGATCTCAGCCTGAGACACAAAGGCAGTTCTCTTTTCCCTGGCATTTACAGGAATTTAGATGTTTATGCTAAAGAAGATGATTTTGCCCTTCCACTTTGCTTCTAGCCCTCAAGCAGATGTTTTGTGATGAAAGAGAAGAAAATTTGCAAAAGGTGACAGGTGGGAAGCCCAGTTTACACATAAAAATTTAGAGACTTACAAGTCCTTGCTGTTGTACAAAGTTTTGCAAGGTATTATTCACAAACTGCTTATGCACAAATATGCCTGGAGAAAGTCTCCTCTCCATTTCACAAGGAAAGGCAGAGCTTTTAGAACCCTGTGATGATTTTGCTAGGGCCCTGCTGAGGGCCCTGCTAGAGGGAAGTTCAGGGGAAAGCTGCATTCATCTCTTTGTACCTCTAACATGTTATGTAAGGTTGGTGTAGGGAGCACATTCTCTTTTTCCTGATCCAAACCTGCTGCTCCTCCCTGCAGTATGTCCACAGTACTAAAGGAGTGGGAACCTGCCCTGTGGGTTTTTTGTTTGGTTGGTTGGTTTTTGGGTTTGTTTTTTGTTTTTTGTGTGTTTTTTGTGGTTTTTGTTTTGTTTTGTTTTGTTTTGTTTTTTGTTTGGGTTTTTTTAGGTTGGGTTTTTTTTTGTTTTGAGGGGGTTTTTTGTTGGGTTTTTTGGGTATTTTGCAGGGTTTTTTTGTTTTTTTTTTTTT
>JAHXMQ010012337.1:31780676-31878174 GCA_020466415.1 Ammodramus savannarum pratensis
GCAATAAACCCCAAGTTCCAAGCCCTGGCTTCAGAGATCTCTAGTCTCCGTCCATCCTGATATTGCTACCCCCATCAATCCTACACCCAGGAGCTTCAGTTCCTTCTGTTCATATCCACAGCCATTCCTTACCAGGAGCAGCACCTGCCTTCTCCCAGAGTCAGAATTTCCCTGCCTCCTGCCTTTGGCTCTCAGCCAGACAACAGCAGCAAACACAGCTGAGTGTCTGGAAATCCGGGTTTCAGGTGTCTTCGAGCTCTGGGATTCCTCCTGAGCAGTGACAGAAACGACCCTGGACAAATCTATCTCTTTCTTGCAGACACTTAGGTGGTTGGGTTTTTTTATTTTAAAAATTTAATGTGTCATCTTTCTCTTCTGATTAAAATGATTAAGGTTTCCTTCCCATATAAAACAAAATGTCTGGATTTTTTCAATTAATTTAATTGCATTAAAAATACAACTGTGACATTCTATGAGATCAAAAACCCAGAAGGAAAGTTTTAAAAGTTCTAGAGGAGAAGAAGACGGACACCTTTAAATAATTTTTTTAAAGTCTAACTCCATTGAAGATTAATCAGAGATAAAGGCAAGGAGCTGAGATGAAAATTTTCATTTCTTTCTGACCAAGAGCAGGAAACACTGTAAAAAAATATGTTGAACTCAAATGTATGCCATCAGAATTCTTTTACAATTATGGAAATTAATTTTAGGAGTTTCTAGACATAATTTTGAACTATTTCTTGCTGTTACTGAGCTTTCCTGTGTGTTTATATATATATTTATATATATATACATTAACTAAACCTTGCAGATGAAAAGTTTCTTTCCAATTAAAAAAAAAAGCATTCCTTTTGTTCTGCTTGAAAATGTATTGATAGGGCACGATGAAATATTTCCAAAACATTTTAGGACATCTTCTGATACAATAAATTTCTCAAAGAAACTCTTTTCTGAAATGCTGTATGTATATTTATAAATATATATATTTATGCACACAAAGTCTTAACAAATCAACTAGAATTTGGTGCATAAATTCCTATTTGGCTGTTAAAGCATTCAATTTTTAATTGCTTTTCAGTAGTCAACACATTTTTCTTTTGCATTAATGTGATCCTACTGGGGAATCAACTCCTCTTGTTGAGGCTGGGAGGTTTAAGTCAATAAACTCCTGGGAAGAGATATTCTGGACTTAGGGATATTTTGTCTCTGCTGCTGACTGCAGACTTGAGGGTGTACTTTGGAAAGCACAGAGCTGAGAAGGGAGACACTAAGGAAATTACTCCTGTCCAGGATGCTCATTCTGTGGGGGAGGCCTGGTAATTGCATTACTTAGTGTGATCACTGCAGCACAAAGATAATATCTGGCATCCTTCCTTGCAAAAGCATCCTTGGATGAGGAAAGAAAGAATTAGGAGAAAAAAATGTTCTGTAAGAGAGGCACTGTACCCAAGCACCCATCAGCACCTGTCAGAACCCAAGAAATCCCTCTGGCTGCCCTGGAGGACTTGAGCCCCTGCCCAGGGGGCTTAGAGACCTTGGCACAGAGCCCAAGACCCCTGGGCCTTTGATTTAGCCCTTGGAAAAAACAATTACCAACCTTATATGAAGAATTTCAAGCCACAAAATCTAAGTAGAATGATAGTGAATTTATCATAGAGTGAAAAATAGATCTTTGGGGGTTTTTAGAATGGGGGTTATGGGGGAAAGATGGAGGAATCTGGATGTGTCCAGCCTTCCTCCTCCTCCTTCTTCTTCTTCTTGGCCTCCATCTTCTGCTGTGATGTTGGCACTTTTAGGTTGGTTTAGAGTAGAAGCTCCCTGTCTAACATAGGTGATAGGTATTGGGAAGTTATGGTAAATAATGAACATGTATTTTTTAGTATAAAAAGATAACACCACCCCAGGGGCAGGCAGAGTGTCTCTGATTGTCTTGCTGAGCAGACCTCAGCGGGACAGGAGAAAGAATTTTATAGATAAGCAACAATAAACAACCTTGAGACTGAGAACTGAAGAGCTCTGACTCCTCTTTTGACTGGTGGACTGGGAAAAGAGACTTTCTAATGTGTCTTGGGGTCACTCTGAGCAGCAAGAGACCCCGAGAAGCACCTCCCAGTGCCAGCAGCACGGGCTGCACAAACTGGAGCACATGTTCTCGAATCTCCAGGCTCAACTCTGTGCTCAGCACAGGAAGATTCAACAAGATCCCATTTGTCACAATGGGAAAACTTCACCAGCTGACCTGGAGCAATTCCCTGCCATGCGCCACCACCACTGTCAGCATGGGAATGGGAGGTCTAACCTTGTGTGAAGCTGCCAGCACCCTGAAATTACTGCTCTGCCTTTTCTATGACTCAGCAACTGCAAGACAAGAACCCCACATTCTCCAGCAGAAGCACACCCCAGAGCTGTCATGCCAGCAGATACCAGCCCCTCATCTCTTGTAAACAAAAGCCCTCCCTCCTACAACTGCAGCACTCAGAGGCTCTGCTGGGTCTCAATGGGCAGGGTTTGCACGGGTGTGGGTGTCATTCAAGGAGATTTCTGTCTTTCCCCACAGAAGGGCTGAGCTGTAGGTGTGCAGAAGACAGTCAGGTGAGCAGCTGCAAGGAGCCCAGTAGCACCAAGAGCCAGCCAGGGAGGCTTTGCTCATCCTTCCACTGCACAGTGATCAGGGCAGGAAGCTGGTGATAAATCAGGGCAGATCTCCAGAAACAAGGCTGCTGAAGAGTGAGTCACCTGCCCGAGCACAAAGAACAGCTTCTCCCAGCAGTTTGTCTGCCTGCATCACAGGGAGAGCAGAGAGACCCCCCACTCAACTGCAGGGCAATAAGAAAAAGAGTAAATGGGGGAACCCTGCAGGTCTTGTAACACAGAGCTGCTGGTTTAAGTTCCGTGATTTCATGAACATCTTTGTAATGTACCTCCATCGTGCCTGAGTCAGCTTCTATTCTTGACCTCAGGAAGAAAACAAACTGCCTTGAGGCATGGATCTCCAAGGATTTTCTAACTCTGGTGCTCTTTTTGTCCAGCACCTCAGCAATGCCTGCTGTGACCACCTCATGGTATTGTTTTCTCCATGCAGCTTTGCTCCCTGAATCTCCTGTTGTTGTACTTGGAGAAAGCAGTAGGATGAAGCAGTGCTGCAGCACTTCCTATGCTGGCACTCTGGGACCATTTCATTTTTGTTTTCCAGGGCCCCAAGTCAGAATATTTGCTGTTTTGATCATTGCTGATGGAAGAAAGGGTCCACCCCCGGGGTCTCTTCTCCCTTTAACAAACTGCTCCACAGGAGCAGGGTTTTCCTCAGTGGAAACCCATTAGCACACAAACATAAGTCCTCATTGCCCAATAGGGAGGGCAGAGATTGCTAACAAGGATCTTTCTTCGTGCCTCTCAGTAGTCATCAACAACCTGTTCAAGTTTTTTAATATAAAATTATTCCAGTGTATACAAACAAAACCATGAAGTCTGCTTATTTTCTCTTTCCCTCTCATTCTTTTGCATACATATAGGAAGTGTCTCCTCATCTGTAATTTAATTGGCCTGGCTGTTTGTGCCAAAAGAAATGAGTAACAGGAATAGAGAGCTCTGCTCTCCAGCCTGTTTGGCTTGTCTAGCAGCAGGTGGGTCGAGCCTGATCAGCAGCTGCTGCAGCTCACTGTGTGCAGGGCTGTTTGTCTGAGTCCCTGCATGGAGGGGATGGCTGGGGAGAGGCAGGAATGCACAAACACATTCCCTGCAGGAGCAGCCCATCCATATGGTGCGTGGTGTGAGGAGGGAAAAAATCCTCGGCAGGACACCCTGGCTGAGCAGAAGACTCAGCCTGGCAAATGCAAACTCAGCAATCAGTGCAGGCCCTGTCCTCATGGTGAAAGGATTTTGCTTCTTGATATCCCATCCCTTTCTTTTAAGGTGTGGGGAACAGGGCTACCCTGGGTATCCAGATGTCAGAAGGAAATGTCCTTCCACATGGAAGTCCCTTTATTTGGGCTGTCTCATGTCCAAGATTACTCCATTACATACAGGCAGGAAGAGATTTCTTCAAGTTTGCTTTTCCTGCAAAACCCAGCTGAAGACTCTCCTTCCTTGTTAAATACTGGATGTCTCTTTTCCTGGCAGGGATCACATGCCACACTGCCACAGCAAAAATGTCCATCTGTCAGCTGAGACACTCTAAGTGCATGAGCCATGGGCTTCACCTCAGCCTGGGGAAGGCTAGGGACCACTGTGCCTTAGGATCTGATGGCTCACAGGATCCATATCTTGGATTTGCTTGTTCCAGGGTTTTCCCAAGACCTCAGCCAGATGGGAACAGATGGAAGGGGCACTCAGTGCCAAGCTGCTTTTAAAATCTGCCTCCTGTGTCGGCTCCCAAGTAAGAGCAGAGTATTGAAGGAAGATCTGCTCTGCCTCTGTGAACAGAAGTCATTCAGAGTAATTCTTACCTCTTGTGGAGATAAACAGGCCTGTCTGATTCACTCAGCTGCAGTTTTACACAAAAGGCTGTGAAATATGGTGGATCCCATCCACGGGTGGCAGCAAGTCAAGCTGGATGCAAAGATATCAACAGTGTGGATGCTTGACCTTCCCCAGTGCAGATGTGGAGCTACAGAAGGAGAGCTGCTCAGTGAGGCCCAAAACCTGTCCTGGTCTGATGTAACTGTTGCATTTGTCCATTAGAGGATTTTAGCAGGAATTCATGCAAGTGGAAAAGGATTTAATGATTAATTATTTCAGAGTTTGCTTGTTTGCTTCTCCTTCCCCTTCCCTCTGCCTTTCTCTGTCATGTCTCCACCTCACTGGGCTAATACATGTTTCATGACTGAAATACATCCTCTCTGAAAATATTCCACTGAAATATTCATGAACAACAGTTTTAATTATTTGCTCAGTGCTTAATGACTTCATGGCAGCTACTCTGCCAGAGGCCTAAAACAACTGTCTGTCTTGGTGACCAGCACTTTCCCATTGTTGCCTTCTTCTCCCTCTCTGTGTCTTACTTTTTTAAAATTGTAAATCCTCAGGGATGGGCTGAAGCGTTTTTCTTAATATTTCCATGGTCTTTGATTTGTAGAACTCCTAGGAAAATAGGGACCCTTTCCTGGACAAGTGCTGGTGGCAGTAAAAGAGACACAGATGCTATCAAGAGCATCTCAGTGACACAAAGACAACCGTCCACACTTCTCTTTTCCATTGGGAAACAGCAGAAGGCCCCAACACTTCTTGGAACAGGACATAAATGTTATTACACTGTGGCCCTTTGGGGACCTTCAGCTCAGACAGGAGGTTCTCACAGTGGCAAGGATTCCAACCCCAAAAACACTCAAAGGTAAAGATATATTGCACTTGTAATTACATTTCTATCTCCCTCTACAGAAAAGCTGTCTGCTTCTGGAGGAGATATTTCCTTGTTGCAAAAGTAGTTATTCCTGCTCACCAGAGTGATTCCTTGGGTTATTGTGCCAACAGCAGCATCATAAGTACAATGTGCAGAGACAGAAAATCACTGTCCCAGGGCACAGCTCTGCCACTCCTGATGGCAGCAGTGCTGCAGGACTCTGTCCCTGACCCCCTCAGCAAATGTCTCAGTGACATTTCCAGCCTGCTGCTGAGACAGATTTAAGATGTGCTCTGTGGTGTCTGCATGCTGGGGGCTGAATAAAAGTGTCCATTTGATGATACCCTTTCAGAGAACGTCAGCAAATATGTCCCACTGACAATCACCAGCCAGTAAGAAGGCCTTCAAATGTCCACAGACATCTGGGATGATGGGGAAGGAGGGGAGTTCCAGGAAAGGGGAAGTTTTGAAGCCAGAAGGCCTCCTGACATCCCTTGGGAGGTGGTGTGGAACAGCCACAGCTGCTGGTGATTTTGGCAGCCCTGGGCAGCAGGACAGGTTGGAATGGTGGGCACTGAAGTTCTGTGTGGGACTCCGGAGTGGGCTGGAGGTGGTGCTTCATCTCTCCTCTGTGCCATCTCCCCTTTTGGGCAGGAGTGCAGATTGAAACTTCCTTCTCCAGCTCAGTGTTAGGCAACATGCCAAAGAGCACTGGGAAGGGGATGATAAGGAGAAAGGTAAGAGTCAAGAATAAATAGCTGGAGAACTCAAGCAGCAATCTTTAGTGGCCTTTAACTTCTGTGGAATTTGAAATTTATTGTCGTTAGTATGTTTCATTCAAAAATCTCCTCTTGGCAAATTCAACACAACGTGAAGGTCTTCATAGCACAGAGTGGGCTGGCAAGGGCGCTTTGATTCAGAACATTGAAAACTTGGTCAGACCTGACTTGTACCCTGTTCTACAGCAACCTCCCCAAACCCATGAGAATGCCAGCACTGAGCCTTTCTCTGCAGCACCAGGGGCCAGCGGTGTGTTATCCTGCCCTTGCCTTGATACTGATTAATTTACCTATATTTTGAACTAAATAATTTCTGTGAAGAACTGAACAAATTGCAAGAGCAGTATAAGAAGTGGCACTGTTCCTCCAGTGTCAGCTGATCCCCGTGCGGAGCGGAGGTGGCGTTCGTGTTTTGCAAATGGGCCCGAGCTGCAGCTCTTCTCACTGCTAAGCTGCTTTTGAAACTTTCTGCAACAGCTTTTTTACACACACCCACGCAGAGAATGACACGCTCCCAGGGCTGCACGGGGAACTTAGCAACATTTTCCTGCTAGGAAGACACATAGGTAGCAACAGCAGCCGGATCTGAGGCACCTCTCAGTGCCTGCACCACCTCTCAGTGCCTGCACCACCTCTCCTCCACACCTTCCCCTCCACAACTGCAAGAAGACTTCCATGCCTTGTCAGGGGTCTTGCTTTGAAGGACACAATCAGCCCTTGGCATCCATCATCTCAGGGGCAAAGCAAGATCTCAGGTCACACTGCAGGGCCAAGGACAGCTTTGGTTCCCCCCAGCCCCCGAGTCGAGCCTGGGTGACCTGCTCATCCTGTGGTTGGTATTCCACCATAAATGGGTGCAAATGAAGCTCTTCAGAGCAAGGACACTTGGTGATGAGGCCCAGCTGTAGCTGAGAGAGGATACAGATGTGGGAAAGCACCAGCCTAACCTGCACTGGGCTTTGTCCATGTCCTTAGTGTGCAGTGGCATGGAGAGAGTTTCTCAGGTTCCTCCCATGGACACAGAGGTGAGGACATCCTCCCACAGCAGACAAAGGGACAGACAGGACCAATGTGCACCAACTCCTTGAAGAGGTCTGGATAATTGTGGCTCAAAAAACCCACAGAATTACTCATTGCAGATCCTTCTGAGAGACAGCAGAAGTGAGATATCCTTGTGGGATAACAAAAAAATAGCAAGAAGTTTGAGGAAGAGGATGGGAAGGCAGATGTTCCAGACCTCAGTGGGACAGACCTGGGGTGTCTAACATCTCCAGACAAGTTTGCTTCTGTGGTTCTGTTTCATGAAACAAAATCCAGTTCTCATGCTACTTTGTTGGTACTGAAGGACTGACTAGAGTATTCTCATGACAGATGTGTTGCTATGAAGCCTTGGAGATCTCATTTCTAATGCTACCAGGCTTGCGGGAGAGACCACTCTTTGGGATCCAAAAGGGCTGGAGATCACTTCTTGCTCCATTAGCAGGACTGCTGTTCCTCAGCAAGTCTGAGGCTGCACAAATGCAGCTGATCTTGCATAACATCAAAGAATGGACACTTGAAGGGACAGTAAGCTTTCATCAGTGGGAAACATACCCTGGGAAGTGTAAAAAGGCTGGGAAAGTACACTCAGCTATTTCCCTTAAACAGCCTTCTAGTCTTCAAGGGAGGTTGCCATGGAAAAAGAACAACTTAGAGATCTCAGATCCCTTTTGTTTGTTTTGTTACTTCGCTCATTCCTTTGTGCAGTGAAGATCCCAGCAGAACCAGCAGGCTGGCTGGCACAGCCAGTGACAGATCTTAAATATTCACAAACAGATCTGCCTTCTGCAGCTTGGAGCAGCCATCCAGAGAGGGGTGCTCTGAAAGCAGCTGCTTGCTTGCATGGTCTGGGTGAAGAGGATGTCAGAACGATGTGCAGGATCCAGAATTGGCAAAAGAGGCTGATTAAAATAGCTGTGACTGCTGGCAGAGCACGGACTAAAAGTGCTCCTGCTCTAAGTGGATAAGTTTCAATGGAAGAAATAGCTGTCAGCTGACACAGACATTGAGCCCCAGCATCCCAGGAATACTGAACCCAGGGGGAATTTTTCACAGCCCTTCCCAAGGCAGAACCTGAGGTTTACAGAAACAACCAGCAGGGCCTGGCTAGGAATTTTTTCTCCATGTGTTTTATGTTTGTTTGCCTGTATTGTGATATTTGACAGAACGGGACAGTCCCTGTGAAAATTTTCTTGGGGAAATGTAAAACTGTTCTGAGGAAAGGGAAATATTTTGGTTCCAACTCCACCAGGATGCTCCATGCCCAGGAAGCTCCAGGATGTTCCTGCAGGACTCCTACCACCACTAAAGAACACAAATAAAAACCAGGGTAACAATTCTGTGTGTTGGGTTTAAGTTTTGTTTTTTGGTTGTTTTTTTTTTTTTTCCATCAGGGAGGGGAAATAAAAGGAAACATTCTGCTTTGGACCAGCTGTCAACCCCTTTTTGACGGCCAGAAATGTATCAGCACAGCCTCTTAGACTGAATTTGTAACTATTCTTAGATAAATGTAGCTATAAAAAAAATGTAACTGTTCTTAGATATTCACTTCAGGTTTACTGAGTATTAAAAATCCACTGAAAGTCTTCCTGCTGGAAGAGACTACAGACTATTTTCAGAGTGCAGGGGAGTTAACAAAATAAAGCAGAAAATAACTCAATTTTAGTCTAAAAATATGCAGACTTGATCTCTGCAATCCTGAAAAGCAGTGGGGTCACTGTCTAGGAAACTCACCAAAATATTATAGACATGACATCAGACCAAGTGAACACAAACACAAGACAAATTGCTCTGACAGAGATCTCATGTGACTTCACCAGCTGAAGGACACAAAAGTTGCATGAAAAAGTGAGAAATCGTACAAAATGGACATTATACCTGAAAGCAAAGGAAGCATATGATGTTTCATGGATATAAAGAATAATTCAGAAGGAAACAGCCTGGAGTCCTGATCTGTCCCATTACTCAGAGACAAAGTATAGGCCTTAAGTAGAAAATTAAATCCTAGAGCCTCAAATGCACCCATTTATGGGAAATGGAGACCTCTTATCTCATGATGCAGGTTTTCCAGAGCTGCAAAGTGATTTCTAATCATCAGTCCCACCTCCCTCCGATTTCTTCATAAAAAGCCTAGAAATGTCAGAACTGGAATTTGATCCTGAGGAAGATTTTTGAAGTCTAGAAAGACCTCTTAGGTTGAAAAATTAGTGGGGGGTTTTTTTGTGTGTTTTTTGTTTGTTTGTTTTGTTTTATTTTGTTGAGTTTTTGGGTGGGTTTTTTGTTGGATTTTTTGTTGTTGTTGTTGGGTTTTTTGTTGTTTGTTTTTTGCTTGTTTGTTTGTTGTTTTTTTTCTCCTGTTGAAGGAGAAATGAATAGTGGGAGAAAAGAGGCTCCAGGTATTTGCTGCCAACACCTTTCTGCTCTTTGAAGAAATGAGCTACCTTTCAAAGCAGCTCAAAGTCAGGCCTACTCACCTGCCTCTATGCCTTGAAAGAATTTTCCTTTCCTAATGAAGTTGGCTTGGAGACACAGACAAGACAGTACTCACCAACCCCAAGGTCTGTAAATAAAATCATTGGGAAAAGACTGCAAATGCACCAGATATCAAAGTAGCCAGTAAACTAATTTAGGAAGGAGATTGATTGCTGCTGTGTAAAATTAAAAATTACTATGCTTTTTTTTCCCCACTGAAATTAGTCACAGAGGAGAGGCATGTTAATAAATCAGTTCTGGTGCATAGCAAACAAGCATAAGGAAAAGTAATTAAAAGCTTGTAGAGATATTCATCTGTGTCTATAAAAACTGCAAAGCCGTTCCTGGCTGCTCATCTAAACGTTTTGCCCATCTCTGCCCAGATGAAATGATACTGCGTTTCACCCTCTTTACCTCCAGAAAGCTTTTTCTGAGATCAAACCCATCTCACTGGACTGAGAGTGTTTTAGTCATCCTGAAGAGTGTGTGGAGAAGAATATAAATACTTCCTGCCTTTCCCATGCTTGGAGAGCATTCCTGATTTTTCTCCCTGTTCATCTCTTCTCCAGCCTTTTCCCCTGCTCTGCTTTGCAGCATTGAGGAGCCTTAGCTGCCCTTCAGACATTGAATTTAATGATCCTGGTAACTGTGCCACACAATAGAAGTGCAGGCAAAAGAAAGAAGGAAGAGTTGGCACAGGCAGAGATGCATTGTGCTGAATTTTACATCAGGACCAGAAGGGTTTTTATTATATGATTTTCTTCTTTACAGCTCCCCGCAGAGCAGTGAGTGCCCAGATAGGCTGTAAACCCATCCAGTGCAGTCTGTATAAATTACAAATATAAAGCCATCTGATATTCCCTCGTGGTGATCCAGCACCCTCAGCCCTGCCAAAGCCAGGGGGGGGCATTATTGCTGTTGGTGGCATGTCTCTGTTTGCAGAGATAAGAGAAGAATGAAGAGGGGGCACAGATAGTGGAAGGGGCCAAGGGTACTGGGGATTCCCAATACAAGACCAATATATCCCAAATATAAGGAGATTTACTCAAGAAATTTAATGAGGTCATGACAAAATGGGTATAAGACCTCAAGACCTTTACTCCTAGCTGGGATTTTGCACCAGAAATGAGATCCCTGCTCCTAACTGTGCCAAAATGCCCCTTCCACATATATCCTGACACTCAAGGAAGCAGATGTAATGGCTGTGGAAGATGCTGTTTGAAGATGTTTCTCTAGGGAAAAAAAAAAAAAAAAAAAAAAAAAAAAAACACACACAAAAAACACAAAAAACTGTTTTGTGAGCTAATGAGCAGCCCTGGCAGCTGAAATGATCAGTGGCACATAATTTCATGTCAAGAGACATTTGCCTCCTGACAGCCATATTAATGGAGTCCAACTGGGTGCTGATGTGGTTATCCTTTGTTGGTAGGTATGGAGATAGTTTCCACAGGCTGCAGTCTACTGATCCCTCCTTGCTGGGGCTCAGAGGCAGCCAGCTCTCCCAGAGATCCCTGCCACAGACAGCTCATCAGGGAAGTCAGGGTGTCAGAACTCAACTCATCCCTCTGGGTGTCCAGAGTTGCTGAGAACCCCGCCAGGGAGCTCGGAGACCCTGGCACACAGCCCAGAACATCTGGGGATTTGATTTTGACCCCTGGAGCAAGTTACCAGCTTTGTATGAGGACATGAAAGTCACACAGGTTTGAATAGTGTAGTAACAAAATGATCACAGGGTGAAAATGTAGATTTTAGGATTTTTTATATGGGGGTTGTGGGGACAAGATGGAAGAATCAGGGCGTGTCTAGCCTTTCTTCTTCTTCTTCTTGTTCTCCATTTTCTGCAGCGATGTTGGCACTTTGGGATTGGTTTAGAGTAGAGGTGCACTGTCTAACATAGGTGATAGGTATTGGAAAGTTATTGTACATATGATATATGTAGTTTGTAGTGTAAAAGGACAACACCACCTCAGGGGCGGTCAGAGTGCCTGTGGCTGCCCTGCAGAGCAGATCTTGGCTGGGCAGAAAGAAAATTTTATAGATGTCCTAGGGTGACGTTATGATGCTTGTACCCCCATTCATCTGTTCTGTGCCTTTAAGACTGTCTCTGAAGAGTGAAAGCTTTGCCCTAAACCAGGACAATAGATAAGAATTAATAAACAACTTCAAGACCGAAAAGTGAAGAGTCCAGACTTGTTCTTCAGTTGCTCGGGCCAAAGCAGAGACATCCAGAGCATCTTGGGGCAGCAATTATCAACAGCAACCCAAGATCAGGGGATCCATGTGCAGGGGGAGCAGCTGTCCCAGACCCTTCTGCTCCAGAGGGAAGGGTTAGCCCATGCCCTGAGCTGCTGAGGCCCCAGTGAGAGCATTCCTGGGAGCTGAGCAGGCAGATGCCATGGGAGATGGATTGGGTTTCCAAGTGCTGCCCTGAGCATAACGATTTCCTGTGGGTTCTCACCATGTTAGAGAACACAGGTGCCATAAAACAAGATGAAAAAGGAGCTGTCCAGCAGTGTAGGTGATGGTGTTTGCTCATGCAGAGCTGCACTGCCAGCTCTGACAGAACACGCAGGGTTTCTAGTCAGCAGAGACGTCACAACAGCAGTAATGAATGTGCAAGGGAGGCAGAGAGGCAGGCTGGCTTGTGTGTGAGTGCAGCTCCTGAGCAGTCACTGGTGTGTGTCCCTCAGCCTTTTCCTAGCGGTTTCAGGGTCAGAGGCTGCCAGGTTCTGTAAAAGAATGTGATAGCAGACCCTTTCTCTTCCACCAGCTTTTGTTCTAAGGCCTGCCTTTCATGCTTTGAATTTCCAGCAGATCGCCTCTATTTCCAGCAGCTGTATTTGTTACCCTCCAACCTGACCTCCCCAGACATAGATGTCACCCATCAGGGATGCTCTAGGGCTTTATTGTTCACAGTGACTCATGAAAGCCATTAGCTCTGAAAAGTAGCCACTGAATGTAAAAGGAAATCAGCAAAACAACACATGACAAAGCAGTTGTGAGAAGTGATGTAAGCCTTACTTGGTGCCACGTGGCATTGAATTAATTCACATCCACTTCATGGGCTCTGCTTTCACATCCAGGTGATGTACAAAAATGAGCAAAGGATTTTTTAGCATTCCTCATTCTTCAAGAGGACACTGTGTCTGTCTCTAACATAGTTTCCCTGTTTACCATTCTGAATAAGAACACAGTGGTGACAGACAGATGGACAAGATGAACCTAAAAGTCCTTGCCATGTGCAGTGTCTATGATTTCATGAGTCATTTCAGTCAGAAAAAGAGGTAATGAAACATTTGAACGGGGCTAGAAAGACATGACATCATGGCCCTCTTTGCTCTCTTTGGAATTAGTAGTAAATTAAATTAACCTCAGCCATTTATCATTAACAAAAAACGCATTTAATGTGCTTTCCAATAAACACATGCCCCCTGTCTCTTAAATCAATTCACCAGAGAAAAGTGAGAGGCTTTCTCCTGCACATAGCAGAACAACGTGGTCCTTGAACCACTTATAGAACTTCCATCATCAAAAACAAATCACCAACAGCTCCACCACAGCTACATCCAAACACCAACTAAAATATTTAACTGCAGCCTTTAGCAGCAGTTCTTGTTCTGGCTGCTTAACTGAGCATCCTTTCCATCTGGGCTGGCAGAAATGCCCTGGTGAGATTCCCTGGGCACAGCTGTTTATGTCTTTCAGAGCACTGCTGTGTTTGGCTGGGTTTAAATTCAGGATTTTCCTTGAGACATCCTAACTCACAGTGACACAGTTTTACAGGATTCACCAAAGGGGCCTTGAGCTGATTAAAGGACTCCCTATGATTTGGGAGGGTTACACAGACAAGGTTCAAGGCCCCTCCCTGCAGGTCTCTCCTTTTTCCTCTTTTGATTTTTCTCCTCTCTTTTCTCCTAAAAGAGACTCCATGATGCTGCTATGCATGTGGTGAAAAGAATAAATAGAAAGCCACCTTTCTGCCAGAATTTACAAGTGGTGGAATTTCTATATTTTACCATTAATCCCTCAGGCTGCAACTTGCTAGGAAGAACAATCTTACTTGACACAATTAGAATCACAATATTTGAAGCTTTGGAACAAGGTTGATTGAAGAAAAACTGCTCAAGTTTCAACAGAACAAAGTCAGATATGGTAAAAATAAGAGACAATGCCCTCAGGATTTAAATATGGATTTTGACTGTGGGGGGTACTGAATGTGCTGGGAAACAAGAAATTTGTGTTCTCAGCTAGAGAATGCATTAAAAAGAGCCACTAAATGTCACAGGACAACGTGGTCTGCACCACATTTAACAAAGTGAATCTTTCAACTATGTGTGACATCCTGAGGACACATCAGGAAAGGCTCAGGTGATGCTCAGGTCGCTCAAACTGAGGCTGGGTGAACACCTGAATCTTTAGCACAGATAATTTGGACAGTCTTGGGACCAGCACTTTGACAAGATCCCATGAGATCACAGAAGAAGTTCCTGCTTTTCAATGGCTTCTGTGTAAAACGGGGCTCCTAATTAATTGCTTAATTAGTTACAGCCTGTAGAAACCTGCTCAGAACAAAGCCATCTGTGCAACAAGGTCAAGGAATGAGGACACTTTTGGAACAATGACTGAGTGTGGTGTCTTGAATTAAATTCAGAAATGTCAGGCTGGGACAGTTACTATTTAAATTAGTACAAAGTCCACGTGTCTCTGGAGCAAATCCCACTTCCAGGGTTCTCATACCTGGGAGGATTGGAGTGCCATTATCAGCCCAAGGACCACTGCCAGCTTCTGCAGCACGTCCTTGTCAGAGCAGAGGGAAATGCTGGGAGAAGCTACTTGGTCTGGATCTGTGGGAAATGAATTCTCCACAACTCCTTCTGCAGATTGCTCATCAGATGAATGAGCCACAAAAAGTCCAAATGCAAGCTAGTTCTCTTCAGAGAACTGGGAAGAAAAATTTCCTTTCTTGCTCCCACCACCACATTTCTCTTTTCTTCATAAGGAGACTTACTAAATAAATTTTATGAGGCCATGACAAAATGGGTTTAAGACCTCAAGACCTTTACTCCTACCTGGGATTTTGCCCCTCCTGGTAAAGACAGCAGTTGTAAGTAAAGATCCCTCGTGGTGATGCACCTCATAATTCTGGGACAGACAGAAACACCCACTGGCCACCACTGGGAATGGGAATTCCAGGCGATGGCTGGTTGGAATTGCACCCTTTCTCCTGGATTTCATGATGGTAGCAGGATGAAGAAAGGGGTCAAGCAGAGACTGCCAAGCCCATCTTTCCCACAGGATGCTCTAAGATCCCTTATTTTGCCCCTGGTCTTGCCCATCCTCTTGGAGGAAGCTGAGTCCTCCTGCAAACACTGTGGGCTGGCAGGAGCACCCTGACTTTTCCACACTACTCAGAAATAGTGCAAGAAAAGGCAATAATACAACATGTAACATGTGGAAATGTCATTGATAACTTCTTGCTCATCACAACTCATAATGAGTGTATTTAATACCAAATTGGCATGGGGGAAGGTTTTCCCAACATGAAAAAGCTGATGGTTTTTCACCTCAAGCAGATAAAATTGCAAACTGGTTTCATTACCAAGAGTAACAGTTTTATTGCCAACATGACAAAAATGTCTTGATAGGTATATTTGAATGTTTTAAATGCAAACTGCACAGATGCAGATGGATCCTATTCTATTTCTTTTTAGCTAGTTCTTGTAGCTTGTCCCAAAATAAATATATAAAAAACTTGATCTCTTTCCTACTGCTGGGAAGCCAATCAATTCAATGAAGAATCACCATTGTCTGGGAGGCATCTTTGGGTGCCTAGCTCACTAGATTCAAATCTGCAGAGAGATACTCTGCAGCCTGTTTGAAAGAGATGTGTAGATTGAAATCAGAAGTGATCAATTTCCTCTGCTGTGCATTCAAACAAAGTAGTAATTCAGAAGCCCTCACCAAAAGAGATGCTGAGAGATAGCAAGCTGTATATTCAAGATTAGAATATAGCCCTGAGTCTCTGGTACATGATGTTAATCTTTGATAAGAATATTAAAAAACTCTGTGTGTGTTGCAGACTGATAAAATATTAACCTCAAGCCTTGAAGACACCCTCATCCATTTACTGCTGCCTACATTCAACTTCAAGTGAGAGGGGCCTCTTTTCACTGGTCTTGTTTTTTAAAGGGTGCTGCCACAGCAAGAGATGAAAGAAGGGTCTGTTCTATAAACAGCACCCAAAGAACTGCTCTAGATGAGGGTGCTGCTCTCCTTGCCACAGCAGACTTCAAAGCAGATCATTCACCACCTTGCATGTGAAGACCTTCAGCACATCACAAAGCATTTTGGCCTTCTTGGACAATGGAAACAGACATTGGGATGGCCAGAAGGAAGGGACCATGTTCCATTCCCAGTTCTGCAAAAAGGTCTCTTCTTGGTTTTTTTCTCAAGCCTCTTTCAGCAGGGCACACATTGGGAGGTGCAGAATAATGTGCCCTGTTTCTGCCCTCAGACTGTGAACATGCTTCTTCTGCTTCCTCTCCTGAAATATAATTCTTCCTGGAAAATCTACCTTTGCAGATGGAAAAAAAAAAAAAAATGGAAGTATTTAGCTGAGATAAGTGAGGATTACTTACAAAACCCCCAAATCCATTTCCATAATCCTGCTAACAGCATCCCTGCTCTCTAAATTTAATAAGAAAAGCAAAACACTAAAACCCCACTGCCTAAGACTAAAAAGTTCCTTAAACTTAGTCAGAATTGCCTAAAAGTCAGGGAGACTGAACCCCTGATCAACTTCTGTGGGATATTTATTGCCCTGCTCTTCAGATGACTCCACCAGAGAGGCCTCTGAGTGAATTTATGAATACTACAGGCACTTCCAGCTTAGTGGCAGCTGTGGACTGGAACAATCCTCACATTCTCATAAAACTGTGACATAACAAGTTAATTGCAAGGCAACAAAAAGTAACAGCAGGATGAAGAGGGTGCCCTTCTGGCATCAGGAAATTTTATTTCCTTGAAGTATAACTATATTGACAAGTCTCTCGGGCTGTATCTGGCTTAGCAAAATGTATGAGGCATAAATAACTGGCAAAGAAAAATTCATGTACAATACTTGCTATCTTGTAGGATGCTCTTGAAAATAAAAAAAAAATCCCTCATCTCCTCAAATGCTTCAAGTTGGTCTCTCTCCTATCTCAAAACTTCCTTGTAATTAAACACCTGCATAATGAATTAAACTCTCCAGGGAATGTTATTTGCCAGCTACTTTTTCAATTATTTAAAATTAGCTTAAGGGCTAAAGCAATCAGGTCATTCATTAATTTAATTCCTTTTTGTAGCCGTACTCCGTGACTTGGAAATGAAACTACAAGATCAAAAGGACAAAGAGGAATTAAGAGGAAATTATACAAGACACTTACAAAGTTCCCTGGCCCATGACCTCAGCCAGGATGCACAGTCTCTGCTGGTACACAACACACTCTAAATGGCCATTTTCTTGTGCAGACAAACACTTCTCTGGAGACATCTTCCCAAAGGGAAAAGTTGGCAGGAGCAACGTCCGTGCACACGCAAAGCACTGGCTGGCAGCCAGCTCCCACTTGGACAGATGAGGACTGGAGATGCTGGGAATTCATCAGCCCCACTTCAGAGCAGCTCTCTTTGTCTGCAGAACTGCCTGGGGGAAGGAAGAGGGAAAGAGATCCTCTTCTACCCAATCCAGGGTGAAGCTTTCCTCTCTTCTCCCGAAGGACCAGAAGGTGCAAAAAACTTCTTGAATGCATTAAACCACACCACAAGCTTTTTGCAGAGGCAAAGGATGCCACCCAAATGTCCCATGTCACCAGGGGCCGGGGTCATCTATTTCTGAGCTGCTTTTCCAAGCACAGGAAAGCCAGCCAGCACTCTCTGATGGTGACATGTGTACCTGACTCCTTCAGCAGGCAGCTTCTCTCTGTGTCGTGGCTGGGAAGAGAAGCCTTGTTATTTTATTCCCCTCTGCCTGGCAGATCTGTCACAGATTTGTGATGGGAGTAAGGGGAGGAGTGTGGGCCAGCAGCCAGCTGTGACCTTCGGCAAGAAGCCCATGGCCTGGTGTCCTCCCAGGGCCAGGGCTCTCACGTGAGTGCAGTGGCCACACCATCAGCACTGTGCCATGTCAGCAAGACAGCAGCACTGAGCTCCTCTAGGAAAACTCCTGCCACAGAAGATTTTTGCAGTTCCTTGTGAAGAGGAACTAATTTTAAACTATTTTCACTCATTCCTAGCACAACTGGGTTTAATTGTTTTACACATCACTTTTTGTAGGAGAAAAACTGTCACAGTTCAGAAGGGTAAGAGGGCACCTGGATGTGCCTGTACTCACTCTCTGCTGTACTCCAGCAGAGAGCTGGAGAAGGAGCTCAGGGATTTGCTTTCTGAGTGAGCAGCACAGGGAGCTCAAACCTTTGTGTGGCAGCCAGCAGAGACTGGGCTGGGCAGCCCCAGAGTACACCCAGTGCCCTTCACCCAATCTCTGAGACTCAAAGCAACAGCCCTGCTTAAGCAAAAGAATGGTGAGACTTGGTATCTGGTCCAGGACAGCAAAACAAAGGCCTTTTATTTCCATTAAAGCTCATCATCTTTAGACAGCTCTTTTGTCCAAGCATTACTTGGACCAAGAAATAATGCAGTGTGGAAAAATCTCTTGAAAATGCAAAAGCCTCCTGTCTGCTTTGCTAGCATTGCTTCAGCAATGCTGACCAGCATATCCTGCAAGTATAGATCTTGGCCTGTCACTGCCAAGGAAAGAAAAATACCACATTTTTTGTTCTTCTTTTGCCTTTTCTTCTTTGATATAAGAGGTTGCTGCATCCCCTGTACAAACACACACTCCTGGCTGTGTGTCAAGCTCTTTATAATAGACCATATTCATTTTTTTAATGCAGTAAAGTGGGACAGATAGGAAACAAAGCAGGGTGGATGGATAAGAGCAGGGCATCACCAGGCAGGCTGATGGAGTGTGGCATATATATTCTGCTGTTCTGTCTCATTGTTTTCCCTGTTGAAAGGGACTGTGAGCCACCTTTCTAAGGAATAAACAGCAGATAGCACCTGGCTGTTATTTCTCTGTCCTCTTCTTTTGAAGGTGGATGTCAAAACCTTATGCCACAAAAGCAAGGACAGTGAAATCCATGTATGCTGAGCGCTGAAACTCTGAAAAAAACTAGAATTCATGTTATTTTCTACCTTCCAGTGGAAACATGAACATTCTTTCCTTCTCCCCAGCGACTACTGAAATATGTCAAAATACAGATATTTTCCTAAAGCCCCTGTCTCTGAAGAGTGGATGAAAAGTAACCAAATATTTCAGAAGTTATCACGAAGAAAGACAAGCTACTCTTTTTTTTTTTTCTGCTCACATAGGCCTTATTTCTGTGTGAAAACTATAGAAAATCCCTTACCCAGTGAGACAAGGAGAGCAAATAATTACAAAGCTTTGCATCCCTGCATGCCCCTGCCAGGGAGGTAATTACAGCAGAGAGCCAGAGCAGCAGACAGGCAGGGATTGCTCCCCTGTGCTCCCAGGGCACTCTGCTGCCAGGGAGGAGGGAGGGAGGGTGGGGAGGCTATTTGAGAACCTTAACACGTGGAAAAGTGTGCAGAGGGGTTTTGTCCAGGTGTGTGTGCAGGTCAGAGTTGGGTGGAGGTGTTGTGCACGCTCTTGTTTCTGCCTGCAAGGGAGCAGGCACAAAGTGAAGCTCATTCACAGCATCAAAGGCTCAGCTCTCTCATAATGAATTTCTGTTTACAGTAGGGAGGGAAATGTGTGACATGGTATTGCTCTCGTTCCTAAAAATAAAAGCAGGGAGAAAAAGAGGATTCATGCAAAAAGACCTTTCAAGATTGTTACCACCACCCCCAGCCCAAGCAGAAAACCTGACAGCCCCTGAGAAATCATCTAACAAGTTCAATGGTAAACTTGACAAGACAAAAAAGATATATTTTTAAAGTTCTTTCTTTGATTTATGAGGCTTCACACTTGCCTACAATCTACAAAGCTAAAAATATCTTTGGAAATAAAAACTGAGGAACACTTAAGACTCCAGAGGGTGGTGATTTATGAAAAAATAAACATAATGAGGTGGGTTTTTGATCACACACTGCTTGTGGGGAAGAAGTTTTGGTGAAAGACATAATTCACTTTCCTCTTTCCAAAGGTTTCCTTGCAAAATGCACAAAAACTCCTTTGATTGAGTTCTTCTACTGTTGGCTAATGAGACAATCCAAAGAATGGCAAGCCTAAAAACTCACATGCCTCATTCTGCAGAAGCAAATGTGAGAGAAGACAGGACACCTGCCTGAGAGTGGAGCTGAGAGGAGCACAGGACTGAGCAGCTACACGAGGTGGGAACAGACTCTTGTGGGAAGGAAAACACAAGCAAAACCAGAAGGAAATAACTGGACAATTGGGCAGCACAGTGATGGCCTCAATGCTCTGTGTTTTTCTGTGGGAAGATGAAAAGAAGCAAGTCTCAGCTTTGCTTAGGATAAGATCACCAGGCGACATCCTGCTTGGAAAACTGGATATCCCAACGGGAATAAAACCATGATGAGCTTTCCTAAAGTGCACTTCTGAATCCACTGCTCCTCCCTGCTGGATGCACATTTTCATTGCCACCGCAGAGGCAGAACCTGCACAGCTGCACCCCTCAATACAGAGGCTCTGCAAGAAGCCCCAGGTCAGCAGCACGCTGGCAAGAGCCTTGGTGGAGACAGCAAGCCTCACACAGAGCAGAACACAACACCTGCAGGAGCAACCAGGCTTTCATGGAGCACAACCCCCCCAAAATTCAATCATTCTGTTTGTGAGGAGCACCTCTGCTGTCTTACAGCATCCAGCATTGTGTCATTGTTTTGCAGCATGACACAGGCGTGTACATCATAAATGTGCTGGCAGGTGGTGCAGGAATAAACAGAAACCTATGCCTGTGGAATGAGCTGTACTGCAGATACACCTGCTGCAAAAAAAGGCTTCATCTTCAAATGACTATATTTTTAAAACAAAATTCACTGCCAATGCATCAAAGAAGCCATCCCCCATCTCTGAGTTTCCTACGTGCTATGATTTATTCCCAGATGGCCTTTTTGCTACAACTGCGCAGGAAACTTTGGAAAACACAAAATTTTCAAGAGCTCAAGTAACTGCAGAAAAAGGTTTGATCATGAATAGCAAGAGTTGATCTTTAGCTATACTTCTGGCTTTTGATAAAGAAGGGGTAAAGCTGGACTATTCTTTTGAATTAAGAAGTTATGTCAAATGTTATGAAGGAGTTTAAGTTGGATGATCTATATAAACAGAAATCACATATATGTTTTATGAGTCCAAGTATGAGTGGATATCACTGTCAATATCAGCTTAGCAAGGTGCAGCGTTTTGATAGTTTGTACCAACTATCTCAGCAAGCTCTCAGCCACAGGAGGTTTGGGCTTAATGCTGGTTTCATTTTTCCCCTGGAAAATGCCAGTTTGTTGGTTGTGGGGTTCTGCAAAAGAATCACTTTTTCCATGTGTTTTCTCAGGGCTGTGATGGACCTGCTGAGTGGGAAGGCAAGGAGAGAAAGGAGCTTGGGGAGAGGACAGAGAGACGTGATTTTGCTGGACTGGAACAAGCTGGATCATTTTTCTACAAGAGATTTAAAAATTCCATTTAGGCAGCCACATTCAGCTGCTCTTCATCATTTTACTAAACCAAAAAACACCCAAGTTTTGTTTTTCAAATGCCAAAATCCTTCAGCACAGTACCAGCATTTTTAGCTGTATTCATGCTTTTTCCACCTTCTGTATTCTCTCATGGAAGACAGAGGTTCCTACAGACTCATGCTGGCTCCTGGTCACAGCTGGATGCCCTGGTCTTTGCACACTGGTTCTCAGCACATTTAGCTTCTCAGTCATATTGCTTTTTAGTATTAATCACACTGGGGGGTTTTGTATTTATTGGATCATGCTGTGCTTTCTTTGCTCAGATAAAACTATCTCACAAACAATCAAAACTCAAACAATCAAATCTTGTTATTTTCCACAGGATAAACACTAATTGTCTCAGAGGCTTCCCTGGGCAAAGACAGACTGTTCATTTGAAGTTAAAAAAAAATAGTTCTCTATCTCTTTTTGAGTTTTTTTTTTTTTTTTTTTATTTTGAAGAGTAGGATTCTTCAGATCTGAAGAGCCTCCTCTGGTTTGACAAATAAGCTAGGCTGGTAGATGTTTAGTGCAGGCAGTTTAGAAAGACAGCTGAGTGGGTGAATGTGAAGGGTGCTGTGGAGCAGAGACTGTAGTTTGCAGTAGGCACTAGAGAGAAATATAATCAAATGTTTCCTCGCAGTCGCTGATGAGGCTGCCAGTGTGACCCCTTCCCTGTCACTTCACATTATCTGCCCTGCTGGGAAACTCAGTAATTACACTGCAGACACTTATGGAGACATACTTGTCAAAACAAATGATGGGCACGAGGTGATTGCGAGTTAAGAAATGTTAAGACTGCCTCGTGAAGAAAACAAACCAAAACACAGTCACTTCTTTGGTAAAAAAAATAAAAAGATATTTGCATATTAAAATTTGAAAGGAAGAACTGACTGAGCAATTTTTTTCATGGGAAAGGAAATGGTTTCTGGAAAGCAAATTCACATCTGCAGAACAGAAATTAGTTTTATACTCCTGGAAGGATATTCTAGCTTATCAGCTTGAGACGAGTATTTACTGTTTACCCAATGGGAATGCCAAGTGTTTGAGCTATCAAGGGTATTTTCTGTTCAAAAGCCTACAGAGGATTCTTAGCTGGACATATAACCTGAAATGGAACCTGACCATTGCCAGATAAAAGCTAAAATAATTTGTAGACACCTCCCTCAGCAAAGTATCTCAAAAGGCAGCCACCACTACCACAGAGACACATCCAGTGGGGAAGATGCCACCCCTTGAACTACTTTCCACTGCCCTGGAGAATGTCTGGCAGGAGATGGTTTAACTTTACCTCATGGGACAGGTAAAAGGCAGCAATTCCCAGTGGCCAGAAGCAGCAGAGCATGGAAAACACAGTGAGGCCAAGATGATCCCTTGGTGGCATCATCAGGAAGTTGTCTTCACTCTCGGTGTCACTTGAGTAATCACTCTGCAGCGGCAAAAGAGAGAAACATAGATGGTCTGGTTAATGACATTATTGCTCTTCCTCTGCCATCAGCCAATTCCCCCATCATTTGACCATTTCTCCTCCTCTTCCTCACCCACTGTGTCACAGATTCTATCACTGTTGCATGAGCTTGAAAGGAAGAAAAGACAAATGTAAAGATATCACTGCAGGCAGCTGAAAAGGAAGCCCATTAAAGGAAGGGGCTCTCCAATCAGATGAACCAGGGTGAATATTTCCTTTCAAAAATAAAGGAGGAGAGGTAGAGGGAGCAAATCCACAGTATTGCTGAAACCACCCCTTGAAATTGTGCACTCACCTGAACACGTGAGATACAAAATCAAAAAATGCTTTTGATTTTTCAGTTTTTTGATTTTCACATTTTTCGTGTGCTGGCATAGTATCTGTGGAGACCGCCTTTCTGAAATTTCAAATTGCCTTTTCTTTCACATAAAGATGAAATGGGGAAGAGATTTCACAGGTAACTTTGGCCCTGTGTTAAATCACAAAATTATCAGTTATGCTGCTTCCCAAAGGCCAAACTGACACACCAATGAGTTACCAAGGGTGAGAGAATAATTCTAATCATAAAGTCCTGACCATGCAGACCAACTGTGAACCAGAAGGGTGAAAAAAAGTAAAAAATCCCAGAAAGAAATCCAACAGCAAAAGGTACCTCAACCCTTCCAGTTAAACACCTTTTCCCAAGCAAACCTTCCTTCCCAACATTCTCTCTTACAACAGAACACCTCATCCTGAGCTTACCAAGAAATCTTCTCCATTCAGAACCCCCCCTGACATTGGGATTATTGATAATTTGGCTACCTACCTCTCTGTCTTCACTTATTCCTGAATCCGCAACTGTTTCACCCTGACACTGAAGAAGCTGGTTATTAGTCTTGTTGAGAAGTCAGAATTATATTCATCAGTTAGGCTTCCCTTCCCTTCCCTTCCCTTCCCTTCCCTTCCCTTCCCTTCCCTTCCCTTCCCTTCCCTTCCCTTCCTTTCCCTTCCCCAGGCACCATTTCCCATGTTTGTTGGAGAAATCAGACATTGGAAGGCAGAATGCCACAAAAAGCATCTACACAGGGAGGAAGAAAGAAGGGAAGCCAACTCCATTTGTAAGGTGCATTTAAGATGCAGTTTCATCACAGCCTGTAAGTGCCTGAGCAGATAATTTCTGATCAGAGGCAGCTCTTTCATTCTGTAAAAAAGCTGAAGTGGCTAAAAGAAGAATAGAGGAAGAGCAGACACAAGGTGCAGATTTTTTAATAGAGATGGTGATGAAACCTTTTCTGCAGTTGTAATGGATTTTCTATTAAAAAAAAAAAAAAAAAACTTTTCTTAAATCAAGGCTTGCTACCCCTAAAAGCTATGAGCTTTACCTCAACTGAGACATTACAATTGCTTTGCAGACAGCCTGCCAAGCACACTGGAGATGTCAGACAACAGGATCTGCTCTGAGCTACAGCTGCCAGCAACCTCTAAATGGATATTCAGGAAGAAGCCCTTTTACTCTTTTCCTTCAAAGTAACCAATTCAGCAACATGCACACACTGCATACAAAACTAATTCCTTATGTGGCCCTGTGGGATCTGCCTTCAAATCCAGATGGTCCAGTGGTCTGGTTTGACAAAGACCAACACAACACTGCTCCAAGTTAATATGTGCTCTGTTTCCCTCCACACAATGCCTGCTCCAGTAATGTAGTTAAGCAGGATGGCCTGTTCTGACCAGCACTCTGCATCCTTCTGCTCTCCTGCAAGTGTTCTGAGCTCTCCTCCATGCAGCAGATGCTGAAGGCAGCAGCTGGATGGAGACTCTTCTGCCAAAGGCTGTAGTTTATCATGCTCTGCCTCCACACACTCACTGATCCCTGAGCAGCAGGGGGATGATTATTTATTATCTTTAGTTATTATTTACTATAGCAATTATCTTGCTGATAACTTCTTAAGAGGTGATGTCTCTAAAGCCTGCTATTTATTTAATTATGCCTATTTATTTCTCTACACAACTTTGAGTTTTGCAGTTGATTGCCTTTCAGTTTTACAGGCATTTAAAGGAGCCACAATCCCCTAGCCCTGACCTGCTGCAGCTCTTGTTTCCCCAGCTCCCAGTGTAAAAATTGCCCTGTCAGTCAGGCAGCCAGCCTTGCAGAATAGGCTCACAGAGGTCTCTCCTTGCTTGGAAAACTTCTCCCATGTAACTTGGCAACACCAAAACTTAACAAGCAAAACCCCTGGATATAGTTGCCCAGGTCTATTCTTCCTCCTGATCCCTGGACTTTGATCACCTCCCTTGTGGTGTTTTCTGGACCCCCACAGCCAGGCTGCTCGTCAGGACCTGGCATCCAGCACATTGCCACTGGAAGGGGATCACTGCAGACAGCAATGAGCAATCTGCACTAAAACAAGCTGGGGCAAGTGCTGTGACCCTTCATGATTGTCCCCTTTTTGCTTCTCAGCTGACACAGCAATCCTCAAAGAAGTGTGCCAAATATCCACCCTCTACAAATGACAGCCAGCAGCTCATCCAGGGCTCCTGCCACTCACATCCCAGGCTGCATCCCAGAGACATCCCTGCAGAGCTTCAGCCTGGAAACTCAGGGAAGTGATGATGGGAAAGGGAATTGCTACCATTAACAAGATTCATAGCAGGGCACTTAGGCACTGCTGAAGGTGACTTCCCAGCCGTGCTCCCTTCATCTGGAGCTGGTTAATAGAGGTTAATATCCCTTGGCAGGGCTCAGTATCTCCAGACTTGAGTGGCTTCTCCTTCAAAGGAGAAAAATAAGTCAAATGCAAAGTGTAATCACTCTTGTAACCTGTTAACAATGTGCCTTTGAAGGAGCTCAGAGATATAAAGTGTGTCCTGTGGGTAGGACGAGTCAGTGCTGTGACTGCGTACCTGAGTGCCACTCCTCTTAGGAGCTCATGCCTGGGCACCACACCTCTGACAGCACACCTGTGCTCTTCTGAGCATATGCCATGGGACAAAACCACGGAAAATTACATTCCCATATTCTCAACACAGTCCTAGATGAGCTTGGGCAAGGCTTTTATGGCACTGTTTTCCTCCATTGCCCAGGTGCAGAACAGGAAAAATGCTGTACACCCAATTCAGAGGAGAGCTGTGACAGCCAGTGAACTCATCAGTAAAACCAGGCTGCAAGAGCCTGTCTTTGGGTTGCAGAGCTCTCTGAAAAGGGAACTCTGCCATGCACAGCCCCCAAGGAGTGTTCAAACATGCTTTCTGGATGCCTACAGCCAGGGGAGGCTGAGGACACAGCCCAGGGCAGGACCACAGGCTGGAAGCATTGACAGAAAGCATGTGTCATGGGGCTTGATGGGCATCAATTTCCTCAGGGTCTTCTCTTCATGTTGCAGAAAAAAACATGTCAGGAGGTGCTTGGGAATATGAAGAAGAGTGGTTGGATGGAACAGGATCCAATTCTATCTCTACAATTTCATGCTGAGGTCCAAAGGATGAGTTTTCACTACAGAATCCAGCAACTTCTAGTGGGTAAAGAAAGAAGAAATGTATACCTTGAAAGCACTACATTTCTTTTCTTCTTTCTCTCCCAGAACATTCTATTTAATTTGCTTTTAGAGATTGTTTCAGACATTGCTGGGAAAAAGTAAGAGGTTTTTAAGAGACAGCTCCAAGGTATTCTTTTATGCGACGTAAATGAATAATTTAATTTGCTGCCATGAATAGCTTGGGTTTCTCTAAATAAGCAATCTACCTAGTGGCTAGGAGGGAAACTAGCAGGAGTATAATATGGCAAATGCTATTTTTGGATAAAAGATGGCACATGAACTCTAACAGGAGGGTATTTCATCTTGTAACTCATTTCATATTTCACTGCCGCCACATTTGACAAGTTGCCTGTCTATTAGTTGTGGCGTAAAGAACTCATAAGATATTTATAAATTTTACAGAGATACCTAAATAGGGAATCATTTGATTTCAGGGATGGGCATGGAAGAGAGAAGTTTAAATCCCTGACAGAATGTGCAGCCTTCTGTTTTCATGCCTGGAAATTGCTGGAGCAGAGCAGGGCTCTGTATGCTAATGAGAGCTGTTTCTGAAATTTTTTTTCCCTACAGACAATTACAATTTTCTTAGGCAGACTGAACAACACTCCATCAGGACCTGAGAAGCACTGCTAGTAAAAAAATCCCCTCAAATAAGTTGTGAAATGTTGCTGCAAGGTATAACCCATGATCAGGATGTCTCCTGCTCCTCTGCCTCGTGTCTCATGTTCTTCAGAGTCCCTGGGCTTGGGAAGGCAAGAAGGTATCTTCTTCCCAGCAACTTGTCCAAGACATGCTGAGCTGGATAGCCCCATCCTGAAGAGCCTGACAGCTAACAGAGATGCAAACCCTGCAGCTTGGCTTGGTCAATACTTCAAACCAAAACCAAATTTATCAAAATGGCTGTGCTTTTTTTTTTCCAGAACCTTTCTCTACTGCAAAATTTTCTGCCAGAGAAGAGCAACTTTTCTGGTTATCGACAGCGCAACTCTTTTCAAAAGGGCAATCATGTTAGAAGCAGTCTGATCTGCAATAAAATTATTTTCTGCATGTGTCCCTCCTGAGAATATTGCATTGTGGGGGGGGACACTACAAAGGGAGCAGGTCATTTTTTTTGGCATTTCTATGAAGTTAAATATCCATCCTCAAAAACCCTAGGTAGGAATTCTGGTACAAGGCAGGCAGTGCCAGGGAGACATGGAGAAAGAGAAATGACTCACAAGCCCATGGCTGGTGTGTCTTCCAGAAGGCACTTTACAGAGATGCTCAAGCTGGGACTCCCTTGACAGGTGGAGAACAGGAGGTAGCCCTCAGTTTTCAAAAGAAAAGAGCACTTCTGCACAAAGCTGCCCTCTTTGCCAATGTGTCCAAAAATGGGTTAGTTTTTAGAGTTTTCTCCCAGAAAGAAGTGCCAAAGCAGACATGAGCCCTGGTCTGCAGTGACACCCTGCAGCTCCCATGCCTCAATGAGTTGTGGCTTGACAATCAACATGACAAGATACACAGCAATGTCCTGTGCCACTCTCAGTGCAGACTCAAACCATTTAGGACTCACAGTGGAGAAGAAAAATTTGCATCTCTGTTGTGTCACACTCTTCCTCCTAACTTCTGCTCCCAGTCCTGGTACTCACCATCTCCCATCCCATCTATTAGTACCCTAAAAAAGCGTTTGCTTCTTGTCAGTGACTGGCAGGGAAAAAATTCTTTCTAGAGTGACACACTTGTGCTGTGTGATTCGGGTGCTGGTTTTGTGTAGCCAACCATCTGGCATGGTTCATCACCTTACTCAGTGACTGTTTGTCCTTAAAGAGTGCTCTTCCATTCCTACACATGAATTTAGGTCTCTAATGAAGCTGTGCCCTGGCCAAGCCCAGGAGGACCTCATGCATCTGGCCACACAGACACAGCCTCTGTGAACCAGAAAAGCACAACACAGCAGACACCTCTTTTTCTGGTCTGGTTCTATCAAATTCCTCTCTCCTCTCCTGCAGGACCAGCTGCATCTGCAGAATTTGGACCTTCCTGGAATGGAAGCTACTTGCCATGCTGAGCTACTTCTGCTGCAAACAGCTGCTCAGCAGGTTGGTCCTTTGGGATCAGGGAAAAGTTCATGTAAGAGTGTGAAAATCTCAGTGCTGCACAGGATTGGTCAGCAATGGAGACAGACACTGGTCTCAAAGCAGAGGCTTCTAGCAAAGCAAGTGTTTCCAGCTAACCAGGTCCTTATCCAAACCATGCCTGGATTTCTCCTCCCCTGTTCCTAGTGGAGGAGAATTTTTGATGAAGAGGACAACCCATGGAGTGGTTTGTACTTTGTGAACATCTTACTCTGAGCATTTTGTACACATAGGTCAGGATGGTTGTGCACACACCTGTGTTTGTTAGCACAGTGTCACCCCAAAGGTTCAAATGAGACAGGGAATCTGTGATTCCAGATGCTCTATTCTCATTCAAGAACTGCCACGTTTTGTCTCAGGAGGTCTGTTTCCAGAGAAACAGGCCAGAAAGAAGAAGGAGCCAGGGAAAAGGATGCACACACTGTCAGAGCGTGTTACCAAAATTTACTGTCTCATTTCTCCCCTTAAGATCAGGGGAGGATGAAGTTCTACAGCTGGTTTCTAAGACAAAAATGTTCTCTGTGAAAAGCTGATCGAGTTCCTCCAGTACCACTTTGAAGAGGTTTTTTCCTTATGCTGCTCATTTTCCCAGCCTTTTTTTATCTCATTCTCCAAAAGTTGACTCAAGAATGTCTTCTTGACTTGAATTGATGAGAGTCAATGAGAGATTTTTTTTTGCTCCCTGAATATCAGGCCAGATGTGTTAATAACATCATGTGTGCTGCAGTCACTTGTGTCACTACTGCATGAGAGAAACTGGGGCAAAAAGACAGCAACCAGGAATTTTGTTTTGATTAAGGAAATTATACTTCCCACAGTCAATTCTGAAATTCTGTGGAAGGGTGTGATTTGAGCTAATACTCTCACATGCTTCAGAGAGAAGCTTTCTGTCTCCCTGTGGAGGCATTGAATACTGCATTAATGGCACGCACTGCGAAAAACACTTCCCTCTTCCCACTTTACCAATACAGGGAGAAAAGAGAATAAAAGGGAAGTCAGGTTCTTGCTGGATTTCCCCTGTGCTGATCACAGAGTGAGACACTGGTATTACAGGAGGCAAAAAATAGAAATTTTAGGGCTTGTTAGATCACGGTCCTAACTGAAAATCACAGCAATAGAGAAACACGACCAGTGTCCCTATATCAGCTGTGACATTCATGCTTGAAGGCATAGCTTTGCTTTAGACAGCCAGAGGGTCTTTGCTAGGCTAGGAGTCTCTGACCAGTGGTGGAGGAAGTTTTCAGATCACCAGCATTATGTTCACTCTTCATTCCCACAAACACTGGCAAACACAAATCCCTGTCACACTTGGGCCTCTGGTTAAAATAAAAAAAAAATGCATCATTTAAGAAAGAACAAAGTTATTTACACAGTCTTCCCTGTTACTTTACAGTGAGCAATCAATGAGGCATGGGACTCCTGAAGAAAACATTGTATTTGGGTCTAAGAGTGTTTTGCTCCATCAGAAAAATATCATTTATTTCAGAGATATGAATCCACTGCAGCTTGAAACCCAAAGACTTCTGTTTCTGAATTCATTCCGAGACAGAAATGTGTTGTGCCTGAGCCAATAATTTAAAACATTCTGCTCAAATCAGGTAAAGGCAAGAGATGATGTTGGCCTGCTGAGGAAGATGGGCTCCATGCAGATAGACAGATGCTCCTAGCCCCAACATTACACAGCATTTAAGCACATGGGTCTTCCTCTGTTTCTGACCAGCCCCTTCAGAGGCAGCAGGGAAATGCTGATTTCCATTAGGGCTAGTGGGAATTTTGCCATCTGTATCCACAGATCTGGGACCTTACCCAACAAATAAAGATGAGCAAATTCATTGTCCTAGTTGGAGGAGAAACTGATACAGCTGACCCAAAAAGCAGCTGATCCCCTGCTGTCCAGCTCTAGGGGGTTGTACACTTAATTTCAAACATCCCCTCCTCCTCCCAGCCTTCCCCACATATCCCAAGTGACATCTGACCTCTAATTCCTGGAAATCCTCTTCTTCCTCCACCTCATAGGAGAGGGTGTGGATCTTGATGTCGTCGGCGGAGAGGTCGATGAATTTGCTGTCGGGGTACTCCAGGCTGTCCTTGGCAGGCGAGCGCTCCTCGATGAAGGTGGTCTCGCAGCACTCCGAGCCCAGGCCCTCGCCCCACGAGCGCAGCACGTTCTCGGAGTAGAGGATGATGTTGGGCCTGTAGTGGGACTCCACCGTCTGCTGCAGTATGCTGGGGTCCAGCAGCTGCTGCACGGGGTCGCTCCTGCCGTTCTCAGGGCGCCTGGGAGAGGACAGGCCGCCCACCCGGTGGCTCTGGTACTGAGGGGTGGGGTACACGGAGACCAGGCCATCCCGGTTCTCGGCCACCAAGTTCCTTGTGTTGATTAAACCATTCCTTTTCCCAGCCTCAGTGATCTTACTGTGCATCAGCACGCTGTTCTGCTCAACCAAGCCATCCATACTGGGAGGTGTCACCCGAGGCCTTTCTTTTGCCGTGCCTTAGAGCTCACGCCGGGTGAGTGGCTCCCATTTTCCTGATGAAGAAAGGGAACAGAAACAAAGGTGAGGTGTAGGGGGATAGAATATAAGAAAATATAAGAAAATAAAGAAAATATAATGTAGAAAGTAATCTTATCCCTAAGGAGCTGGGCCAGTTATCAAAGATCAGGAACAGGCCTGACTTTAACAGGCCACAGCTATAACCAATGAGAAGAAAAGTGCTATAAAAGAGTGAGTGCTATAAAAGAAAAGTGCTATAAAAGGGTTGGTTGGTTGAGAAGGGAACTGGAGTCAGTGGCTGCTTTGTGAGAAGAAAGAGTCAGTGCTCTGAGGAGCTGCCCATGATAAACAAGAAGAAATGAAACTTTTGTGATGAGGAGACAACAGTATGGAACCCCTGCAATAAGATGACAACAGAGGTCAAAGGCAATGAATTGAAGGACTCAAGTCAGCTTGTTTTCCATGTAGTCTCAAGAGAAAACAGAACCTTGTATATGTGAACACCCTGATTTAGTTCTCCAAATACAGCCCCCCTCTGGGAGGCCAAGAACACCTGCCCCACATCCACAGGATGCAGGGAAGCAGATGAGGTGAAATGTCTTGGTAGTGATGGGCCCCATCAAAGAATAGTTTTGGTGCCTGCTCCAGCCTCCCACAGGTACACAGCTGTCATGCTGGGAACAACATCCCTTTCCTCTAAACACTTTGTATAAGAGATGGGGAAAAAAAACCAAAAAAAGATCAAAACAACAACAACAAAAAATCTCCTAAAAGAACCATTTTCAGTTCTCAGAAATCTGCAACTGCAAAAGACGGACAGGTGCTGTGTTCACCTGTCGGTGTCTGCAGCCATCCTTTGCCCTTGGCAAGTACTTTGCCATCCTTTGAAAACCTGTTTTTTTCCAGCCCAAACACTTTCTCACCAGGCTGCTCGTTTTTCTCAGTGTTGCCAAAGGCAAATGCCTTTTGAAATACTTATGTATTGGCCACAGGAACTATAAATTCAGGGGGTTGTTTCTGGGAATGAGCATAAAAATTACAGACATGCTACTGGCTTCAAAGTTCTTCATATTAGATCCTCTAAGACCAAGTTATTAATGCAGGATTACCTGTCCCCATTGTGCTGTCTGGAGGAAACCAAGAATGAAGTACACAAACACATAAATACATCTAATTTTTTTATTCAATGCTTTCTATTTCCCTTTAATGTCAGGCAACCTCTAACAGAGCAATGTCCAGCAAAACCCCAGTATTATTTCCTCTTAACTCCAGACTCCAAACACCTTCAGTCTCTCTTTTGGATGCAAGAGGTATTTAAACCACTGCTAGGAGCTGTTCTAACACCACCAATTAAGCAATAAACTTGTTTAACACGCACAAGAGCTTGACCCAGAATGCTGACATGTTCACATTCACAGCACTTGGTTTAACATGCAGAAGCCCCATTTTTATTGTGTTGTCAAGTAGTTCAGTGCTTCTTTTAAGTGAACCAGCAGGAAAGCTACAGAAGAGAAAATCCACCATGGTGGGATCCCGTGGAAGTTCCATGTGCAATCCAGGTAGCAGGAGCATCCTGCTGGGCCTCCAGCTGCCTGACCACAAACATTCCACTTCCTCCTCCCAAAGAAACTGCATGAAAGTATATCCCCATGGGCAGAAAATGAGAAACTCTCATCAATTAAAGAATAAATTCTCAGACTTTGCTCAGTTTCTCCCAAGCTGGCTTGGAAAATGTAAGAGGCCCCCTAATGTGTAACATCAGGCATCAATTCTACTGAAGCTGAAAGGATTTCACCCAAAACCTGCAAACTGTCTTGCAAACACTCTTATCCCTGCCATCTGACAAGCAAAGTGAAGTGGTCAGGAGGAATATGCCACAGATGTAGCAGAAATTGGAGGAAGACTCACAAATCAGACAAATAATCTCTTAGAGAGATGTATGAAGAGGTCAACACTTTGTCACTGCATCAATGGCTGGAAAACTTGGGCCAGGCCTAGTACCTGCCTGTGGTCACCTCATTTCAGCAAAGTCTGGCTTAAGTACCACTCAGGAAAATGCCATTTCAGGGCAGTTTTATTGCATGCCTTGGAGTTGCTTTGTCTCTCAGCCCTACCATGGATCTAAACATCTATATGGCAGGTCCTTACCTTCTGTGCATTTAAACCAGACTTGTAAACCAATATTGCAGATTCTGAGTGACACGTTCCTTTGGTAATGGGCAAAAAGTGGGGAAAAAAAAATCCAAAATGGGGCAAGGACAAGACAGGGAGCATCTTTCCTTCACAGAGCTCCTCTGATAACAGGGATAGTCCATTGTTCAGGACATCCTCCCTGGAGTCCCACATACCAGGGCAGGCAGTGTGCCTCAGGGAATGTCAGCAGGGAGATGTGGATGGCAGCATGCAATCAGGGTAAATGCTTTAACCCCAGGTGCTTTTTAATCTGTAGCTGGCTGCCTGCCCTACCAGAGCCTGACCCAATGTTCTTGGCCCTGCAAGAGTACTGCCTAATGGGAAGAGGTGGATGGGACTCAGGCCTTTTCAGGATAATACATTAAAAGGGGGGGAAAAAGAGAAATAAATAATTATATTAGTATTTCTCCTGAAATGGGATCCCCCAGGTTGAGATGGGGCTGTGACAGAGAGTGGCATATGGTCACTTAGGGTGATGCTTAGGGGAAAAAAGGTACCTGTGCTTCTGCAATGGCTCAGAGCCTTTGTCCTGCCTGCAGGAACCCTTGGACATGGATCCAGCCACTCCACTTTCACCAGGGGCTCTCATGGACATGGCCTGGTCCAGGCTCACATGCCTGTCCTAAAATTCAGATTGCCCCAGTTTCCAGGTTCCCTGCAGCCCAGAATCTCTGGATGGCAGTGCCAGAGCAGGTAACCTCTGACAGACCACCTGAGGAAACTGGAGGGTGCCTTCTCTGCAGGAAGCCAACATTCAAAGCAGGAAAAAGCTCTCATCACCTATGACCACAGTGAGGTTTCAGACTGATGTTGACAGGAAAATGAAATTCATCAGAGCTCTTGAAATAAGAAAGCTTTTTGGGCTGCTCCAAGATGCAGAGTTAATTTTAATTGGTTGGATTCAGGTTTCTTCTGTTTTTTGCATGGTTTTAATTGTCCCACAAATCAGTCACTGGCACTGAGGCCAACCAGAAATAATTCTGCATTTTCATACTTGAGACTGGAACCAAAAGGAAAAGCCAAGTTCAAGTTATTAACAGATAGATACATAATCAATATATCAACCTTCAATCTAATGTTTACCTTAGGGTTAGACACTTTTACCCCAGTCTACTATAAAAAGTGAGTCCATTAATTACTTTAACCTTCACTCTTTCCAATTTCTTGGATTTCCCCCCTCCTCCTTTCTTGTTTTAATAAGAAGCTGCAAGCAGTGCCAAGATCTCTAGCCTGCAATGCTGTGGTTTATTAAGCTATCACTGGTGTTACAGCAGAGCCCAGCTACAATGAGGAGCTGCACTGAGAGTCACGCTCTGCTGGGTGTTCTGCAGCCTCCTGCTATGATGACAGTGCCTGACAAACTAATTAGGCACAGGGTGTGAGACAGAGAAATGCCAGCTGTAGGGAGGGCAGGGAGAGAACAGCTAAATGCTGTGCCCCAAGTTTGAAAAGAAACCAGCTCTCTTACTGCCCACCATCCCAAAACTCCTTTGCTCTCTTGGCACCTGGCAGGATGCTGTTTTCCTCCTCTCTCCATGGGACTTAGCACAGCTTAAGGGCTCTTCAGCCTCCTGGAGACCCTTGCCAGGCACCCAATATCCTGTGTGAATAAGCAGTTGGGAAACTCTGAATGCAAACCCCTGAATTCTGAGCAAGCCATAGAGTTGAAACATTGGGCTGTGGCTGAGCAGGCTCAGGCACCTCCTCAGAGCAGACCAGAAGGACATTCATCCACACAGACCAAGCACCACCAGCCCAGCAGACTGGTTTGTTGGCAAGAAAACTGGAAGATGAAGGCAAGTGAGGCTGAAGGCAGAGTCCCCATCTGCTGTCAAAGCCTGAGGCTGTACCCTCTGCCATTCCCTGCAGATCAGGCAGGTCATCAGCCAGGAAAAAAGCACCAAAAACTTGTGTGCTTCTGCATGGGGCTGCTGGATATCAGTAGAAACCTTTTCACCATGAAGGCAGTAGGGCATATTGGGAAAAAGCTGCCCAACGAGGATTTGCAGTCTCTGTCCTTGCAGGTTTTGAAGACACAAATGAATGAAGCTCTGAGGATCATAGTGTGATCCCAGAGCTGACCTCTCTGAGCATGAAATAAAACTGCAGGCATCTTGAGGTTCCTTCAACTTGATCATGCCATGAGTTGAATCCCTCTGTTCCTTACAGATTCCCACCTGTCTCCCATGCTCCCTAAAAGTACTGCTCCCAAATCCCTCAGGGATGCTAAATCACCAGAATGGCAAGAAGTGGCGAGTGACCCTTTGTGCCACCAGGAGAAGGTGATTCAACCCCAGGATTATCAAAAATTCAAATTGAACAAAATGCCCCTGGGTTTGAAGCTGGCTTCCCCTCTGCCAGTGCAGAGGAAGGAGAGGGGAGAAACCTCTCTTGAAGTGTTGTCAAGCCCCACATAAGTTACAGATTCCTTGGCATGATCTCTCAGGTAAGAGGGAGTATCTAAAGCACAGTGCAATAAGCTTCAGCATGGTTTGAGGCATCCCAGACATTTAGAAACTGCAACAGCAAATACAGACCTTATGCATTAGAGAAATCACAGGCAATGTATGGATCTGGAGTGCTGATTACAAAGTGAAATATTTAACAAAATGAAGGAAAAAAACCCTTTCCCACTTGCATTTTCCTTCTTTGATTTAGCTGGGCTTATTAAAGTAGGTTTTGTTTCATGGGGATTGCTGCATTTCAGCAGCTGGAATTCCTTTTACTCTATTAAGTAAACTACAGGGAGTTTTGTAAGGCAGTGCAACTTACTCACACTGGGAAAATTAGGAATGCATGCATTAGTGATAGCTAAATGTTTCATTGCTAACAGTGGAATTAAAAAGACCTCCATGCTATTTTAGTATAACCAATATGCAGCAAATCTGCTGTGAGATGTGATTTGTCCTCCTAAAAACCAGGAACCTGGAGAATGGTGAAATGCCCAAGGTCATGTCAAGACAGAGCTGGAAATAAAATCCAGGTTTCTTGATTGCCTGTGCAGAGATATATGTTAAAACAATTACCATCTGCATATCTGCCTGAATAATTGATTGCTTAATTCAGTATCTGAACTAAAGAATGGAGTGGGAAAAAAAAGGAGGAATTACCTTGCGTTTACCTAATATATAATGATGTTATTCCTGCAACAAAGTATTTCCTTCTGAGCAGATGGAAGTATTTTGCCTGAGCTAAAATGCAGTGTTTCATTTATTTATTTTTAATTGAACAAGCTGGCTTTTAATTCACTATGCCTCAAGTTGCCTCCAATTTAAAAAAAATTAAAAAAGAAAACACATTCAGACTTTTCTAGCAATTCTTCACTACTCCAATTTTTCAGTCTTAATTCTTAGTGGGGTTCAGTCTGAACCCACAACTTTTGTCATTCACTGCACTTTCCAGATAATAAATAACTGGCCTGACTAAGAGCATCTTGCTCTGATGTATGTAACCCTGGCTGTTGTGAAAGCCACTGGTGTAAAAACACCTTGACACCCGCACCACTTCTGGAAAAGTGAAAGTATTCAGAAAGTCGGGCTGTGTTTTTCCTGCTGTGTTTTCAAGAGGTTCCCTAGTACTGCAAGCAGGAGCATCCTATTCCAACTCCCCATTTCAAACTGGGGAGATTGAGCCATGGGGAGCAATTCTTACCTTAAGAGTTTCCAAGAGAGAAGTTGGAAGTCTCTCCCACGAATACCAACATCACAGCATCCCCTGGTCCTCTTGGTTTGCCTGCTGGCTGAATCCTGTGCCTCTTCTTGGACCTAAAATCCCTGTTTAACTTGTGACACAGACAGGAGCACCCAAATGCGGATGCAGGACTGGCCCTGCCAACTCTCTCCAGCCTGAATCCTGATGGGCAGCCAAGCCCCCAGAGTCCAGTTCTTGCACACACCCTGCTCATCTGCCTCTGCTTGCTTTCCCACACTGCATGCAGGGAGCAAAGCAGGGCAAGACACTGCCTCACTCTCTCTGCATGTAAACCCCCAGTGCTGTGCTCCAGGCTGGGCTTGAGGTGTTCCTGAAGCACAGATGGGAAATAAAGAGCTGGCACAACAGGAGGACAGTGTGCTGGTGCAGACTTGGTGCAAAATGGAAGTTTCTGTCCCTCCTGCCCCAAGCAAAGCACGCCAGAGCTGTAAGTCACTTTGCTAGAAAAACACTGCAAAATTACTGGAGTCAGTTCATCTGGGCAAGGATGATTAGAGTAAACAGATGCTTCTGGGGCCATAAAATCAGCTGTGCTCCATAAGACAGAAAAATTGCAGAGCCAGGACTGTACCATGGGACAAAAGCCTTACAGAGTAAGTGATTTAGCCGTGGTGAGAGTGGTAGCTGCAGGCAGACAGGGAAGGCAGGGGACAATGAAGCAGCAGCATCAGTGGAGCATAGTTTGACCTTTACAGACCTTTATTAACCCTACACTCACCCCTCCCTGCAGAAACAAAAATGGAAATTAGTAATGCTGGTGCCTATTAGAGTCAGAGCGTTGTCTGAACACAAAGTCCTGTCCTCTGTTCTCTGGGAGGAGAAGGGATATAGGACCTCAGGGACTTGTGTATGGGAGGCACAGGCTTTGGACTGGCAGCATATCCACACCACAACCTTGCCTCCATGATCCTGTGAGCCACATGCAGCTGGAAGAGGGGAGATTGTTCTGTTGCACAGAGCACAAGGACAGGAGCTGGCAGCTGGGTGGGACATGGGGATATCACCCACTGGGAGAGGACTGGATAAATCACTGCATGTGTAGGGGGCAGCTGCTGTGGGAGATGTCCTGAAGCAGCACACTGAGCACAGCTGTCCTGCAGCACCTGACACCAAGCTAGGTCCTTTCTCTAGAAACTGAACTGTTCGATTATGCCCCATCCCTGGAAGTTTTCTGGTTGGATGGGTCTTGAGCAGCCTGAGATAGTGGAGTGCATTCCTGTCCATGTCAGGGGGGTTGGAAATACATAACTTTAATATCCCTTGCAACCCAAACCATTTTATGATCCTGTCCTTTAGCAAATACCATTTTAGAGTTCTTTGTGGGATTTTTAAGGTATCTGAGCAGTCAATCAAATCACACAAACCCCATAAAAATTCAGCCAGAATTAGCCAGCTTGGTGTGAACAGTCAGATCATTCTTCTCGTGCCTCTGTGCAGCCTTAAGTGTAAGGACAGAAATGCAGCACGGATTTGGAGAGTTATTGATAAATGAGGGAACTTTGCACAATCAGGTTTTATAGGGACACACATACAAATACACATCCCTAGGGATGCCAGGTATAAAACTGGCACTGCTAAAGGCATGCATGGACTCAGCACTCATGCACTGCACCACTGCTTCAAAATGCAGTCTTTGCTTGTGCAGTGAAAACAACCAGTTTGTCACTCTTCTGATTTTACAGCACCAAAATTGAAATCACAGAATATTTTGATTCTCAGGTGCTACAGGTTAGAGCATCTCCACGTGAACCTCAGGGTCACAGGCATCTACATCCAAAGAGGAACATTTTGTTGCGACCCTATTACTCAAAGTAGTTTCCAGCTTTTTTTGCCAGAGGAAGGGCACTCAGAAACAACTGACATGATAGCTGGGGGATGTGTATTCAGACACTTACACCCAGCCACTTTTCATGTTTGTCAAAGCAAAGCCAATGAACACGCTGAGTATTTTTCTCCTGTGCGCACCTCTGCAGTTATTTTCCTTTCTTTTTTTCCCCCAATTTCACAGTACAAACCATAACCCGTAAAAATTCGAGTCTCCAAAGTGAAGACAACAAAATTTGGGCTCTTAATAACCACATATGTAATCTGCAATCTTAACAGCCACATGGACAGTATTAAATAACTCTACTAGAAGCATATTACAGCTGTCTGCAGATAAGAATTTGCTGTAGAGAGAAAAAAAGACCAAAAAAACCTTATCCAAACACATTGCACATTTTCTCTAATACTGTTCTCAGAAGAGAAAGCATTTTAAACCCTGAGAGCATCCTTCCTCAAGTGAAATGTGTTGTGGTGGTGCCTGTGTACACCAGTGCTGCATTACATTTGCATTTGTATAAGGAAGAGCCCTCCTCTGTGTGTGAGATTTATTCCAGAGTGTGTGGCACCAGTGGTGTGAGACATCTGCCTGCCCAGCTAATGAGAGGAGACTTCATTTAATTCCTACAAATGAGTTTATCCTACACACAGCCTGTCATGATCTGTAGTTACCAAAACTGCCAATAAAATGTCACCTTGTCCAGTAAAATCAGTCATTGTCTTAGGAGTGAGGTAATTTGAAATTAATACAGACCATCAACTCGCAGCTACTTTAAAGATGACAGTTAATTAACTATAATTAAAACTAAGTCATTTAAATACATGAATGTAGGAAAGTGTATTCTCTGTCCTGACTGCTTTGTAGAATACCCAAATATCCCCCTCAATCTGCCAGTTAATGCATCATCTTGAGTTTAAGACCATCAAACCATCTTTTAATTGTTGCTAATGCTCTGTGTACACCAGATTAATATCTAATTAACTGTAATTTGAATATTTAATCTATCTGCAAAGTTTAGGTGTTTCTTTTTTATTCTATCAGAGGCTACAGCTTCCCTCCAGTGATTTTAAAGGCACAGTTCAACAGATTGCTCTCTGGAGCAGCTCCTGCCACTCCTGCTCTCTGCTCTGTCTAGAGGGGGGTTGGTTATACCCCACCACCACAGCCAGTCCCACACAGACCCTTGCACCTCTCCCCTGCAGCACATTCCTGGCTGGGGAGCGCTGCCCATCCTGCTCCAGGGAGGACTGTACTCCTGGAATGTCAGTTCCAGAAAGGTCTCAGTGCACTGCCAGCCTCTTCCTACAGAACTGGTCCCCCTGTGGGATGCTTTAGTGTGGGTACCCCATCCAGAAGGACAGGGCAGGTACGGGGGACTCCCCAATGTCACCCCACGGCCACAGATAGCAGGGACCACTGCTGCCTCCTTGCCTCAACCATCCCCTTCTCCAACTTAGCTCTCACTGCTCTCTAACTAAACCATGGGAAGGCAAAGAAATTCGGTCCGGCGCCTCTCCGGAGCAGGATAGCGAGGGGAGCGGGCTGCGGCTGCCAGGAGCTCGGCATCCCCGGAGCTCTGCCTGCTCCCGCAGACCCCTGCACAACCCCTCTCCCCCTTCCCTGGGCTGCCAGGGCGGACGGGAGCTGGCAGGAAAAGCTGCCACAGTGCGCTAGATGGGATTCCTCTCGAGGAAGAGGAGGGAAGGGAAAAGGAGAACCCCGCGCGCACTTTCCCTTCCAATATTCCCAATCTCGCCGCGCACTGGAAAAGCCTCTTCTCCCCCCAGACCCTGCCGGGCAAGACCGGGCACGGCAATTTGGGCTTTCCGCAGGGCATCGGGGAAGCACCTCTGCGGCCGCCCCGCTCAGCCCCCGTGCTTCCCTGCGCTGCCCCGGAGTCCCTCTGCCGCGGCGGCTGCGGGAGCCGCGGTGCCCCCGCCTCCGCTCCGCGCTCCGGAGGATCCTCCGGGGGATGCGGCGGAGCGGGCGTTTGGTGCATGTCTGCCCGGAGGGGATGGGTTGGGATGGGATAGGCTGAGCTGGGGGTCACTCACCTCGCTGCAAGGTGACCCGCGGCGCGGCGCTCCCGGAGGGGCGGCTCAGCGCCCCGGCGCTCCGCCCGGCAGCATCCCCGCGGCGGGGGCGGCGGCGGGCACCGGGCCCGGGGGATGCACAGCGCCGGCCGAGAAGGGGCTGCGCCGCCTGCACAGCCTCGGCGGCACTGTGCGCTCGGCAGGAGGAGGAGGAAAAGGAGGAGGGAGGGAGGGAGGGAGGGAGGGAGAGGGAGAGAGAGGCAGGCGGAGGGAGAGAGGCAGGAGGAGAAGGAGCCCTGCGCGGCAGCGCGGCCAACTTTCCTTCTGCAGCGCAGCAGGAACAGCCTCCCGTCCCTCGGTGTAACCCCCGCCCCGGGTGAGTACGGCAAAGCCCTCCCCTCTCCGACCCCCCTGTGCTCCCTCTCCTCCTCCTCTCCAGGCCTTTTTCCCTTCCATTCTCCTCTGTTCCCGCACACCTGGGCTCAGCGAACCCTGGCGGGCACCGCTCCCCTCGCCCCAGCCCGGCTGCCCCACACCTTGCCCTGCAGCCCAGGGACTCCGGCACTGCTCCCCCAGACACCAGGGCACCGCCAGCACCCCGGCACAGCTCCCCAGGACCGTGGGGAAGCTCCAGCAGCTCTGGAGAACTTTAAATGTTTGTGGTTTATTTTTACAGCGCAATGCCGACCGCACTGGGCTGCATCCCACGGCATCGAGGGGTGTTCCCGGCTCTCCGAACCATCCTGCGTGACAGGGGTAAGCCATGCTCATCCCTCATCCACTCCTCTTTCCATCCCCAGCAGGCCTGCTGGCCAAGTCATTTGCCTAAAAGCTTCTCTGTCACCACTTCTTTCTAGATGCTTCAACATCCGCGGCTCAAAATGCTGCTGGGAAATCACATGCTCCGTTTAGATCACTGCTTCCCTTTGCCTCTACAGGGAGAGATGGAAAAACCCTGGTGCATTTTTGGTGCCTCCACCTCTCAGGGATACAGCTTCTGCCTCTCACTGCTTGCTTATCATTTGTTATTCATAGTCCCCAAAGCAGGCATGCCAAATCTTTGCTGAAGGAGAATGTTCAAGATTCAAAACACAAGTTAACTCACTTGATCCCATCTTAGGGTTTTTCTCCGGCCCTGCTTTCTGCTCTTCAACAAAATTTCATTGGTGTTCCAAACTCACTTTGTGTTTAGCATATCCTAGTGGTATTCAGAGAAGATTTTTCTCTCCTTCTATATATCTGGTCCTTTGTTCATTCCTGAGTTGATCTGGAGTTCAGGGGGGTTTTGTATCTTAGAGAAAACAGTTTCTTCCTTAGTGTGTAATAGGCACTGGGAGACAATTCATACATAATCAGCAGAAAGAAATAGCCCCAAATTATGATCACCCTGATTCTCCAGAGTGTTTTTCACCTTTAATTTCTTGTGAATAGAAGTCTCTAAATCACCATCATTATGCCTTTATCAAGTAACACTTTTTGGCCTTTCCATCCTATTTGTACAGGGACACAACTTTAAGGGGGGTTGGCTTGCAGCCAAAGGTATTTCAGCTCCTACAGTGCAAATTCATCAGTCATCACTGCTACTGATTGGAGGTACCAGCTGCTTTGGATGGATGGTGAATTCCTGCTGAAATTCCTTTTTCAGTGACCAAATGTATTTGTGAAATAGGGGGAAATCCAAAAAGATTTGTTGGGACTTTTTTTTTTTTTTTTTTTTTTTTTTTTTTTTTTTTTTTTTTTTTTTTTTTTCATTTATGCAGAATGGACTGGGGAAGGGATTTCTGGATCATCAAATCAAATTTTCTTGCTTCCAGGCAGTTTGTTTCCTTCTGACCAAAACCCCAAAATATGGGTTTTTTTCCATAATGTTATCAAAGTGAGATTCAGTGACATCAGGGAAGTAATAATTTCCTCTAACACTGCTCCTCTATGTCTGCAATTCTCCCTAAACCAAACTAAGCATATTTTTCCTTCAGTCTGGGAAGACCATGGGACTTTGTGTCCATGAGGAAACGTGGTCTCATTTGGTTTACTTGAATTTTTCAGCAGAACCAAGAAAATCTAAGTAGAGGAGCAAAATCTCAATCCAACAATGACAGGAGTTGCAACCATTGCTACAGACCAGAGCATACTTCTCCCTTTTTTTTAGTCAGTCTCTTCTCTTGCCCAAAACCATCAAAGAATTTACCAATACACTAATTAACTCATAATTAACTAGTTTTAATTATGGCACTACCTTTGCCATAAATTGTCCTATTCCTTTTGCTGGAAAGCTGATGACTGTGCCTGATTTGATTTTGATATTTGCAGCTTACTGGTACCCTGCTGATTTTTGGAGAAAGTTCTTCGAACAGCAACAGAAAGGGGCTTGTGGTGGGGCAGGTGAACTGCAGCAGGGTCATTTGTGATTTTGGTGGCTTCTCTTCAGGTGCAGCAGCATCACTGAAAGTGCTCCTCAACACCAGGCTGTGCAATGCATCCTCAATGCACTGTGCCAGCACATTTCACAGCTTCTCATGGCAAGAACTTGGGGGGGGTCATGTGTCTAGCAGTGGTAACTAACCCTTTCTTTTTGTTTCTAAAGGTGCTTTCCTCCACAGCTGATGGAGACGCAGGAAAGCTGCTGTGCAGACAGAAGCACACAGAGGAACACAAAGAGATATTTGAAAGGGGCAAAGGTGGGGAGGAAGAAAGTTCACCTCCCTGGGTCTGATGGCTGTTGGAGCAGGGCAGCCCATGATGGCTTGTGAGCCTCCATGGTCCTTCTGTTTCTGCCTGTGAGGAGCTAGGGATTTGGGAGCCATCAAGACAGGATGTCAAAAAGGAAATGCCACCTGGAAGCAGAAATGAGCAGAGATGTACAAACAGCTTTTCTTACGAAATGGAGGTTTGTAGGAGGCAAAGAAGGGATAGACTTTGCAGGCATATATCACTACAGCTTCAGGGAAATCATGTCACCACGAGTCACCCTGAGCAGAGCTGTTACAGGGCAGTGCTGACCCAACAATTGGCCACTGCCTGCAGTGGCAGCACCCTAAGGAACAGCACACAGTCCTGATCTTTGGTCCCCTGGGTGCCCTGCACCACAGCCTGGGAGAGTCCTTGGAGACAGAGCTACTCTGAAAGCCCCAGGGCCAAACCAGGTGGGAACCAGCCCAGAGTGAGAGCGGGAGAGAGCCCTGGTCTGGGAGCCACACAGCCAGTGCTGCAGGAACAGCTCTGTGGTAGCCAGCATTCCAGGATTTCAGAGAACCATTAACTGCTGCACACACTGATGTGCCAAAATGGGAGAGTCATGTTTCACTGTGATCCTCAGCTGCCCAAAGCCAGAATCTGGGATGATAGGATGCATGCTCTGGACACCAGGAGTGAGAAATAGCAAAGGCAGAGCCTTGCAAGTGTGCTGGTGGTCTGTAGGAAGAGTAGCAGCACCACCTATCACCGGAGAGGGAAGGAGAGAGGACACACCAGGTGCTGCTCCTCCTGCCTGTCCTCAGTACAGGACTGGAGCCCAGATTTTTGGGATCACCACAGAGAAACTTCCTCCTTCTAGCAGAAGAACCCAGCTTAAATCCTTCACTGCACTCCTTCTGCTAAATCTTCCTGTGGTACACAGCTAGCAGAAGGAGATGGAAGGGATGGAAAGGTGAAGGCTTTGGAGAAGGGCTGAGAGCTGAAATTTACAGAATAAAAATAATGACCTTTAGGTCTACAATACCTAAAGAACTGCTCATCACTCAGAGGGCACAACTGTGGACCCTGTGCTCCAAAATGTGCGGGGCTTTTGTCTCATTCTGTCAGTCAAAAATCCTGGCACCAGAATTATTGGTATGGTCTCAACCATATGTAGCTTGATTATAATTCAGAGTGAAGGAACAGAGCAATCAAGAAGTAGCCCAAAATCTGTAATTTCTTCTTGCCAACGGCAAAAAGAATCCAATCCATGTAATTGGATCCAACCCCAAAGGCATAGCCAGGAGTGCTTTTAACTTTCTGAGAAAGAAAAATTGGTTAGCTGGAGTGGCTGGGCTGTGTGGGTGCTGAGGTTCATGTTGATTTGTTTGCTGGTAGTTCTGAAACCAGAATAAAAATGAGATTTTGGATTAAGCCAAGCTGAGCACGTTTTTTTCTTATTCTGTATTCACAGCAAATCCACAAGCAAAAGATACAATTTTTTGGCTGAGTGAATGATGTAGCTTAGCTCAAGATCAAATATTTCATTGCTTTGAACTCTTCTTTATAAACTGGATATGCATACTTACTTGCAACAGAGGAAAAATCTCAACACAATCACTGTCTGCCTAATTAAACCAGAAGTGGCTGCTAGATATCATCTGCCAGGAGGATGAAGGAGGTCTTTGCATCTGGTGCTAAATTAATTTGGAGGGACCTGTTAGGAAAAGTGGGACAGCATTAGCCTTTTATATATTCCATTCTCTAGGAGGGGTTGTCTGTATCTCTTCTGCCTTAGACAAGTTGCTTGAATTCAGCCAAAGCAGCCCAGTTTCTCGTTTGTCCAGGAGCTGGGGGACTCAGAGGCTCAGAAAAAAAAAAACCTGCACTGCCTTTCTTTTGCCATCTGTGCCTTGCCTCTCTGCATACAGCCCTCGTGGTTGAACTTTTTGGGATTCTTCCAGGAAGCCTTACAGCAAGTTCTGGCAGCAATGCTTTCCTGTCCAAAAGGTGTCTCTGTGACCAGAATGGGCACCTCCAAGGGAGAGGGAGCTGTGTCATTTCTGTGCTGCCTTGCACTGGCCTGTGGAGGTAGGGAGGAAAGGTACAGCTTAGTGCTAATTGAGATGTGGCCATCTGTCAGACAGAAAACATGCCAAGGCCACCTTGTGACTTTTTTTTATAAAGGAAGGAACCAGCCACTGGTGAGATATTTAGGTGCTGCAGACGTCGAACTGAGTCAAATATCAACCAAATATCTGAGATGATAAAGTTCATCTTGGATGTGATTAAGTGTTGTAAATTCAGGCAACCTCAATGAGGGGAGAGAATGATGAGGAGGACTCTTATCAGAAGGCTAATTTATTACTTTACTGTACTATATCATATTAAAGAACACTATACTATACTAAAGAATACAGAAAGGAAATTTACTGAATGCTAAAAAGACAATAGTGAAAACTCATGATTCTTTCCAGAATCCCAACACAGCTTGGCCCCAATTGGCCAATGAGTGAAAACAACTCACACCAGAATCCAATGGAACAATCACCCGTGGGTAAACAATCTCCAAACACATTCCAAAGCAGCACAACACAGGAGAAGCAAATGAGATAAGAATTGGTTTTATTTTTTCTGAGGCCTCTTGCTGCCTTTCAGCTTTCCAGGAGAAGAGTCCTGGGTGAAGGAATCATGTTCAAAGAATGTGAATGCCACAATTAAGGATCTCCTGAGTTATCTAGCATCTCACCTTTAATGCCTTTTCACCCATGGTGAAACTGCTTTGTTGAAATCAGACATTTTTTTGGAGCTGAGTGCCATGAAATTTGACCCATTATGGATTGCTCAGGTGCCCAGTGTGTAGGAACCTGTGTATAAACATGGTAAGAGACAGTACTTTCCCCAAAAATCTGATGCTTTCTGTAGCCAGGACAGTAGAAGCAGGAGTTGGAGGTATCTAGTCTTGTAGGGGATCTCAGACCTGGATTTATATCTGGGCATGTTGATGGGTTAAATTAATTGCTGATGGGTAAAGTTAAATTAAATGGATTTCAGATCGTCACATTGAGTTGGTTCACCCCCTTAAAGAAAGATTATTGGGCATGTGGAGAAGGCCTGGATGATCCAGGCAGTGCCAAGGGACTCAGCACAAGCCATCTGTGGGAGATGCAACACCCTGGGGCAGCAGCTGGAAGCAGGAGGATGCTGAGCTGTCTTCTGCACGTGATTCCCACCTTGGCAATTATGATTTCAGGAGAATGCCAGGCTCTTTTCTGGCTGCCTGCAGCCTACACTGTGTGGGTGAAGCCCTACAGCTCAGAATCCTCAACAGCAGCTGTGCACAAAGGATATGATGGGTTTCAGATTCTCCATCATCCTTCAGATTCAAACTAGACAGTGCTTGTCCTGTAACTTTAGAAAAATGCTTTGGTGTTGGCAAAACCAAAAGAAAATTCCTTTTTGTTTCTGCGCTAACAGGCTGTGAAAATAAAGAAGAGTCTGGTACCCAAGGGATTTGGGATTTGAGATTGGAATTGGGATCAGGGATACAGGGAGGGAGGGGTTGGGAGAATGGGAATTTTGGGGAAATCAGGAATTTCGGCATTCCTGCAGTGCCTCTGCACCATCCTCAAAGGGATCAGATCTGGGGTCGGGAAAAGGGATTTGGGATTTGGGATTTGGGATTTGGGATCAGGGATTGAAAATGGGATCAGGGATCCAGGGAAGGAAAGTTTTGATCCCTGGCAGTGAGGAATTTGGGGAATTTTGGCATTCCTGAAATGCCCCTGCACCATCCTCAACGAGATCAAGTTTGGTACCAATGGGGTAGGGATTTGGGATTTGAGATCTGGGATTTGGGAATTGGGATCTGGGATTTTGGAATTGGGAATTGGGATCTGGGATCGGGGATCCAGGGAGGGAGGGGTTGGATCCCTGGGAATCAGGAATTTGGGGAATTTTGGCGTTTCTGACGTGCCCCCACACCATCCTCAGCAAGATCAAGTCAGGTACTGGAATTGGGATCAGGAGCTGGGATCCAGGATCGGGACTGGAATTTGGGATTTGTGTTTGGGAATGGGATCAGGGATGCCAGGAGGGAAGGGTTGGGAGAGCAGAAATTTTGGGGAAATCACATTTCCACTTCCAGTCTCCTGCTGCATCTCCCCGGCTAAGGACACATTCCCACTGCTCCTCAGGATGCCTGACAAGAGCCTGCAGACCTGTTAAGGCATGGAGGCAGTTTTAGGGCCTGGCCTCAGTGTTGTCTACCTGGACAGACATGGAAAACCACTGGGCACAGCAAGAGAGGGTCCTGAACCTGAGAGAGAACAAGAGCGAGAAGCTGAGGAAAGTTCCAGGCAGCTCCATGAGAACCTGTCAGATTCCCCAGGTGGGGAGAGGAAAGTTCCTGATATGCAAACATGTGGAAGGGCAAAGGAGAGGGGACAGGCCAGAAGAATAGGACATCATGGCTTGTAAGCAGTGTAGTCAAGGATAAATTGCAGGAATACTCTTCAGTGACCCCACAACATTTCACTAGATCCACTAAAAGAATGAATCCATCTGGCTGAAAAATACCTGGCTGCCAGGAATGCTCATTGAATTAACTGATTGAATTGAAGAGGGGAACATAAATTTATTTCTCTTATTAATTTTCCTGTACTTATCTGTCTTTAATATATGATGAGTGAGTTTTTTTTTCACATGGAGTAACTTCTTAAGAGAGAGAACAGGTTTTTCCCAAAGCAGATGTCCTAACAAATAACCCGGAGGTACTCTGGGGATTCCCTGCATGTCCTGTGTGGTGCAGAAAGTCTAGGAGCTTGTGTTCCTAGTGCCTTAGCTCCCAAGGTGGAATCTTGCTCTGACTATGGAGAATTTTTGAGGCAGGCATGCTCCTCTTATCATAACCCAGCCAGAACTTCCAGGCTCAGAGCACCAGGGCATGGGTTGGGATGAGTACAGGGAAATTCCTCAGCAAATCTGGAGTTTCAAAGACCCTTATCATTCCAGGGAAATTTATTTTTTTTTTAAGCATGATCTTGGAAAAAGGGCAGCTTTTTATCTCTTGTCCTTCATGGGAAGAGGTCTGGATCCCAAACTCCTTTTCCTTTTCACCTTACTCATCAGTCCCAAAAATTCAGATTTTTTTTTCCCCTACAATGAAGGGATCACCTATAGCCTATGAATCTCTGCTGGTCTCTTTGTATATTACAACATATATTTGCAAATATAGCAGAATTTAGAGGTGCCTTCTCAGGAAAGAGATCTGTAGTGGAAAAGGAAGACATTTTCCATGTAGAGACAATACTAAAGGTGCTCAGGGACATGTCAGGGCTCTGGTGTTCAAGAAAAATCTCCCAATTGAAATCAGTCAAGGGTTGTGCTTCCAAATTAATTGCATGCTTCTGTCCTTAGCATCTGGGCATGGAATCAAAACTGATGAGCCAACAAAGCAGCACTGAGCTGCTCCTGAAAGCAGTCACCATCAATAACGAGAAATACTGGGAAAAATACTCTTTGAAATTCAAATCACAAGGGGCATCATTTAAAAGGGAGCGCAGGGGGAGCAGGAATACCATGCACCATACATTAATTGTCATGCATGTGACAAAATCTTCAGTGTTGCTGTTACTTAGCATCATAAAATTTACTCCCAGATTATGAATACCATAGCAGGGATGAAATAATTAAACTGGCAGCCCATTTCCCCCGAACTGGAGGCCAGGCCTTCAGCTGGTGTAAATCAGAGCAGCTACACTGCAGAGACTTGGTTTTACAACCAGTTGGGAAACAGAGCCATTTATCCTACAAAGGCAGAGCTGGAAAGGAGCTCAAACCCTTCATCACTCCATGTTGTCCCTTCTGCCCCAGAGGGAGGGTAAGCAAGCAGGGCTGAAGTCACTGCTCACCTGGAACCTCTCCCAGAGCACAATCTGGAAACGGCTCCCAGCGGATTTAATGAATTAAATTTGGAAGGTTAAATATTTAATAACATGCTATTGGTTTCTTCCAAATTGGCACACCCTGTGTCCCATTCCTTTTATACCCAAACCTACCAGAAATACTCACAGATCTGTTATGGCAGAAATGCTGAATTATGTGGGCAGGAAAAAAACTGATTTAGCGTTCACCCTGTCCTCCCCTTTCAAGCCCTCTAGCTTTCTGCCTGCCTTCCTGGCCACATTTGGAGACATTCCTTCAGTGTGACCCAAATTCTTAAGCTCCTGTGGCATGCCAAAATGCCATAGGAGGTACCAGACATTCATCATCTTATTGTATGGTTACCCAAAATATGTACATGGTCAACATCAACAGCCATCTCTTCCAGATGAACTTCTTTGGCATTTTGTGTTGGGGTTTTTTTCTTTCTTTTTTTTTTTTTTTTTTTTTTTCATTTCTATGGAAGAGTTTTAAAGGCACCATCTGGCCCTGAATTTTTCCATTAAAATTGCTTTTCAGCAGAAATTCTTTGAGGTTTGGGGGGGGTGGTTTGTGGTTTTGTTCTCCCTTTCTTTCTTTTCAGCAGGTGTTTGCTCTCATTGGGAACTTTGGCGGCTTCCAAAATAAAAATTTAACTTTCCTCCACAATGTTTAGGTGTTGCAACTCCTCATCTTTTCATTTATAGAGAACTGCAGTGTTTAAGGGTGTGTTTTGTTTTGGGGCATATTTTTGGAAGAAATATCACAACTTCTGATTAAGAACCTCTCCATATTTCACAGCTCTTTCCACATTCCACAGGGATGTGGAACATCCAATTAAAGATACTTTGGATGAATAACCCAATACTTCTGAAGTCCAAATATCTGCATTTTTGGTGCTAGATCATTGCCAATATTTTTCTTCTTCTACTGACAAAATATCACTATGTTACACCAGTTTTTATGAGTGTCTTGGAAATTTTTCTTTGCTTGATTAGTACAGATTCTCTCTTTCACAATAACTTGTCTCCATTTTAAATGCCTCTTACCTGCAAGCAATTAGTCTGCCAGCTTTACCCACATCTTGCAATCTACCTGTTCTATAAATTACTGGAATCACTGGGGCAGGAACCCTCCTCTTTCTCAAATTTCTGTGAAACACTCACAAGGGAGGCAGGGAGAATCTAAGACTTGGGATTTACAACAGCCTCTGCACTTCATAATTAATGAATGATAATAATATTGAAAAAGTGGCTTTCCCCTCCTTTTTCAGTCCAAAAATTTCATTTTCTCCAGGGAAATAGAGAGCAGGGTCCCATTGGGGAATTGTCTACTGATCACCAAGAGGAAAACTTACAGCAAACGATGCTGAGCATATAAAATGCAGAAATCAGTCCAGGCTGCTCAAGATAGTGGACAAAGCAGAGCTACTGGACCTGAATTGCCATGTCCAGCACAGTTCTGACCTCAGAGGTGGTCAGTCAAAGCTTTGTCACCTCCAACCATTGGAATTTCCAGCTACAACATGCCTACAGAGAAGGCAAGGAAGGAGATGTTTGCATTTTGTGTAAACCAGCTTCATCTGGGGTGAATTGGCATGGCTGATGTGATTAGACTGAAATTCATTAGGTAAAACCCTAAGGATCCTATGGCCCATGACCCTATCCTAACTCTGCTTTTTCAAAAGTATAAAATATATTTTAACAGTTGGCTTTACACTTAACAGAAACAGGTCTGCCTATAATCTCAATTTTTCATATGCCAGAAGACTTGGGTGCAGCCTGCAGAGGCTGTGATTTCGAGTGGTTTAATAAGGGTTTATGTTTGGTCCATCTTTCCTCTCTGTCTGAACACATCTTCTCTGATCATTATCACTGCTTCACATTTTTGTGGATGAAGCTAACGAGTTTCACTGGAATAATTCTCTGCACTGAAACTCTAATGTCTCATTTTTAGGGTCAGTTAAACAGGTGTTTAACAGGGTTGTGAAAGTATTCAAGCATCTTGGAAAAATCCTGAGATGGTTGTCTTTGATCCCTGAAATCTGAACCTTCAAGGAAAATGTTCACTGCAAAGCAGATTTAAAACTGCTGAGGTGCTTTGATGGAGTGTGTGCCTTGGCCTTTCTCCTCCCACCCCTGCTCTGCTGCTAGACAACGTTGTGCCTTGGCTTTGTCAAACACAGATTTTCCAAGTGTCTCAAGCATCATCTGGAGTATTCTCCTAAAATCACTCCTAACACTCCTGTCTTGGTAGGACACAATAATTCCCCCGTTGAAGGATCATGAAATTCTGTAATTCCCTTGGACTTGGGGGTCTACACTTTGCTCCACCTCAAGCATAGTTTTGCTCCAAATTCAGTCATTGGGGAAGACCATTTGGTTCATCTCCAGCCTACCCCAGCTGGTCCTCTGGCATTTCAGTCTCAAAGCAAACTTCACCAAGGGAAGTGAGTTAATTTTTAACTGCATGTTTCAGTATTTCCAGCTCTTGGCTGAAGCCAGAATTTCAAAGAATCACAGAATCACAGAATAGCTGGCCTCTGAAGGGACCCATAAAGGCCATCCACTCCAACCCCCTGCAGTAAGCAGAGACATCTTCCACCAGACCAGGTTGCTCACAGCCCCATCCAACCTGACCTCTAAAGTTTTCATGGATAGGGCATTTATCACCTCTCTGAGCAACCTGTTCCAGTGGTTCAACACTTTCACCATCAAAAATTTCTTCCTTATACCTAATCAGAATCTCTCTCATTTTAGGGCAGATTTCTTCAGAGCTTTGTATTTCCTTCAAAGGGAGAATAAAAATCATCTCAGCAACAGCATTGACTTGATATGGAGAGGTTTCAGAGGAGCCTCAGGTCCAGCTGAGATGCTGCCCATGGACACCAGAGGTAAAGACATTACTCCAGGAATTAATCTGGCCCCTGAGCACAGTGCAGGATGCTGGCACCAGCCCCTTCAGGCTGGGAGATGGTTTCCACAGGGACACTGAGAGCTGTAGCTGCCAGCAAGAAGTGCAGGGCCTCAGAGAAGCAGCAGCTAGAGCACTGTAACCACAGTCACAGCAGTTTGTCAGAGCTGCAGACTTGTCCCCACTGCTGGGTGAAGTTGAGCTGAAAGCTGAGGCTGGAGTTGGGGCAGCCCTGGCCAAGCATGGGAGGCTGTGCCAGAGCAGCTCCTCTCTCCCTCATCCTTCCCACAGGTCCATGTCTGTCCCAGCATGGATGCTGAGCAGGGGCAAGTGGAAGCACTCAGCCAAGCACTGAGTATTTTATGCTGCTGCCTGATTGATTTTAAGCTGTTCTTGCTTGGCAGAACCCCCCAGGACCAGTTATGTAAGACTGGACATGTTTGTTTGCTGCCTGCAAACCCCTCGTGTGCTGGTAACACCTCAAGAGCCTGCACTGAAAACTGGAGCTGCAGCCCTGCTTGGCTCTGCCCTGCACCCCCAGGGCCCATGGGGGGACAGCAGTGTCACTGTCCCCAGCAGAGACACCATGGTGAGCAGTGTGTGAGACTCTGTCCGAATTTCCCCTCATCTGCCTCACGATTGTCATTGGGGGACCACTGAAGAGAAGACCCCCCCATCTAGAATCTCTGGCTCTGAAGGAGAAAGTCACACACCAAAGGCCCTGAGACCTGAAAGCACAGTGTAATTTGTTTTTACAGGTGTGTTTGCTGTATGCTAAGAAGGGGGCACCATGCCCTGTTTGCAACAATAGCAGCTTTGGAAGCTGTCCCACCTCTTGGCCTGGCTGGACTTCTCCTGAGTTTCAGGTGGTCTCCCACAGAAGACCCTCACCTGTTTTACACCCACTGTGACAGACAGACTGAGATGTAAGGAGCCTCTCCATCAAGGACTGAGACATGAAACCCCCATGTGAAAAGGGCCCTCTGCTCCATCAAGGACTGAGACATGGAACCCCCATGTGACAAGGCCCCTCTGCTCCATCAAGGACTGAGACTGAAACCCCCAGCCCGGGGGAGGTGTGTGGGGAGGCAAGCTGACCGAAGTGAGATGTTTGCCTGCACCACGAAAACAATGGCTCTGGTTCACTACTGAGAACATGAACTACCTGTTACATCTATTCCTTGTTGTATCTGTTCCCCTCCACCTCTCACAATTTTCAATAGAATTATCATAATAAAAACCTCTGAGTTTTTATTATGATAATAAAATAAAAACTAGAGATTTTGAGATCTCCCCAGTGTAACAGGCGGATCCTCAACTGGACTGGACCAAAGGACTTCATCTCTACATTTGGTAGCTATATCCCCCTCTTTCTCTCTCTTTTCTCTCTCTTTCTCTATCTTTTTCTCTCCCTTAATCCCTCTATCACATTTTGCTGTGGTCATTCCATAAAGGTGCATTTGTTTTGATTATCACTGCAAACCCCCTTGTACTGTGTTGGTTTTTTGCACCCTGAGATCAATCCATGAACCATCACAACATCCATTCACTAGGACGGATAGTGACACAGTGGCCAAGTCTCAACTGCTCAGCTGCCCTCCTTCCCCCCAAGGCTGGCTGGAGCAAGGGACATCTGTGTGTCCATACATGTGTCCATACTTGTTCTTGTGGCCTCTCAATTTCTTCTTGGGTGTTTCCCCACCCCAGGGAGCTGCTGCTCACTTGCTTGTACTCCACTCCACCAGGACTGGGTGAGAAAAAGCATTGCAGGACTCCTCTTGGGATTGCAGAGACCTGCTGTCACAGGAATCCTTAAAATAATCCTTCACATGTGATGAGGAGTGTTTCGAGCCTGTTTGTACTCAAAATGATGTTCAGTTGGGGGAAAAAAAAAAAGGCCAGGTGGAGAAAAAAACCTTCAAAGATCCCTTGTCAATACCACGCAACTTCATTGTTTTTAGTTTTGCCTAATTATCTACAATAACACAGAAGGAGAGAGACAAACTGTGCAGCCCTGGTGAGATCAGTTGTTGTCTTGCCAGATTTCCAGAATGAGCCTCTGAGGAGTCTCAGAAAAGAGAAAGGATGGCACAGCAAACACGGCAGAGTTGCAAAACAGCAGCTTTGAGGTGTGAGACGGGAAAAGCTTCTTTTTGGGGGTGAAACAATTGTTTTGTTGTATTTTTTATTACACTTTTTCTTATTTTTGTTCAGAACTGTGATTAGAGCAAAGCAGAAGCCATGAGACAGGTCAGCAGAAAAATTATTTAAACAAGGGCAAATCGAACAATGGCCTGTGTATTAACATTTGTCTGAATAGCTCTCTAAGCTGCAGAAAGTTTATCTAGCAAGATATTAGGAAGGTTAAACCTTAATAATGGAGCTCTGTGCATTGTGATTTAAGGCTTACAAGCAGGTATTGTATTTGAAATAAGCAAGCATTGTTTTAACCAAAGGTACCTGTGCTTATAGTGGTTGGATGGAACTACTGTCAATGTGCTTTTGCATTGTGTCATTGGTCAAGAAGCTTATAAAGTAAGTTGTAACATTAAATTCTTAGTCTTCTGCCTGGGATGTGAGGCAGGCATCTTCCCATTGTCATAATCATGTAATTAGATTGATGCTGAAAACTAAAACAGCTCAAGACACTTTCCATAGCAGCCCCGTCTCGTTCGCGTCTGTAAATAGCCCCCCTTGACAGCATCAAGACAGAGATGTTGGCAGCCCTCAGCCCTTTGCACAGCTGCAAGGAGGAAGCAGCAGAGCTTCCCCAGCCCCTGCAGCAGCCTCTGTGCATTTCTTAGAGGTTTCTTTCACAGTCCCATCAGAGCTATGCAGAAACCTGGAGCTGCCTGTGGACAGTGGACGTTTTGCTCCTGACCTGCCCATCTGCCTTTTGTCATTACTGGCATGAGGAACTCCAAAGAACAACTCTGTTTCCTGCTGCTGATGTGAGCTGCTATTAATTTGTGCCATGCTGGAGCTGGAAGCTCCCTGGCACTCTGTAAATTTGTGATGGGCTGTTATCTCTAAAGGGAACCTGACTGGGCAGCTGCAATCTGATGGCACTGCCTAAAGGGAGACCAGGAAGGGCAACTCTTCCTCTTGGTGAGAGAGCTTTGGCTGTTTAGAAGGTGATGAGGAGTATGGGGAGGCTTCCTAAACTTTTCTCAATAGCTCATTTCAGTAATTGAGACTCGTACTAGCTGCATGCTTAAGCAGACCATCAATCTCAGCTCTGTATGCCACCAAATTACTGGCAAAAGGGGAGAAGATGGGCTAGGCTTGAACAATAAATCTGCCCTAATCATCACATTAAGGGTTATCTTCATGAGACTACTGCTATAAATCTGGTTATAAAGAAGATACTAAATAAGGAGCATTAGGGGAAGTCTTATCCATGTCAGCAAGCATTTTCTGAGTTGTCTCAGTATGCAAAGAAAGGCTGGGCTAAATGTATCTGCTGAAACATTTCAGTAGGCAGAAAAGTAATTTTCTGAGAACTCTAAAATTTTCCCACCCCATTTGTGTTCCTCTTTTATTTTTACTTCATATGCTGCGTTTAGCAATAAAGATTTTTTCAGTCAATTTATTTCCAAATCAATTCTTTCTAACTTTTGCTCTTTGGAGGGGGCTCAGTCTTTCAGTTCTCTTAGTCCTCAGCTCGTAGCTGAGGGTCAAGGGACAGCAGAGTCTCCAGCACTTCTCTGGGAGGAGATTAAACCCATGCAATGAAAATAAATAAATATTTTTTTAAAAAAACCCCGTTGTTTAGAAGTAAGAGGGACGCCAGAATAAAAAGAATTAATTTTGAAACCTCTGACTTGTACAGACTGGAAGACTGGGTGCTGCCTTCTGCTCCCCAGGGTCTACACTAGAGACCTGGCCATGTCCATCTCTGTGTGCTGGTCCAGTGAACAGAGCCCAAGGTGTCTCTTTGGGCCCTGCAGGCACGAGGATGGCAGCTACTGTCAGCCCAAAACCTGCTCTGAATTATCTTCCAGGTGGGTCTTCCAGCTCTTTTCCAGCTCCTTGTCCTCCTACCCTCTGGAGTGACTTGGAGGAGAAATGAGGGAAAGCCATTAGCTTCATAAAGCTGTTCCCTTAACACTCAGGTTTTTTTAGACATACACTGTTGGATTTTTGTATTAAGGAGGTTTGAAAAGCTATTGTCACACATACACACACACACAAAAGAAAATCTGGAATAAAACCATCTCCAAAAAATGCATTTTGCATGCTTTCCACTAAGACAGCAGGGTTTGTGCTTAGCTGCAGGACCTGTCTGGCATTGCCTCCAGCAGCATCTGCCCCAGGTAGATGCCTGGAGCAAGAGCTGCTGACTCACAGGAGACATGGAGAGATGGAGAGGGTGCTGTGAGTGCAGAGCTGTGGGTGGGGCTGATGAGAGTCACCTCACAGAGGGATCAAATAGATAAATATTCACATTGTATTAATATTCTATTTGATTAGCAATCAAATAGATTAGCTGTTTCAATTGAGTATGAAGAGGCAACTTACTTTTTTTTTTTAATATATACTTTAGGCAATAGATATGCCAGGAAAAGTAGCCTGATTGCATGAACTGGAGGAATGGAAGGGGCAAAAGAGGTTAGCTGTGTTGTGGGGTGGAAGCAGTAAACACAAGGGCAAGTGGGAAATGTCAGAGAAAACTCAACAGAACATCATAAAATAATGTTCTTGAGAGAATTCTGGGTAATGTGGAGTTCTACTCAGTCTATAGGAAATATAGTAAACAAGGTCCCTTTACAAAGATCCCTCATAAAATCAAAAAATGTTTTGACTCCCTAGCACAAAATTCCAGACACTTCTCCTTTTCATGGCTTTGACATCTTCCCAAGCAACAGCATGAGGGATGAAAAGAGAATTTACTGGGGCCAGGGCAGTGCATGGCTCCTGCTTAGTTATTGTCCTCTTGCCTTTATGAACACCTTTGCATTTGCTGAAATGGCTCAGATTTGCCCATTTTGTCCTACAATCCTGTGTGCCCCATGGGACAGGTTCTTCAAAAGGCAAAGGAAAGACCAGGGGTAAGCAGCATCCTGCCTTTGACCAAAACCTTTCTTTTTACGTGGGATTCTGCTATGTACCTTGTGACGGTGTTCAAAGGGGTTTTCGAATGAGGGAAGAGACGAGAATGTTGACTCCAAATTTCAGAAAGCTTGATTTATTATTTTATGATATATATATTACATTAAAACTATACTAAAAGAACAGGAGAAAAAGTTCTCATCAGAAGGCCAGCTAAGTTAAGAATAGAAAAGAATGATAACAAAGGCAGCTGTCTTGGACTCTCTGTCTGAGCCAGCTGGGCTGTGATTGGCCACTAATTATAAATATCCAAGATGGGCCAATCACAGATGCACCTGTTGCATTCCACAGCAGCAGATAATCAATGTTTACATTTTGTTCCTGAGGCCTCTTAGCTTCTCAGGAGGAAAAATCCTAAGGAAAGTATTTTTCATAAAAAGATGTCTGTGACAGTACCTCCTGAACAGTGCAGAATTAAACATCCCATCTTACAGGTTGGCTTTAATTTTCATTTAATTTACTTGTGATCCTACAGCTTATCATTTATTTCCAATGCAGTGTGTCCTGAATGCATCAGTTTTATCAGTATGGCCTGCTCACACAACCCCAGAGTCTGCTGATCATCTCTGTCCTGAAGAATTTCATATTCCCTGCCTGTTTCTTGTGGCACCAATAAAAAACCCTCTTCTTCTTTTCTCAGAGAAAGGATGTTTGTTTTCCAACTTCTTCTTAAGAATTAAAAGGAAAAATAAAGAGAAAGGGGGAAAAATACAAATTCTCCTTATGACATTCTCTTTTTCCAGCAGTTCCACCACTGTGTGCTGCATTTGTTGCCTTTCCAATGTATCCCTGCAGCAGGATTTTGCTTCTCCACCAAAGTTCTGGCCTGTCAGCTCCCCACTGTTTATGCAGTTATCATTAAATGGTCCTGTCATGTCCAAACCTTGTTGTTTTTCTCTCCCTTCATCTTTGCCAGCTCTCTGTAACCCGCCCTCACCTCAGCTCAGGGCCATTAGCATACAGAGCACGGTGGCTGCTGTTGTTCTTCTCATTATTTCCATAATGGCTCAGGCCAGGGGAGAGAAGCAGCTTTAGGCACTGTGCAAATAACACACAATCCCTGACAAAAGCAAAAAGCTCTAGTGTTGTTCAAAATAATAGTGAAATCATCCCTGTGAGTATCCCCACTCTTCCTTTAAAATATTCATTTCCAGCCATTGGAAAGCTACTATTAAATGAAATTTGTTATCCTTCTGATTTTTTGGACAGTGTCCTGGGTACAGAGACAAGGGGGTGGAGCTTTTAGTCTATTCTATACCACACACTCTCTTCAGGAAGTGTTTTTATTTGTTTGGTGGTGAATACCCACTTTTTGTGGGTAAAAATCCCTCTCTCTTTTCCGCACACTTTTATGCATATTCTTGTGGTTATTGGGATTTTTCAGTAAATTTGTGTTCTGACCTATAATTCCTCCCAGTGTTCCTCCATTATCAGAAGAGGTGGGGGGGAAAGGGGAGCGGCCTTGAGTGGGTTTAATTTCTCAGCTGGGTTCTAAACCAGCCCACAGAGCTGACTGTTGTGCACTATTCCTTCCTCAACACCTCAATTCCATGTTACTTTTAGTAATGCCACTGCAGCCACAGCAGGTGAATCCCCACAACTCTTCACTTGCACTGTTTCCCTTTCTCCTTAATCCATTTGGGGGATTGTCCATATTGACCCATTTTAGAGAAGTTTGTGGCTAGAGGAGCAAGAATTGGGGCCTTGGATGGCAGCGTAACATGGGACTGGCACCCAGGACAGACCTACAGCATCAGAAATAAATCATTAAATAGGAAGGAGCACGGCAGGGAGGTGGAACCAGGTGCTCTTTATGGTCCCTTCCAGCCCAGACCATTTTTTACAGTGGTTCTGTGATTTCTCAGTGTGGAAGCTGGAGGACAGAAGTGGAGGTGAGACCTCCCTGGCCCTCAGAGCTGCAGACACCAGAGCAGGATCTCCAGGTCCTGGACAGCAGGAATTGCTCCCTCCATGCCTCCCCACATCCCTGCTTCATCCTCCTTCTGCAGCACATCACCCACCTGCAGAGCAGGCCAAAGTCCTGGGAGTCTTTTCCACCCTAAACAATTCCATGATTCTTTGATTGTATGAAAATGGGCATCGTGGAAGTTCCCCAGTCTCTCCTTTCCCCTGGTAATAATTCTGGGAGGTTATTGCTTTAAGGCTGTTTGATTTTATTGTCTTGCAATTTAATATTTCTTTGAATATGGATGGAAGAAAGGGAGGGACATCATGGTGAGGGAACTTCAGGATGTGGAATTTTCAAAAACTGGGCTCTGACCCTGGTTCAGGAGGTATTCTCTGGCCAAGAGAGCACTCTTCACATCTTTAGGATGACAACAACATTTCTGGCTGGTAGAGGAACCCTTAATTGATCAATATATGGAAGACACTACATTAATGCAAAGTTATTGTCCCCAGAAAATAAAGAAAAGCTAAAAATAGTGTAGTACATTTTGACAGAGCTTTTGTTATTTTCTTTTTATGCTCAGTTCCTTTGAGTCTGTCTTTTTTCTCGTCAGGAAAGCTTAATTACCATTTTCACTTTCATTTCATTCCTGGGGCCAGGTTTTGGTGCTCTGTAGGCAGCCACTAATTGCTCAGTCCCCACATGAGATGAAGGCTTCTTGGTGCAAGGAGCACTGCAGGTATGGATGGAACAGACCCTGCTCTGAGTGGAGGCAGGGAATTAGAAAACTCTTCATGGCAAAGCAGAACTCCAGGATCCCAACCATAAAGAAAGGCAAAGACTTGCTGAGGTAGCTTTCCCCACTTTTTAATGCTGCCAATTTGGACCAAAGCTTTTAAACTGCTTTGGTTTTGTGTTGAAGTGATCCTGGGTTTGAAGAAGTGTCCTTAGGTCTGTGTCTCCAAGCTGCTGGATGCCCATTTCCACAGGTTCCCATTAGTGTGCCTAACAGAGAGGCTGCATGGAGGCAGGGAAGAAGCTGATAAGGAAATTCAACCTCCAGGTGCTCCTCAGTGGAGCATTGTCAGAACCCAGGACATTCCTCTTGCCTTGTCCTAGAGGACTCGAGACCCTGCCAAGGGGCTCAGAGACCTTGGTGCAGACCCCAATACCCCTGTGCCTTTGATTTTGACCCAGGGAAAAAACAATTACCAACCTTGTATGAGGAATTACAAGTCAAGAGAGTTTAAGTAGAATAACAGTTAGTCATGGGGTGAAAAATAGATTTTTGGGGTTTTTAGAATGGGGATTCAGGAGGCAAGATGGAGGAATCTGGGCGTGTCCAGCCTTTATTTTTCTTCTTGGCCTCCATCTTCTGCTGTGATGTTGGCACTTTTGCATTGGTTTAGAGTAGAAGCTCACTGTCTAACATAGGTGAGAGGTATTGGGAAGGTATTGTAAATAATGTACATGTTGTTTTTAGTATAAAAAGACAACACCACCCCAAGGGCAGTCAGTGTGCCTCAACCCAACCTGCCAGACAGACCTCAGCGGGTTGGAGAAAGAATGTTACAGATAACAGCAAATAAACAACCTTGAGAACCAGAACAGAAGAATCCTGACTCCTCTTTCAACTGCTGGGCTGGGGAAAGAGACTTGTACATATCTCAGAGTCACTCTGACCAGCAGAGATTCTGAGGGTGCATGAGAGTGACCAGCTGTAGAGGGCAAACAGAAAACATCAAGTTCTCCATCCTGCCTGTCTCTTTTTTTTTTTTTTTAATATATAAATAATTTATAAAATTATCTCTAAATAAATTTTGTATAGTTAATATCAAAATTATACTATTATATATATTATATATATATATAATACTATACTATATATCTCTTATACTATATATATTCTATTCTATTCTATTCTATACAAAATTTCTGAACGTCCATGAAGGTTTCAGTGGCAGAGGAGGTATTTGGGGAATGAAACTGGAGGAGGAAGAGGAGGAACAGAAACAGGAGCAGGAAGAGCAGAATGCCTACCCCTTCCTCCTGCCAGCCTGGTTTCCACGTTCCTTCCCACCAGATGGGCTGCAAATGTGGGGCACACCTGGTACCTTGCTAACACTGCCTCTATCAGGAGCAGATTCAGAAGCTAAGTAACAGGGTTGAAATTTCTGAGGATGAACAAGTGGCTTGGCTCCCCTCCTGTGGCTGGGAGGGGAAGTCCAACCTGATGGGTAGAGTTCCCTGTTAAATCTAAATAAGTAAATAAACCTGGGAGGGAAGCTCAAGCTCTGTGTGCTGGATATCAGCGTTAACACTTCTCCCTATCATGGCCCATATTCCCAAGCAGCATCATGAGGGATGAAAAGAGAATTTAGTGGGGCCAGGGCAATACCATTTACCCTTTGGGCATGGCCCCTGCTTATTCACACAGTGCTGGGGGCTGCCAGGAGCATAAAGATGGTGAGACTCAGCAGGCAGCCTTTATTTCAGCCTTTGAGACAATCCCTCCACGTTTGTTGCAGCAATCACCTCTTGACTTGGAAGCACCAAGCAGCTTTGGCAAAGATCTGAGATCAGGGAGGTTTTGGGGGTGGGATGTGCCTTCCCCTCATTTTCTTGTCAGTATTGCCCCACAGCAGTGTTGGCAGTGGAAGCTGTGGGCAGTGGGATGAAGGAGCTGTCTTCATCTGGAAAACAACACCATGAAAGTTTTAACAGCACTATTAACAATTATGTATGGGCTGATTGTGCTGCAGAAGTGGTGTGGAGCAGGATTGTCTGCCTGAGAATTCCTCAGGTTTGAATCTCCGTGGCTGAGCACTGCTCTGCACACAGAAAGGCTGAAAACTTTGCTCCCTCCAAGCTCCTGCAACTGGTTTGGTGGTAGGGGAGCATATTAATGCTGCCACCTGGTATTCCTGACACATCTGAGGGCTCATATTGCAGTACAAAACTCCCTGGGAGAGGGAAGGATGAATGGGCAGATAAAAATGATCAAGGGATCTGTAATCCACATGTTTGAAGCAGGGTTCTCATTTTGCTCGCTTTGTTCTCTGCTAGGCATTTGTAAAGATAATTCTTTCTGAAAATGGAACCAACCTCCTTTGACATTTCTGAAAGCTCCCACACCCAGAGCTTGCTCTGTTCCTTGGCTTTTAGAGGCAACCACAGCAACTACAAATGAAGGAAACCCCACAGATCTTTAGATCCATCCAGTGACCAGAGCTTTAAACCTAAAAGCCCCTTGGACTAGATATAAATGCTTTAGACTTATTCCAAAATTGGCTTCTGCAAGAACAGAAGATGAAGTGTTTGTCCAAGCACTAGTGCCTCTTACAGTGATGATATAAATTAGCTTGATGGTATAAATTAGCTTGATGACATAAATTAGCTTGATGATATAAATTAATCTGATGACATAAATTAATTTCTAGCACGTGTGTACCTCTGATACCTGATGAAGCTCTGACAGAGGCTGGGTGCAGCCTACCTGAAACAGAAGGAGAATTTCTCAGCTCCTAATTCTTCAGGGACAAATAGCAGTGCTGCTCTCAGTGCCTTTAGCTGTGTGACTCCCAGTATTTGGCTTGAGTCTGATTTTTCCCTCAGCTTGGGGGTGAAAGGAAAAACTGCTGAGTATTTCCTGAGCATAAATCCAGCAGCGTGGTTGGGAACACCTCTGTGATTGCAGTGTCAGTTTTAGAAAAGAAGAAATTCTTCTGGTGGATTTTTCCTTTTTTGCCTATGTGTTTTGTTTGCTGTTTGTTTGGGTTTTGCTTTGCTTTCTGATTTTTTTTTTTTAATTGAGATAGCTAAGGAACTCTTTGAACTACTGCCCTCAACATGGCTTTCCAAAATTGAAGTATGAAATAGGTTCTGGAGTGTGGTTTTTACCCTTGGCCCTCAGAGCTGCTCTCAACCACCTCTGGCAGAGCTTGCTTTGACTTTTGTATGTTCAGAATCAAACCCAGAAGCAAGATAAAGACGATTTAGACTGTCTTTTGGGAAGCAGATCCTTCTAGGATACTTTCCTCCCAACAACCTGGGTGTTACAAAATAGAGGTGAACCAAAGCAGGACTGAAGTAGGAATGGGAGGAAGTGACTGTGGATTTTCCAAGCCTCTGGCAGTGGAAGCAGCAGATTCTGCATATTTACTGATTACCATGTGCTGTGCATCTTAGGAGGGGGGATTCAGAGCTTAAGGTGGGAGTATTTATTGTGTCTGGTCCAGAAGTCAGCATGAATAAATATGAAGCAGCGCAATGCAATTGGACTGCTGACAAGTTATTTTGACTTGCTTACATGCAAGAGGAGGGAGAGAAGAAGGGAGAGAGGGAGGGAGAGGAAAACGGAGGGAGCCAGGCTGGGCTGTGAGCCCTACACAGGGACAGAGGGGCTGAGGGTTAGTGAAGAGCACCTTGGAAGGGACACAGAAGGATCTTCATGTCCAGCTCTAAAGTGAACGGCCCATATGGGATTGAACCCACAGTCTTGGCATTATTAGCACCCTGCTCTGACCAGCTGAGGCAATTTCAGGGTCATTTGTCACCCTAATGAATAAATCAGGCTCTGGATCCATGGGAAGCCTTGGTAATTATTTTTACTCATTTTAGTTTGTTTTCTTTTGGCATCTTTTTGGCATGAAAATAAATTATAAAACATCTATCAATACAGGAAAGTTGTAAAGGAGTCAATTTCTTTTTTTTACTATTTTGTCTAACATGAAGAAAAAGAGTCCTTCCATTTGGATTACATACACAATGTATGGGCTTTCATTCTGCTCTGAAAGGATTTGCTTGGGGAATATGAAATATTACATACCAATTGCTTGTGATAAATTTAATCCTCTCCCCAGCAGCAGCATTAGGGGCCTAATTTGGATTTACAGCAAAGCCTAGATAGCAATTTCTTTTAGTGCAGCAGCATAAACAGCCCCTCATGTGAATGAGAGGACCATTGTGTCCCCAAAGGTATCAGAGGACATTTGTGAGAGCTGAGAATTTAATTCAGTAACATCTTCATTTTCTTAAGGGTGTGTGGGGGTGTTCTTGTCAGGTCTAAAGCTGGACAAAAGAGCCCCAGAACACTTCAAATCAGTGACTGGGAAGATAAGTGGGGTTTCTGGAGTCCTAAGGCTCTTTCAGGGAATAGGAGGCAGTGACTTTTAGGAGGCAGCATCTCCAGGATCCCTGCCCCATGCCCTGCTGCTTTAGTGGATCCCTGAGACAAGATCTGTGAGAAGTTGCAGCTTCCAGGAAAAAATGAACTTTTGTGCAGTGTAAAGCAACATCTCCATGGGATTTGCCACTTCTTTTCTAAATATTTGTGCATATATATATATATATATATATATATATATATATATATATATTCAAAGCCCACAGATCACCACCTCCCTGATTTGCCACTTCCTTTCTAAATATGTGTGCAAATAAATCCATATATATTTATATAAATAAATAAAGATGTGCAAAGCCCACAGGCCACCACCTCCCTGATCCTACTTGTGGCAGGCTCCAGTGCCTCCAGGACCAAGCCCTGAGCTCTGCTGTACTGTGCTGGGAGTAGCCAGGCTCTGAGGATGTCCTGGAGGCAGGATTTATCAGGAAAGGAAGTATTTTTTATGGGAGCAATTCGCAGAGGTGAATAAAAGGGACAAGCTTTTAGAGCTCCCAGGTCCTTCTTCATGACTGAAATAGGAGCAGCAAGAAACAAGGCAGGGAAGTGCAACTCATAACTCTGGACACTGAGCATCAGGGCCTCGATAGAGATGTTGTTTTTACAGCACTTTATAATTCTTATCCCCTCCTCTCAGCTTACAGCTTCTTGTTAAACCAGCAATAAATTACCTGCTGCTCTCATTTTCTCTCTCCCTCTCTTTCCCAGGGGACTGAATGACTTTTTTACTTCTCCTCATGCTAAAAATGTTCCTCCTCCACTTCCTGAGTACCAAATACCTCTCCTCACCCAAGGTGCCACCAAGTTAATGAACCAAATTAAAGCCTAAAATTAAATTGAGCAGTTATTCTCAGTTTGTACTTAGTGCTGCAGCTTGCATTTATAACCTAGACCCAAAGACAGGGAGGTGTGTGTGCCTGAAAATCAGCTTGTTTCACACTGAATACATCAATTGCTTTAATAAAATGTACTATGCTTAAATTGACTTTGTGCCACCCAAATAAAGCAGGCAGAATTCCCATGGTGATGGAGAACTGGCAGCCAAACTTGGAACTTTTTCTGGCATGCAGAGCTGCTCTGTGATTTTTGGTGAGGGTGATCAGCTCCTGGGGTGGGCTGTGAGTTATTCCTGCACTTTTTTTGTCTTTCAGAGCAACCTGTTAGGTACAAATTTAGCTCTGTGTGTTTAAAATAAATAAAGAGCACTTAACGTGAAGTAATATAATTTATTATAAATAAATAAATTATTTATAATGATTTATTTATTATAAATAAAAAAGTATTTATTAACTGAAAGAATAACACCTTATTTCAGTTAAATCCAATATCTCTGCTCATTGAAAATACTTGGGGGAGACTGAAGTTTCATTTCAGAAATCTTAAAAATATTTATAGGATTATTATTTTGGTTTAGCTACTGAACTGGAAAAATTATTTTTTTGCACAGCTCTGAGTAAGGCAGAAAGATACTTATTTAAATACTTTTATTAATTATGCCTCTATTCCCAATTGAACAGAAGTGGGAATTCCAAGTCAAAAGAAAATATTGCTTCTCTTTTCTTCACCACTTTGGTAAAAGGCTTTGAATATGCATGTATTCCCTTCCACCAGGGTAAGGCTTCTGCATCCTGCTGGGAGCTGCTTATGACATTACAGTCATTTACATTTTGTCTGTCCCATGCCTACTAGCCAGGTTTCAGTAGTATATTAATATTAAACAAAAATAATTGCATTGCTTTTCCACCCTCACCCTGCGTTTTTCCACACCTCTTGCCCTCATTCATAAATGTTTCATTGCTGTTGGCCTGCCTGGGAGTCTGGAACAAGAGAGAGGGAAATGAAGGGTGCAGATTCGAATACTGATAACAGTTCAGCTGAGAATTGCAATGTTTTGGTTAATAACAGAAGTGATTCTCCTTGGAAAGGTGCCCTGTGCTGCTCTTTCCCCTGCTGTGGTCACGGGTCCTCTGCTGCAGCCTCTTTTCCCCTGTGCCAAAGGGACACGAGGGAATCTCAGAGATGTGCAGCACACACTGATGTGCAGCACACTGGGTTTTTTCACACAGCACACTGTCATATTTTCTGAAAAATCCCTTTGCTCAGGATTTTTCTCCTGGGAAGCTAAGAAACCTCAGAGAAAAATGAAAACAATTATTATCTCATTTGCTTCTCCTGTGTTTTGCTGCTTTGGAACTGGTTGGACATTGTTTACCCACAGGTGGTTATTTCTTTGGTTTCATATGAATTGTTTTTGACTTATTGACCAATCAGGGTCAGGCTGTGTTGGGACTTTGGAAAGAGTCACGAGTTTTCATTATTATCTTGTTAGACTTCTGTAAGTATCCTTTCTGTATTCTTTAGTATAGTTTAGTATAGTTTTAGTATAGCATGATATATTCTATTATAATATAATATAATATAATATAATATAATATAATATAATATAATACGATATAATATCATAGAAAATGACATAATATAATATAATACGACATAATATAACATAATATGACATAATATGATACAATATGACATAATATAATATAATACAACATGATATGATATTATATATAATGTAATGTAATATAATATAATATAATATAATATAATATAACATGATATATATCATAAAATAAAATAATAAATAATAATAAAAATAATAAACTAAGAACATGGAGTCAGATTTATCATTCTTCACTTTGACAGGGGTCCCAGAAAATTCAACACACCTGGGATGGGAGCAGGGGTGCCTGCATCAGGGAAGTTCTTTGGAAGATTTTTAGGGATGGCAGGAGGAATCAAAATTCAAGAAATGCAGATGGAAGAGCTCTGCCCAGCTGTTGGCACAGCTGGCTGCCCTCACATTGTTTGGCCTGCAGGCACTGGGGCTGTCAGAGAAACAAGAGTCCATCTCTCATGCAGAAATGCTAAAGCTCTGCTTGCCTCCTCCACTGGCTTTAAAACACATCTCAAATGACAAATTGCCAATCGATATGGCTTTCTATCTTTCTATTTTAATTTTTTTTTTTGATCAATAGATTTTGCAGCTCTCTGCTGTCAAAGATGTGATTCAGTGTGACTCTTACAAAAGCTGAACCATTCTGAACCATTTCTGTTCTCCTTATCTAGCATTTGAATTTCCCAGCTGCTCACTGCTTGACCATTTCTCACAATTGGAGGGTTTTTCACACAGAATAGAGTCTTAAAGCCCTGCACTCCCTTCTGGCCCCAATCTCAGTGATATTCCTGCATGTGCACAATTCTACATTTTTAGTGACTGGATGCAGAGGAGCAGGCTGTTGTCACAGAGATCTGAGAGCAGAGAGCTGTCATGGAAAGAAACACATTATTATGGCTTTTGTTTTCAGCATTGACTAGCCAAAACTCTTAGGGTGGCATGAAAGAGCATCACCAGCTGCTTACAGCCCTCAGAGCCTGTGGAACCTTGCCAGGAGAGCAAATTCCCTGCTTACTGCCAGGCAGTTCTGCTGCTTCAACACTTACAGGAGCAGGAGTTGCATCTTTTCCTTGGGGTGGTTGAAAATGGGCTTTGATAAGTGCTTGGCAAGAAAAATGCCACTTTATTTTTTGGACATGATTGATAGAGACTGACTACAATAAGCCTTGGCTCTCCTCAGAGAGAGATGTCCCTCCAGGAGAGAAATGCAGTGGAACAGAGGGAACAGAATGACAGACAGAGGTGGGTGTCCTGTGTGAGCAGCTCACAAACCCTCCTGATCCATCCTTTTCACCTGCCAGACAAATTGCAATTGTCAGGCACCGGGCAAAAATGACATTTTGTGACACTGAGCACCTGTAGCCCCCCTGTCACACAAGAGGTGACAAGAAAACCACAGACTTGCAGTGGTTCATTGCATCATCCCTTGCAGGGATTTGGCCCCACGGTCCTGCCTCCCTTTGCAGAAAAAACCAAACATGAGGTGCTGTGGTTTTATTTGAGGAGCCCAAGAAACAGGCCACTAATAAATATCCCATAGGGAAAGAGGATCTTTTATTCACAATAAAAAACCTCACCACCAGACCCCATAACCTTTCCTCCCCAATCCCTTAAGGCAGGGAGGCACTTGAGGAAACACTGATAGAATCAGGTGGAGAGAGTGGCTGGGTATAAATGCACAAATCCTTTAAAGAGTTGAGGAAAAGGGCCCATGGGATACCTTTTTATAGAGGTGTAGTGATCCTGCACATCATTAAACAAGTCTGTTTTAGCAATTTCACTGTAAATTTTGAAGGATCCAACAACTGTGACAATTGGTAGCATTTTGCACCACTCAGGAGAAGGCTGGCCCAGCCTGAGGTGCTCTTCATGGTTCTGCTGGTCTGCTTCCCATCTCAGAGCTGGGAAAGTAAACAGGCTGAAGAGTGAATAGACAAACAGTTCTGAATTTGGTACTGATCCCTCTGGGTCTCTGTGCTGGTGAGGCACAGATGGGCTGCCAGACAATTTCAGGTTCAGCGCTGATCTCTGCAGACCTCCATAAGCTAGGTAAATAATTTCAGTCTCTCTGCTGATACCCCTGAGCAAACAGATAGATTCACTTTCTGTCCCAATCCTCCAACAGGCCGGGGGATAAGCAAACACAGGGACAATTCAGGTCCTGCTGTGAACTCTCAGGTCCTTCCAAATTTAGATTTTGCATGTGAGCAGATCTTGCTCTTCACCCCCTCCCTTTGCTGAGGTGGGATTACAACCTCAGCTGTCAAGTTTGATTTTAAAAAATAAACTTTGTCCCATCTTGTACCAATGTAAATCAACCATGCTGAGAATGATTACCTTTATTTTAAGAACTGCTAGCTTTTTGAAAGGTCTGGTTGAAAATGGAGCCACATCTCCTCTGTTACTTCTGGCTCTCCTTTAAAAATGCTTAGAAACAATAAAATTGTGTACTTGCAGCAATTCCCTCTTTTATTAACACCCAAATATAGTGATTTTAATAATATGAGATATCAGATTCAGTCTCCTGTTTTTGGGGTTTCTTTCTGGTTTTTGGGGTTTTTTTCTACCCTCCTCCCTTTGATGCTGGGGAGGAAATCCCTGACTCCTGCTCCATCTTCAGCCCATTTTTACAGTCCTAGATGTGAAGTCCCAGATCTGAATCTGCCTCCCTTTCCCTCAGAGCTTGGCTCAGCACAATTTATGACTGAGGGGTCCCAACAGCCTCCCAGGAGCTGTAATCTGCTCCTACTGCCCCTTTTATAATTATTTTATGTTTTCCTAAAGAATATCTGTTCTCTTTTAAAATAGCTAGTGAAAAACATTTCATTAAGTGAAAAAAATCCAGATTATTTTGCGCTAGGACTGTGGGATCTGTGGTGACCACTACACAATGCAATTTGACCTTATGACCCTTCCTTTTTTCTTCTTGTTTTTCTTTTTTTTTTTTCTTTTATTTTTTTATTTTTTCTGTGAGGAATTCCCTGCATGCATTTATCAGTCTGTCTTTTGGGAGGGAGAATAGAGTAGGACAGAGTTGAAGTACACAGTACTTTCTGGAATGTTTCCTGACATCCTGACTGAGATGGTCTTGATTCAAGAGGTTAATTTATTATTATAAATAATTAATTTATTTATTATATATGGGTTGTTTATTAACCAGTTATTAATTAAGATATTGGTTTAACCAGTTATGAATTGAAAAATAAATATCTAGAAAAGGTGAGGTGTGACAGTGTTCACAGGGGTCTCAGGTTGAGGGAAGAGACAAGGATCTGACTCCATGTTTCAGAAGGCTTGATTTATTATTTTATGATATGTATTACATTAAAACTATACTAAAAGAATAGAAGAAAGGATTTCATCAGAAGGCCAGCTAAGAATAGAATAGGAAGGAATGATAACAAAGGTTTGTGGCTCAGCTCTCTGTCCAAGCCAGCTGGGCTGTGATTGGCCATTAATTACAAACATCCAACATGGGCCAATCACAGATGCACCTGTTGCATTCCACAGCAGCAGATAATCAATGTTTACATTTTGTTCTTGAGGCCTCCCAGCTTCTCAGGAGGAAAAAATCCTAAGGAAAGGATTTTTCATAAAAGATATCTGTGACAGTGAGGTCTTTTCTGTATCTTCTGGATTTGTGGCATCCAAGGAACCTCCTTTTCCTGCCTGATTCCCAAGGCTTAGCTCTGTCCTATCTTCACTCTAGGGACTGAGTCTTTATGACTAACAATCAGATGAGTTTATTACATGCCAGTGGTACAGTGAAATTCAATTAATTTGTTTGCTCTGCTTCCCAGAATGAGAAGTAGGCATGGCAGAAATGTGAATGATGCCATCACTCTGGTTCCCTGTCAGCAGATAAATGCAATCTCAGGAGGTTTCCAGGTCCCACCATCCTTCCTTGCCCAGCCCTGGGCTCTGTGATGCTGCAGAGGGTGGGAGGGCACTCCCACAGACAGAGGGAGGGCACTCCACCTTCCCTGGCAGAGCTGGGTGTGCACAGCTTGGATGGACAGATTCCTCTGTGTCCTGAGGGAACCTGCAGGAGGGACCACGAATGGAAAGCCAGAGAGCTGCTGAGGATTCTGGCAGGTTTAGCAGGATGAGACCCTGGTGTGTCACTGATGTGAGTGGGAATTCAAAAAGAAAATCCCAGGAGGAGTCAAGTGGGAAAGGTCACCACTGAAATGGTTTTACTTCAGCTGTCAAATTCTCCTCAATAAAGAGCATGTAATAGCTCTTTCCCAGAGGAGTGGAAATCTCTGTCCTTATATTCATCCTAAAGAGGACTTGATAGCTGTGAGAGCTGGCAGGCAGTGACTTGAAGGTATTTGGGACAATTGAAGCACCAAGTCCATCTGCAGTCCATTAAGTACCACAAAAGCTGGAAGTCAGTCCAAGGTAAAAGTTCCTTTTCTCTTTTGTTCAGGTTCTTTTGTAAGAGATAAAGTGGTGCTGGCACCAGGAATTTCCTCCATTTCTCTAGCTTTCCATCACATTTGCTGTTTTGTCTGCTGTTTTTTCCTCCTCTTTCTCTGTCCCACACATCACAGACCTTTTCCTGCTCGTCACTGTTCCCTCATCCTTCTCCCTGGCCCCTAGGCACAACTTTCTCCCCATAACTGGGCATACCCACTGTGATTCACATCTGACCTCACTTTTTGGACTGTCCACAACCCTTGGCATCCCCCATCTGTGTTAAACAGGACACACAAATGATTTTCCACTGGTTCACCCATTGAAGGGAGGTTTATCTGTGCACCAGGGGCTTGCTCCTCCACTTCTTCACCTGACACAGCAATAACAGTGCAGGCTCTGGAGGTCTGGGAGCAGAGTGTGAGATTTGGTGGTTGGGGAGGAGGGCAGAGAGAGTGAGAGATGACTTGCAGGCCATGGAAATGTGGGTGGGCATTGCCTGAATTTCCCTCAATTTTCAAATTGCAAAAGAAGAAATACATGAAACCAAATGGAGCTGGATGCAAAAACTGTCAGGACATAAACATCATCCAGCATGGGTGGTGAGCCTCCAGTGCAGAATATTGTGAAAGCCATGTGATTGTATGGTTTTCAGGGGAAGGAGGGAATGGATGGAGGAGAAATCCTTTCAGGGTAAATAAATATACAGAAAATATTTATGGGCTAGAAGCCAGGCTTAAGGGGGCCTGGGAAAGAGCCTCAGGAAAACTACAGCAGTTTGGAATATAATGAAATCTCTGGTTGTTGTCTGCTGGTACAGGGCTCACCTCACAGGAGAGGGAAAAAGTTTGCAGGAAAATGGGGGTTCCTGGAAGATATTCCAGCCCTGGCTCCAGACAAGCCTTTTGTGGCTGTTAGGCCATAGCAAAAATCCAAGTGTGTAAAAGAGTAGTGCGGGAGAGGACTGAACTGCTGTGATTTCAGCTGTCCAAGAAATTAACTCAGAGTAGACACTGCAGTTCCAGGAAAGCTGTCAGCAAGCAATGGAAGCAAATAGGGGGTTTGTTTAAAAAAAAAAAAAAAGTTTTCTGTTATCTGAGAGAGGAGATGCAATCAGTTTAGAAGAGAATGACAGAAGATCTTTTTTATATCTGACCTCTAAAAGCCCTGGAGTACATTGGTTAAGGAAGATTTAATTGTGTGCCAGCAGCACTGCTGGTAGAGAGTTAAGAAATTTCACCTGGACCTGGGAGAACTCCTATAGCAGATTAAAGATAAAGGGATAGAAAAAAGAAAACAAGCAAGCAAGCAAAAAAAATCCATCAACTAAATGGATTCAACTAAAAACCCCAACACTTTTCTCACACTGTGTTTCTGGAATAGATTGTAACAGCATCATAACAGAAAATAAAGTACCCCCACAAACCTCCTGTACTTTAATGAAATTACAAGAAATTGTAATCATGATATACAATAAATAGATAGGAGTGGGGACTGCCTAAACTGCTGGAGTAGAAAGCTATATTTTATTGCTCATGAACACAGTATAAACTATCAGTAGTGACAATCCAAAGAGGAGCATAAATAATGAAATTTTCCTGAATTAATTTCAAGGAATCTTGATTGAAATTAAACCCCAAAGTTCTGTGAGCAAGCTGTTGTGCTAGCCCAGGAAGCAGAATAGTTTGGTGAGTGTTTTAAAAGTGATGAATGAGTGTGACAGGATGCTTGAAACCAAAGGTTTCTGCAAACTGTAACCCATAAATGTATTTTAGACTGAATCTTGGGCATTACTTAAAGAGGGAAAACTGGATATGGATTTGTTGGTGCCAAGATACATCTGGAGGTCTTTGTTTCACAAGACACACAGCTGAATTCTGGCATCCATTCTCTAGAGGACTTCAAGGAGCAGCTTCCTGCCCAAAGTTCTTGATTTGGGGCAGAAAGTAGTATCTACTAAAAAAAAAAAAAACAAACCCACAAAAAAAATATCAAAAAACCTCAACCAAAACTAACTGAATCTGCCCACAATTTAAACAGATTTTACTAAAAAAAATAAATAAAATTAATTTGTTATTGATGAAATAACAATAACAAGGAACAATCTCTGTATGGGGAGGAAATCCAGTGGAAGAGATGGCATGGGAACAAAAGGTGCAACTACAGGTGCAAAATCATGACTTGGCACGTTAAAAGCAGGCTAGGACCACACAGGTATCCGAGGCAGGGATAATGATGTGAGGCACCTGGAATGGGACAACCGCAGAGAGTAGAGTGTGAAATGTGCCTGAAGTCTGGTGATGGTGGCATTTGGGAAAATGGCCTTGGATATGAGCAGGGAAGATCACAGCAGTCCCTCCAGCATGGAGAAGGAAAAGGGAAAGCTGGGAGCTCTGCAAATGCTGTGCTGGTTTTTTGTCATTTGAACAGGAAATGAGAGCAGGTAACTTAATTGGGAAAATAAGTTTGGCATTGTGTTTTCTCAGTAAAAGAGAAGCTTATGGCTTTCCATCTACAAATCACTGTAGCAAGGGATTGGTCGTCTTTAATCATGGCATTCACTGGCCAGCAGGGGCAGTTTTAGGGAATACAGGGTGTGCTTGATCTCAGAGCTGTCACTGAAATGCAAACCCCTTGGCAGAGGATGCAGGAGAGCCCAGGTTCCAGTAAATAAAAACGGTGATGTCATGGATGTTCCCATATCAATGCAGCCTTATAGAGAACTGGATCATTAGCTGTGATATTACTGAGGAAAGCTGAACACCACTGTAGTGTTCTCTTATCAGAAAGGTAATATTTCAGTTCATTTAACAGTGGGATGTGTACTTTGCATTACACTGTTGTGGCAAAGTGGAAGTGCTCATTAACTTTCATGGGAATCAGATGCTCCTTCTGGATAAATATGCCTGTCACAGCTTTACCAGATCATTATGAGCTGTCCTGGAAAATTTGCAGCAGGTTAAATTTGAAATTAGGCTCGATAATCAAGAGATAAAACCTTAACAAGTGACAGAATTGTGAAAAGCAAGGCACAGTGGCTGCAGGTTCACAGAGAGAAGGGGATCTGTGAGCAAAAGGGATGTTTTGCATGTCTTGGAGCCATGATGAACCATTTGTCAAACAAAGGAGGTCACCTGGCAGGCACACAGGAGATGGAAATGTGGAACAGATCTCTCATCTGTGCATGGTTTTAAATCAAAACAGACCAAAATGGTTTTTAACAGTCAATCCAGAGCAAAATGTTGGCATCTTATTAATAAAACCTTCCTGGAGAGAGGAGCAGAAATTACCTGCAGTTTACAAACACAGCACAAGTGGGTGACAGAACTGAGATCTCCACATAGCACATTGTCCAGGGAAGGAGGAGCAGTCTACATCCAGACACAGAACTGAAAATGGAAAATGGGGAAAAAATTCTGGCCAGCAGCTTTGCCTGGATTCTGAGTAATCCAGAGGGTTTGGGTTTCCACCCTGAGAGGAGAGGGAGCTGCTGCTGTCACGGAGCCATGGCTGAAGGCAGGTGCAGCATTCCATCAGTGTGGCATGAGATTCTTACAGCTGGGTTGCTTTGTTAGGTCTGGGAGGGTGCTGGAGATACCAGCAGAGAGAGAGAGAGAGAGTAGGAAATGCAGCTCTGGGAGAAAACTATTCATCCTTCTGCAAAGAAACCATAGGGTTCTAGTGGGTAACCTGGCTCTGTCTGCTTGAATTTCCTGTGTCTGGGGCTTCCCTGAAATAACAGGGTCATTCTCTAATGGAATGACTGACAGCAGCAAATGGATATATTGGATTTCAGAAAATAAAATCAAAAGGTGGGGTCAGGACTCTGGGCAGACTGCATTTTAAGAGTTGGTTATTTTTTGTGATGCTGTTAGATGTCTTTGGCCTCCAGGTAGAGTCACAAATCAGAATTAATTCATTTTCTCCTTTCCATTTATCATGTATGTAAATCTTCTGTTAAGAGACAAGGCTTATTTCTGCACCCATTGAAAAATATGAAAATTGTAGCAGCTAATAAGTTGTGAAGAGTCCAATCCCTGTAAGCATTGCTGGCATTGCTCAGAAAACTGGAGTTTTTAGCTTTGAAGGGACTGTAATTGGCAGAATGTCATTATGAATTTTGTTTAGTGGAATCCTTTGTGCTTTGTAGGTATTGCAGTGTATGAACTGGTGCCTTCCAGTCTGTAGGGGCTGATGTCATAGTGCACTGCAATTAACTGATGTTTTCAAAAGGAAGAAACTGTTTTCAAAAGGAAGGAATTTCCATTTAAAGTAAATGGAAGTGGAGGTGGAAGAAGTGGAAGTGTGAGTTACTTAGAACACTTACCATAAAGCAGCAGAATTGACTGAACTTGGTCAAGACACTTTTAAAAATCACTGTATAAGTCTTGTAGGCTTTGAAAAGTGGCTGCAAAGATTTTATAAGAGTAGCCATTGACTTCATATCTTTGGCCATGTGGACATTAAAAGTAAAGCTTGTTTCTTGACAAGAGTCATCCCTATATAAAAAAGATCTTATGACTAAATTATTTCTTTAAGTGCTACACAAAAACTTAATACAGGTTTGTTCCTCGGTTAAGACGCCAGCTCAAATGCGATTATTGTGATTTAATAAAAATACAAGTGGAGGCTTTGTCTCAAAATACCCAGAAATGTGCCAGTTAAGAGCTGCATGAAGAGATGGGAGGTGAAATCTTGAAGGCACTAATTTCACTGCCTGGATTTGTAGGGAAACAGGGCTGCTTCATCTCCAGCTCTGCTGAGATTTCACAGAACAGCCCTGCCAGAGTTTGTCCTGTCCAGGCTGGCTCCTGGCTCCTGCAGGGGATGTCTGTGCTCAGTGCCAGGCACAGCACTTTCCCACTGCCCTGTGCATCCTGGCACGTGTGGCTGTGGGCCAGCAGCTGTGTTTCTGTGATTCCCTGTTTCTGCAGGAGAAAGCAGCTCTTGAGCCAGCCGGGGCAGAAACACCAACTCCTTCACGGGCAAGGTGGCAGCTTGCTCGTGTTCTCCTCAGGTGAAACACCGATTTTGACAAAGGTGTTCTTTTTGTTTACAACGAGAATCTGTGCTGCTGCCTGGATCCCAGTGGAGGATGCAGAGGAACCCGTTCCTGCTGTTTCTATGGAAACTCCTGCCGGGGATGGGGGATGTCGACGGCAGGAGAGGCACAGGGAGAAGCAAAACAAAAACTAGAACAAGTCGCTAACAAAGTAATTCTTGATCCTGTGCCGTTTGTTGGCATTTGTCATTGAAGATTTTTGTATCACTGGGATGGCTGCAAGGCAGTGTCCCTAAATCCAGAGGCAAAGAAGATTTGAATAATGCAATACCGGACTCGCAGAGACAGCTCAGTGCTAATTGTCCTCCCTCCAGTGACTTCAGGAGCACCAGATTGGAGCCTCTAATTTCTGACATGCCCATAAGAATAAATGTTATTAAATTTCTGGGATGGAGTCTGCTACCAAGCGCAACTTCACTTTTCCTTGGCTCTGCTGGGGAGATCTTTGTGGCTGAGCCCTTCTGAGAAATGATGCAAGGCTCTGGAATTGTAAATATGCATTTTTGAACCTCTGCATCTTGTGTAGAAATCCTGGCTTGCAGAGCAGCTTTATCATCAGATCTGAAGATGGCCAAACTTCTATTTCAGGAATTAGCTTAGGCTCTGGTCAGCTGGACTTTGAATCATTAAGAATGCTGGAAGATGCAGGAAAGCTTTTGAGACATCCAAAAGGCACCCAAAGATTAGATACCAATTGGTTCATCTGATCCTTCTGGGCTCCCCAAAAGCCTAAGGATGCACCTTTAGTTATTCACAAAATCTTTTCAGCTTTGTTCATAGATCAGTTCAAAAATGGGACTTGACATGCATATCCACTTTCAAAAATCTTGCTCTCCTAGGCAAACCGGGCAGGAGAAAAGCAAAAAAAATCCCAGACAATTTTTTTTCCATCTCCTGGTGAAATGCCCACTGCAGCACATCGTGCTTTGCCTGTGGGTCTGTGTGATGAAATAAAGCAATCAAAAGCAATGTATAATAATGATAGCTGTTTCCAGAACTGTCAGAGCTCTGCAGTGTCCAGGCCAAACATCCCCAAAAACCTTTATTCAGCTATTTTTTTCCCCATACGCTGCACAGATTTATTACCTTTGTTGACTTTCCAAATGTTTATACTTGGAACATTCATTTGTCAAGGCTGCTTGCTGCATCTGCAATCAATCTCAGTGGTTTCAGTGCCACGGACAGCAGTATGAAAGCCTTGTTTTAAAGATGACCTAAACCTTGCATTAGTCATTGTTGCAGAGTAAGGGAAGCTGGAATAATCTACGCCAAGTGCTTGTTCAGAATTGTGTCAGAGAAGTTGATTTGTGTAAGTTGTTGTCACAGCAGCTCAGGCTTCCTGCACAGACAAGTTTCTCTGCACCTTAATTCAGACGTGGTAAATTGCTGACACAAAGGATAGATGCAACTTTGCCTCCCACAGTGCCTCCAACGAGTCTTGAAACTCTTCAGAGTAGGGAAACTGAGGCTCAGTTTGCTGAGTGTTTCCCCAGATCATCTGCCAATCCCATCACTAATCCTACAGGATCATTCCCAGTGTCTTGGCAAATTTCCACAAGTCTTAAGACCCAAACTGAAGGCAATTGGCTCTTGTCTGAGAGTCAACTTCCCTGTGAATGCCTCTGGAAATAAGCCAATTTACCTGTGTCTTCAGCTGTATTGAGGGGCTCTGACCTGGATGGATGGGCCAGCAGTCATTCTCTTTCCAAGGAGTTCATAAACTGCAAACTCATCTGCGGAAAAATCCGTTTTGCTTTCCTGGTAAGCTTGAGTGAAGTCTGCTTGTTTATGTTTTGGAAAGCCTCTGGGCTATTTTTGGCAATCTCATGCATTTATACATCTTCCCCAAGTGCCAGAGAAGCTCCCAACTTCCTACAACTCTCCTCTCAGAAATCCTTTCAAGCTGCACAAGCAGCTTTCACTTATGGATGGATGGCCCAGACTTAGGCTATCAAATTTCCATCAGTATGCCAGGTGTTTTGTTTCCTCCTGGCTGTTTCCAGGACACCACAAGGTAATGAAAAGCACGAGGGCTTGGGTGGATTTTAGGTTTTGTGGTCCCTTCTGCCCTTAATCATGGCCCATCTCATGCCAGGTTTTATACCCTTCATGTCCAGGTGATCTCTGAGCCTGCTCTGCACAAGTGGCAGAGCAAGGAATTGGACTGATATCCAGGTGGAAGATGGCCAGCTGCCATCCATTTCAACAGCAAGATGGAATCCAGGGACTGGCAGATCCTCTGCATCCTCAGCCTGGCACCATTCTCCTTGCTAGGACAGGAAATTCTGACCTCCTGCCTCGCCCAGCCAGAGGTACAGCACACCCTGGGTTTGCTGCTGCTTTTTGGGGTTGGAGATTGAAGTTATTTCTTCTCCACTAAACCCACTCAGTTGTCATGAAGAAATGTCCCCAATCTGCCCATGCCCTGTTCCATGGCTCATGTCTATTTATGCACTTTGCATTTACACTCCTACCTTGTGCTTTTGGGCATTCTGAGGACCATGGATAAAGCACCTGCACTAGTTTGAGACTAGCATGGCTTTTCTCATCCACCTGCTCACTTATCCCCTCTTTCTGTTCTATTTTTCACGTATCTGAAGATCTTCAGCCCCAGCCATCCCAGCAGGTGACCGGAAAATAGACAGAATTGTTTAAAAAGAAGTAACATTACCAAACAATTTTCCTCCCCATTACCTCACTTTCCAAGGAATTTGTCACTCTGGCTGCTGTCCAGCTGGCCCTTCTTGGGTATTTTAGGTGTGAGATGCTGTTCCAAGCCATTCACATCCTTTGTGAATGATGTCCAGCATCCTTGTGCTGCTTCCTTCTCTAAGGAAGAAGAACCACACTCACAGTGAGAAAAGTGGGTGCCAAAAGGGTAAAAATAGCCTTGAAGGAGCTCTTTCTGCCCAGTCCACACCACCCAAGATTTACTTCATTTTTCACCTTCAGCTTTTTGCTCACTGGACAGCCTGAGACAAAGCACAACAGCCCCAAATTTACAAAAACTATAAATTTTATCCTTATCCCTCTCCCTTCCCCATCAAAAAAAAGCCTTTGAAACTGGCCATTTGCAGATACCAATAATGCCAAGAATGTAATTAGGAGACAAGCCCACATTAGCTGTTTTTATTGCTAAGGAGAAAGTGCTGACTTTCAGCAAAGAAAATTTAGATAACAACTCTTTGGAAGGGTTAGAAATCCACAGCTCCCAGCCTTGCAGCATCTACTCGTTGGTGAAAGTTGGGAAATAATTTTGTTTTGGACAGATTGCTGTTTCCTGGGGGGGTTTTATGCCTTCCCAGCAGCAAAACAGTTATGAGCAGTTATTCAATCCTGTCTAGCAATTCTGCCTTCATTAGCATTTCATGCTCTGCACTGATTTCCAGCTGCAATCACCTGTGTCCTGGGGACTCATGCTGCTTAATCACTTGGCATTATTCTAAAGGCCCTATTTGATCAAGCAGGTACCTTATACAATACCAAAAATCGTTTCTGTTTCCAGGACTTTTCTTAATTCTTTCAGTGCTGCTGGTGACTTGAGCAGTTCCAGTCTCTCTGTCCCTCTTTGGTGACAAACTGAGAGGAGCAGTGGCTCCTCATGGCCAGAATAAATTCATTTTTCTTCTGCTGCCATTCACAGAGTGCTCTCCCTGGCAGGCAGCTTGGAGAAGAGTTATTTGGCTTGAACTAATGAATCTTTGCTTTAGATCCCATGGGATATGTTTTCATGGATGCTTTGTTTTGCAGTGTAATTAATGTTACCAGTGTTAATGGATTCTTCAAATCCCTGTGTATCCTCCTGCCACTGTCCCCTCAATGTGTCTTATGTGGAATATGTACATGAGGGAAGGAAAAATCAGAGAGAGACAAAGCAGAGGACACAAGGTGAGGGATCAAAGGTGTTGTACCTGAGGGATACACCTGCACAGGGAAATCCCTGCTCTGAGGGGGCCCTCACTTGGAGAAACCTTACTGGAAAACCCAAAGGTTTAATCCCAAACGTGGTTGCATCCACCAGGAAAAGCTTTCTTCTGGAAGGTGTGAATATAGATGTCACTATAGGACATGAAATAACACAACGTGGACACGCAGCTCTTCTAAGGTAGAAAGAGAATTTTTAATTTCTGCCTCTAACATTTACAGATTTCTAAAAGTGACAGTGGATTGGAGGGTGACAGTGCCACCTCTCCAATGACACTGGACAAACCAACAGTCTATTAAATTTCTCCTCCTCTATAAAAGAATGCTAAACACTAAGTTATTTACATAAAGTGGGTGAGAAAGCTCGTTACAAGAATGGAAACATCGGAAGGCTTAGAAAAACTTAAAAAATCAGAGCAACATATGGAGACAAGGAGATGGACAGGTCTTGACAGAGCTCTGTACCCTGCATCCCTCTGCATAATTTTCACTGTGAATCTCCCCTCTCCTCAATGCCCATGCAGTAAGACAGCCCTGGCTCACTGAGCTCTCCCTGCATTCCCAGAACCTCCTGAGGGGTGCCATTCTGCATCCCATGGATCTACTCTTTCACTGAGCTCACCAAGAGCTGCCAGAGCTGGAGCAGCAGAAGGCCCCAGAACTGTAACGCACAGGGCAGGCCTGGCAAACCGTGTGGCCTCTTCCTGCTGCTTTTTTCCCCCTGCCTGAGCCTCTTGGTTTTTCTGGGATATGGCTCCAGATCAGAGCCCTTTGTGTCTCATCCCTAAATGTGCATCCAACACATCCTAGCTCAGTTGGTAGAGCTTGAGACTCTTAATCCCTGGCTAATGGGTTTGAGGCCCACGTTGGTTTTGAGGCCCACGTTGGTTTTGAGGCCCACGTTGGGTGATCTCTGGGGCCTTTGAGGTCTGATCCAGCCAGCTCTGGACCTCTGGCACTTTCCTCAGTCTTACAAGGACAAAAGCAAAAGACTGGAAACGCTCTTCTCCTCAGGATGATCATCCCCCTTTATTGTGGAACCACTGCAGCGGGTCCGAGAAGCAGGAGGAAAGGAGAAAAAGGTCAGGAGTCTCCTCCCAAAGAAGAGGTTGGGAGGGTCTCCTCCCGGGAGATTTTAAGCCCAGGGGAAGGGGGCTCTCCCCATGTTATTCCTCCCCTCACAGCCAATGGGATACAAGTGAGGGAAGGGATGAGGGGAGGAGTAAAATGGGGAGAGACCACCACCATGGGGCTTTGGGGGAGAGGAGAAGACTGTGTGATAAGAGAGGAGAATCCCATGGGGACACAAATGTACTATTCAGTGCAAAATACCAAACCCAGTGCAAAGCAACAACTAAATAAACTATGTAGTGCAATATAACACCGTTACAGCCCTCCCACTTCAGGCACTGCCAGCCCCATGTGGGACAGCACACGTGGATTGTTTGAGGAGGATTTGGGATGCAGGGCAGCATCAGCAGATGGCCTGAAGCCCCTCTGTACTCAGCTGGACACAGCACAGAGCTCATCCTGCCTGAGGGCCGCAGGAGACACTTACCCCCTTGCCAAGAGCTGATTTTTAGGATTTCTGTACCTCTGAGTCTTGCTCTTGCTGTCCAACTCCAACACACACCTGCAGGGAGCATCAGATGAAAGGCAAGCAAAAATTCCCCAACTTGTGTACACACCTATTTCTTATGATTAATAGAAGAAAGAAGCTGTCCTGTATGAATAAAAGACATTCAGCTTAGTGGCTGAAACTAAAGATGCACAAAATAATTAAGCTTATCTTGAATTTATTTTGCTTGATCTCAGATGCAGGGGCTTACTTAACAGCTTTTCAGCCCAGCTCATTTCTCCTCTGCTCTTTTTTCTTCCTTCCTCAAAGACAATTCTAAACTACAAATGCAATTCAGAAATGATCAGCATTTGGTACAGCTGAAATGATACTGTGAAATGAAAGTGATTTCTTGTCTTAAAATATTTTTGCACATTTTCTGCTGAAGTAAATTCATAAGCAGATATTTTTCATCCCCTCAAAGCTCCTTTTTTTTTTTTTTTTTTTTTTTTTTTTTTTTTGTTCAAACTTTTCTCTTTTTTTGGAAAACAAAACAAAAGCTCCTCTGCCAGCTCACTTAGTTCTGGTTCAGTGGGTGTGCTGCTTGTTGTGAGCGTAGGGAATGTCACAACAAATTTGTTCATTTGAGATTTCTTAAAACAAACATACAGAGCAGGCTGAAAACTCCAAGTGGGTTTCTGCATTAAAAAGCCCACCCAGTTAAATATTGAGGAAAATCAGCTTGCTTAGCAAAAGGACATGTCTTATAAAGCCAGCACTGGCTTTTCCCATGGGGAAATGCATTGGTACATGAATAGAAACCCATGTGGGAAAACATATTTACTTATGTGAGAGCAGTAGAAAATTGTTTCTCAATTAAAACCTCCCAGCTTACATATTCAAACATCCCCTAACCTAACCTTTTACCTTCAGGAAAGCCTCACCAAAGCATCAGATCAGAAGCAGCATTACCAAGCCAGTCCCACTCTGCATTAACCTCTGCAGGAAAGGTTTGTGTAAGACAAACCCTTAGTGCTCCAGAGAGAAACCCAGCAGCTCTCTCCAGGGAGGAACATGCAATAGCTGGAAGCCCTGGGGCTTGCAAAGCAATTTTCATCATAGCCTGGAGCAAATCAGGGATTGACTCACCTCCAAGGCTGTCCCCACCAGGCTGCAAGTCACAGGGATAAGTTTTGATAGAAACAAAATCCCTATTTTCCCTTGTCTTTAAGGGGCCGGGAGGATATTTGCTGCTCCTGGAAGGATGTGATTCACATGGTTCCCCTCCTCACCCCACACCTTGCACCTGGGTGATGGCCAAAATATTTCCAGCTCCATCTATTACTGTGCCAGCTGGCCAAGAAGCACAAGAAATGGTCCCTGCTCTGGCCAGAAGGGAGGCAAATCCAGTCCAATGGGCTGATCAAGAGCACAGATAGTTCAGGTTGCATTTTCAGCGCTTGCCTCTGGGGTTTGGGTTGGCAAAAGATGGTTTTGCCTTCTGAGAACCTCTTCAAGTTCAAAAATACCCCTTTTTTTGTTCACAGAAAAGTGCAAAAATAACTTAATTATTTGGATCTCTGCACCCGTCTCTTCAAAGGAGCAGAGCAGGTGCTTTTGTGAGAAATAAGTGTCTCACTGCCATCAGCACAGGCATTTTGCAAGAGGGGCTTGCATAAAAAAGTTAATTTGCTGGTCTTAAAATGCAGGCAACTTATCACAGCCAGCTGTGCAGTAAGCACTGAGCAGGGAAGATAAATTTCTTCATTTTTACAGAGTTAAATCTTGCTAATTAAGACCACATGGCTGCTTGCTAGACAGAATTTGCATTGATATCTAATATTTCCCTCATGTATTTACCAGAAATTGATGTCTCAGCCTGTCTGAAGCACAGACATTAACTTGCTCTGCTTCCCCAGAGCATTGGTTTTGAGGAAAGGGCCCTTTATTAGAGTGAAGGGCTGTGCCTCTGTAGATATCTTTTTTGTAAGAATACCCTTCCAGTGGTGTTATTTGTAGGCATTCAAACTTGTGCCCCCTCCCCATCTGAGAGTAGGGATTTCATGGGAGTGCAGAAAGGGGAAGATAGGGGTCTTTTTCCCAGACCATTTTTCCATTTAACTAATGCCTACATGGGATGAAATCCTCTCATCCAGCTGGTCCTCAAGGAGCAGAGATGCTTTCCTGTGCAGAGACTTAAAAAGGCCAAGGGTGGGATTGCACATTTCCCTCCATCCCTGCTGTGTGGCACCTCCCTAGGTGATGTTTCAGGAGAGCTTTGCATCTGATGCTGTGGTTGTGAGGACCTTTTTTACAGTGTGGATCTGGAGACTCAGCTCAGAGCTTGGCAAAGGGAAGAAAAGGAAGAAAGGGAAAATGCTCTCCCTTAAATGACTCACTGAGCTGGATGCCCTGGTCATGGAGCAGGATGGGCCATGTATCTCCCACGTGCCACTTTGCAGCTGGGCAGGAGACAGATATAAAGAGAGGCAGGGTCCAGGGAGCTGTGAAGAAGGGAGGGGACCTCACCAGACTGAAGGAGCTGAGCAATGAAAAATGGCTCTGGGGGCAGCGCTCACCTCAGCAGTGGGATCAGGAGGGGATCAGGCTGAAGGAGGCAAAGGAAGGCTTGGACAGCAGAACTAGGACATGCCAAAAATCTTTGCTAAATTAGCACCAATCTTTGCTAAATTAGCACCAATATGCTAATTTGTTGAAGACTTTTGAGTGCCAAACCACTTGTCATGAATGAAAGAAGGATCTTCCATCACACTGCGGGTTCTGTTGTTTCCAAGCTCTCTTTAAGTCACAAATGGAACAAACGGTCAAAAAGGCTGAGATTTTATTGCAAAATCCCTCTTTTACAAACTCTCAGTACAGCCCAGTGCTGGACAAACACATTTCACAAACTTGCTGATAACACTGATGGTTGTTTGCAACCAACAATGCCAAAGTAACCCGCAGCAAAGCAGGCAGCACACATTTGGCTCTAAAAATGTTGGAGCCAAAACACTAATGCTGCAAATTGCAAGGTCCATTTAGATGAAAATGAATGTTAATGTGTTTGTGTAAAGCCAGAATGGAATTTAACAGAGAAAGCTGTGAAGCAGGATATTTTGTCACTGGAACAAATCATCAGGAGGACTGAAACGCCCTGGCTTGACATTATCAGAACGACCTGGGCAAGGTGAAAAGATTTGTCTTGACACTTATTCGTGGATGGATAATTCTGCTGAACGGATTTTCTAAGGGGAAACCATTTTTGACTGTTTTGTGAGAGTTCTACCTAATGAGCCAGCAGGAAAGACCAGTGAAGGGCACTAGAGCAAGCCCTGAGCTGCTGAACCTTCCCTACTCTGCTGTCACTGGCAGCAGCACTGGTATTATTGCTAATTCTTTCCATTCAATTATAAGCCTTGTTGGTTTTCAGCTTGGGTTGGTTCTTTTTGGTTTTTTTTCCCTTAAATTAACTGGTTTGGGAATTTTCACGGGCCAGGAGAGATCCAAGATGCTGCTGCAGACAAAGAAATCCATTATTAAAAACAGACAACTGCCTCCTTCCTTAAAACACTCCAGCTTTTTCCACAGAAGGTGAATTTCCCAGCAACAGTATGTGTAGTTTTCTATCTTCTGGGATATTCTCTAATTATTAATAACTTTGATAATTACAGTGTTGGGCTGGACTCCTGCTGAGACGGGTGCTTAGTAGCCCCCAAAAGTCAGGGAAAGCAGCCCTTTCCATGTGTAGTTCTGCATAAATTGGTCCCAAGAGCTGCTGGATCCAGACCAGGGACAGGTGGGTCCAAACTTGGTGTCTGCAAGCAGGGCAGTGCTGATAAATGTGCTTTTCCTTCTCCTGGGAGAGCAGGAGTGGTGGCCTGTATGAGGCAGGTCACATCTTAAACTACAGGCACAGGGCAGGTGCCACCAGGTCACTGCCCTCAGAGGAGGCTGGAAAAGAGGAAAAAAGACAACCAGAGAGCAGGGAGAGGTGTGGAAATGTATAGGAGTAAAGGATCCTGGAGAAGGGCAGAGAAAAAAAGCCTGGAGGGGAGCCTGGACAAATGATGAAATACACATCCTCCAAGCAGGCAATTAGCAACAAATCTTCAGGCTGATGAGTTTTCCAGCCTTGCTCAGTACAGCCGTGGTGAGGAGTGAACCAGGGTGCTGTAATTGCTCTGGGATGTGCAGGTGATGGACTGACCCTCCCTGGAGGAAGGTGCACCATAACTCCTGTACCTCAGGGCCTTGCACCTGCTTGGAGCTGGGATAAATCACCCTGGAGAAGGTCAGGACCACATCATCAATGCAGTGCTGAGGAACAGAAAAGGAGTTTTGTGTCAGTCACCCTCAACATCCAACAGTTTTGGACTAATGCTCTGAACTTTGGACTAGGCATGAGCAGTAAGTAAAGCCAGAAAATAAATGTAGACCTTGTTTTGAGACAAGGTAATTAATAAAGTAAGATTGCAGCTGCACTCTTTCAGCAGAGCTGAGGGTAGACAAATCTGTGCTGGACACCTCCTCCAAAATAAGTCTGCAGGGCATCTCTCAGGGGCCACTGCAACCTGGCAGCAGGAAAACAGGTGTGATCCTTGAAAGGGAATCTCAGGAAAATCTCCTCTCAGCCCCTCCAGAGACCTCTGCTCCCTGCTGCCTCTGCTCCAGGTTCACCAGCAGGCTTTCCCAGGTGGTGTCCCACTTGCTCAGCACTTTTGTAACCCTGGCCCCTGCAGGGAAACTCAGCTCTTGCAAAAAATCTATGAAAAGAGTGAAATTAAATATGTTGACTCCTGTGGGAAGGTCCTTGCTGTTTCCAGCAAGCTTTGGCTAGTGCCGATCCATTTCTCTTCCCTATTCTCAGAAAACAAGAGAGGTTCAAAAGATCAGGGTGAAAAAGGGTTATGCACTTCACCACTGATGTAGCCCAAAGAAAATCCACGCTGTCCAAAGAATAAATGAAGTCACACTCTCAGTTCTTAAGTTATTTTAATTGAGTATATAAAAGAAGACTAAATTTCATTATCAGACTCAGCAGGAAAAGCTAAGCTGAAGGGAGGCAGTTCTTTATTAATTCACAGGGCTGTACATCACACATTATGTCTGGCAGAAAATAAAGTGTTTTAACTTGAAGGGAAATAGTAATTTTAGCTGGAAAGAAACAGTGTCTAATGTGAGCACACCAACATTTCTTCTTGTAATATGGATTACAGTCTTAAGGTAAATGCTCTAATTGTCAACTTTCTAATTAACAGCTTTCTAATGGACAACTTTCTCTCTGTAATTCCCTGATGTTTTCAGTCCCACAATTGACAGTGGCATGGAGCTCCACAGCGCGGCCACATGCTCTGTGAGAAGGCAGCAGAAGCAGGGTTTCTTGATGTCCCCTTTTTGTCTCCCCACCCAAAAAGCATCTTTTGAAATGGAAAAAGCGCTCAGGGGTTGAACTCCTGCTGGAAGCCAGAAACTCTCCTTTCTTTTACTGTCCTGGTGCACAAGTGGTCTTGCTGCAATTCAAAGTAACTTCCAAGAACTGTGAATTATCTTCTTCTTCCCACTTTTGGGTGTTTTTTCCTCATTTTATCATTTCTCTATTTCCTCTTGCAGGAGAAGGACTGGCAGGCTCTACCTGGACTGCCACCATGTGTTAGTTAAGTGCCTGGTTAGAGGCATCAGAGCTATAATGCAATTTGTATTCATTATGCCTCTCCAAAAAAGCAGGCAATTTGAGGGAAGATTGAAGCTGTGGACAATTCATTAGATGCTCATCTCAAAGGGAAGTGTGTCAGACAAGAGAATCTGATATGCTTCTGAATACCTGGAATTGATGCAATGTTCCGTGTTAAAAACACCTCTCACAGTTACGGACCTTGGAAAATTTGCCTTTGACTGTGGGGAATTGTCAGCTTCTCTGAATCATGGTGCATCTGAGCTCCACACAGATGAGTTAGCATGGATGCATTAGGAAATGACAATCAAAGCCCTGTTCCCACCAAAGCATGCTGTGAAAGTTGGAATAAATCCTCTAATTGAAAACTAATTGGTGTTATACTGAAAAATGCCAACCAAGATGATGCTGGTTCAGATCATTCCCTTTCTCAAGCACCAAGGACAAATTAAGGCTCCCCAGAGTTACACCGTTCAAATTAAGGTTCCCTAGAGTTACACAGTTCAAATTAAGGCTCCCCACAGTGTTGCACAGTGAGATGTATTTGCATCTGGCATTGAGACAAGAGTGCCCACTGGGCTGTGTAGGCAGCTCCCCTTCCAGGCTGTTCCACCACTACTTGCAACAGCAAACACGGAGTTCCACACAGACTGAGAACATCTGTGTCCTTGCCACCCTCACACATGGCAGCATCTCCCTGGTTCAGGAGAGGGCTGGTGCACACCTTTACAGAGACTCCTGGCAGACCAGGTCAAATTTGTCACCTCCAGGTAATCTGGCACCCTGAAACACACTCAGCTCTGACAGCATCCCAACAGGAATGTGAACCGGGCAGGAACTAGAACTTCATTGCTGCAGATTAATAAAGGTAACCCGCTCTGCTGGGATCAGGACCCCTCTCTGAGGTCAGCTGGTTAGGATGAAAGTGCAAGAAGTTCTTGTGAAAACTAGAAGTTCCTGCTGGTTTTCCATTTTACCTCTCCTAGGCCCAACAAAGAGAGCAATTAGCCTCTTACCTCTTCGCTACCACCTTTTACCTACTAAAAAATAATTGGAAGTCTCTGCTCAGTCTCTTATTTTCTCAGATAACCAGTATTTTCCTCCCATACTCTGTGTTACAGAATAGCCTTCTGTCTTGCTCTTGCTCCTTTCTCTGCACAGGCAATTTGGCAGTGCCCCTGCATCATTCTTGGAGCACAGCTTCACCATCAGGCAGGACACTTGATCCCATCCCTGAGGTGACCAGAGCAAAAGCGCTGTCTGTCAAGCTGCACTTCCATTATCACTGCTCCAAACCAGCTCTGCCTTTTTGCTGGAGCATCCTGCATCCCCAAGAGTGTCTGTCCTGTGCATCTCGCTTCTTCTCAGTGTCATATTCCGTGCCTTCTTCTCAGTGTCATAATCCATGCCCTGTCACGGGGTTCACAGGGGTCTCAGGTTGAGGGAAGAGATGAGGATCTGACTCCATGTTTCAGAATGCTTGGTTTATTATTTTATGATATATATTACATTAAAACTATACTAAAAGAAGAGAAGAAAGGATTTCATCAGAAGGCTAGCTAAGAATAGAATAGCAAAGAATGATAACAAAGGTTTGTGGCTCAGCTCTATGTCGGAGCCAGCTGACTGCGATTGGCCATTAATTACAAACATCCAACAGGGGCCAATCCCAGATGCACCTGTTGCATTCCACAGCAGCAGATAATCAATGTTTACATTTTGCTCCTGAGGCCTCCCAGCTTCTCAGAAGGAAAAATCCTAAGGAAAGGATTTTCCATCAAAGATGTCTGCGACATTCATCTCAGACTGCTGGATTCTCCTGCCCTATGTGTCTTTAGCCAAGGCCACCTGAGAGGCTGCAGAACATTTTCCTGCTTCACCCAGGCTGGTCTGACCAAATCCTGTCCCTCAGAATCACCCCAAACCTCTCAGACTTTGTCTGGGGCATGCCAGTTAAACATTTCTGTATTCAATAAATCTATTGATTAGAAACAGGCGTTGTTTGCACCTCCTGGGGACTTCACCCACACTGTGTATTAACTTGCTTTGCTGGAGGCAGCATCAGAAGACCTCACTCATGTCAGCTGATGCACTGACTGATATCCACCGCTTTCCCCTTCCCCTTCAGGCAGGTACCCAGGAAAACAAATGCCGTCACTGGCACTGCCATTGTCCTGTGATAAATGTGAGTTGACTGCTTTTAACCCACTAATTAGTCTTCCTTAAGGACTTGGGAAAGAAATGCGTGGATGTCAGTGTCATTCTGGGCATCACAACCAGACTGATGAGTTTATGAATGTCCACCTCCTTCCTTTCCAATAAAAAAGCACCATCTCCTGTGCCGTGGGCTTGCAGCCATGCCCCAGGAGATCTCAGAGATAACAAGTTTAGAAAGGAATGTTTGAACTTTTTATTTCTTGCAGCCTCATTTCAAAAAAGAAACTTTCTTTTATATTACTGCATTCAGAATTAGCCTATTAAGATGAAATACTATCTTCAAGGAGAAATACGTTCTGTCCCACACTTTTTAATCAGCTCTCTCCCTAACTCATTTGAGGAATAATGCAATGTTTTTCATTTTGTGTTGTTTGGTGAAGCTCAGGTGAAGAAGATTGCTTGTATTTCCCCTAATTATGCTGTCTGGTTTGCTGATGTAGTTGTGTTCTCTGTCTGTGAAGGAGTTTGGTCTCAATATATCTTAAAATACTAAACATGGGAACTTTAACTGATCTTGGGTAGAGCTGAACACAGAGATGATTTCATCATTGTCTCTGCTGAGAGCAGTTAGACTGGAAAATGTTTGAACTTGTCACAAATCAAGCGAATCAAGAGCCTTTCAGTACTTGGTGATAAAATCTGAATACATGATCAGCACAGAAAACCTCAGCTGTGCCACCTCCTTCCAAGGGCTGGGCCTAAGATGTTTAATGTAAAAAATCCTTGTTAAATGGCAGCCTTTGGGTCAATGCTCAGGTTGTGTTAACCAACATATCTGGCTGGTGTTTGCCACCTCAGCTCCTGTGCTGGTGGTCTCTGGGTGATTAACCAGACCTTCAGGGAAGGCTTTGCCTGCCACACTCCGTGGCTGTGTCAGTTCTTATAACAATTGTTTCTTACCCTGTCAGTTTTTACAGCATCAAAACCCCAGGGCTGCCCGTGCCAAGCCCTGAAGAGCAGCTCAGTGTCAGGGCACACATCCAGAGCAGGCACAGGTGGGGAAGGTCCATCCTTCTGCCCCACTCCCCAGCAGAGGAAGCCTTGCCCAAGTTTTTCAGTAGATGTCTGTCTGTCTGTCTCTCTCTCTCTCTCTCTCCCAACTCCTCGTGCTGTGACCCAGAGCTTCCCATCTGTTTGACCCATTGCAAACACCATTTTCATTTCACAGAGACACAGAGATTCCAGCTGGAGATGGCATTGCAGGCTGGCTTCTGCTGCTGGTTGTGCCCATGTTCACAGAGGTTCTTGGATGAGGGAAGAGATGAGAATGTTGACTCCATGTTTCAGAAGGCTTGATTTATTATTTTATGATAGATATATTACATTATAACTATACTAAAAGAATAGAAGGAAAAGCTTCATCTCAGAAGGCTGGCTAAGCTAAGAATAGAAAAGAAAGAATGATAACAAAGGCTTGTGGCTGAGACAGAGAGAGAGCCAGCTCTGCTGTGACTGGTCACTAAATCCAAACATCCACAGGAGACCAATCACAGATCCACCTGTTGCACTCCACAGCAGCAGATAATCAATGTTTAAATTTTGTTCCTGTGGCCAATCAGCTTCTCAGGAAGAAAAAATCCTAAGAAAGGATTTTTCATAGAAAGATGTCTGCGACAGCTGGTGTAGGAGGGATCGTTTAGCACGCTGAAGCTCCTCTGCACAGCTTTCTAGGACAAGGTCCCTGGTCACATCTCCTCAGACACAGCCTCCAGGAAAAGAGGCAATTAGATCAGTGTTAGGTGAGCTGCTGTGTGAAGTTGTGTGAGCTGCTTCCTGTGCAGAAGGAACCTCACTCTGTGGAGTTTCCCCATGTGGAAGGGTTTTTGCAAGGGCTTTTCACAGCATCACAGAAGGGACTCCCAAGGAACAGTGACCCCAAATCATGGCCTTGCACAGGACCATGCCCAAGGGTCACCCCATGTGCCTGGGAGTGTTATGCCAACACTTCTTAGATTGTCAGGTTCGGTGCTGTGAGCACTGCCCTGGAGAGCCTGTTCAGTGCCTGACCACCCTCTGGGTGAAAAACCTTTTGCTGATATCCAACCTAAACCTCCTCTGACACGCACCACAGGATGTGTTTACTCATCTGGGGGAGGGACATTTTGCCCAAAAGGACCCTGTGAGAGACAGTATGCAAAGCATTGCTGAAATCCAAAAAGATCACATCCACTGGCTTCCTCTGTCTATCTACCCAGCACATTGGTCTACTAAAAAAAACCTGAAACCAATTTCTCAGCAGATTCAGCCTAACAGGCCCCCAGGACCTAAACACCCTGATAATCACCTGGTCAGGCACTCTGCTTCTATTGGAAAAGCCCAGGGTGACAGGATCTGTCATATTGACATGTGACAATTCTCTACATTCCTATTACATGAACTTCTGAAAACGAGAAGATATCAAAATAAAATATTCCAGATATCAAAATAAAATATTTACATTCCCCTTCCTTATTGGAGACTGCTTGCTGCACCAGCCTGTTGTCAGACTCTTTCATCTGCTTCAGTTCACTTTACTGCTAACTGTGACTTACACAGGATTTATGATTCAAGTCAAGAGCTTGATTGCATTTATTTTGCTGGTGACAGAATCAATTCATTCTGGGCAGGAAGAGTGATGCATTGCTTGCCAGCCCCTCACTGGCCCACAGATTATTGAGAAGCCTAGTGACTGTCTTTTTGTTTTGGATTCATAGGGTTTTTTCTCTTAAATAACTTCATAATTACTGAAAATCAATATTATTCTCCTCAATGGAGGTTGTGGAACAAGGAAAGCCCTGGAAGAAGCTCTTGGTAAGTTTCTTTTGATCCCAAGTGGTCTCATCCTGGTGAAGTAAATAAATTCCTATTTCAATTCACTCATTTCCACTAATTTCACTTGAACTTTTAGGATGATATCAAACATTATTTTTAATATTATATTTCAGCTGTGTTATTAATATTTGCTGGTATTTTATTGTTGTTGTTGTTGTTGTTGTCGTTGTTGTTGTTGTTATCTTTGTTATTGTAGAATAACAATATGTGTACCATATGGAAATGGAACATTTAGATATTGTTGAAACAAAATATTCCATGTTTTCAAGACCATTTAATTTGATTGTTCTCATTAGTCATTTCTGGAGGAGGGAGAGGGGAGAGCATTTTATTTTGAAATTCGATTTAAAACAAAAATTACTTTTGAAATGTTGGGATTTTATCACTGACTAAAACTGCTGGTATCTGGCAGGCATTTCTGCCAAGAAACAAAGAAGCTGATGCACAAAATGAGCAAGGAAAGGGTGGTTGCTGGTGGTCCTGTCTGGGGGCTGCAGAGGTTTTCTTGCAGGTCAATAGATGAAGCAGAGCTGTGTCAGAAAATAAGGGTACTCGGGTCTACAAATTAAATGTCTCAGCTTCTCTCTCAACATCTTATTGCCAATTTTTTGTCCCTCCCTGTGCTGATGGCGTTGCTTGAGTTCTTCTTGTTGCCCCAACAGGGAGAGACTGGCAGAATGTCCTCTCCTTCATGTTGCTATAGGGCTCTCCAGCATTTTGCACACTGCTGAGCAGGTCAAGGTAAAGGACAGGCTTGTCCAGACCATCCTTGTGTCCTCATAAACAGCCAAATTCCCTGGGCATGCAGGACTGAGACACCAGGCTGGAGCTGAGCAGGCCTAAGGTGCTTTATGGAGTCCTGGGAATAACCCAAGGCTGTCTGACCTAAGGCTGCTCTTAACAAGAGAAAGCTAATCCCTGTGCTGTCTGTCTTTCTGGCACCACTCTCTTATAAATGCCCAGTGAAGGCACAACCCAAAGGAAATGTAACTTAAAAGTGCCTTGAACATCCAGGAGAGCTGGATGCAATTAACCTGTGGCTGAGGGGAGCTGGATGACCTTCACTCCCTGATGGATTCACTCCTGAGCTGAACACATCCAAGGCTCTGACTGTGTCTATTCATTAGACTAATGGTGTGATGGTAGTTGTGCTTATTGGATTAAATCCTCATTGAGCCCTGGGCTTATGCTAACAAACAGCAAGCTCCTCAAAGTCCTTGAAGTGTGTGATGTGTTCTGGTTGCTCTTCCAAAAGCAATGGGAGGAGCAGTTTTGCTTTCCAAAAGCAAAACCATGTCAGAAGATGCACCATGGAGGGTAATAAAGATTCATGGTTTTTAACGTATCTTAAACAAGCCAGATCAAAAGTTTACTAATGCTGGCCATGCCTGAGTAAATGCATGCCAAAGTCTCAGATGTGATGGCTCCTTCATCCTCAGGAGACCCCAAAAGCTGTAGGAATGTTGATGTGGCAGCATTTTACACTGGCCTGCTCAAGTCCACTCCTTTTCTTCCAGTGGTGGGAAGCAGGGTAGGAAGGTTTCCCTGCACTGGAAAAAAAATGGGTAAGTGAGAAGTGTGGCATTTTGCAAATCCTTTAGTGGCAATTTCCCAAACCATCCTGGTGCCTGTGTCACTCTTTTGTTAACAGAAGTTTGGGCTGAGGCACTCCCAGGCACTATTGTCCATTAAATTTTGCCTCCCCAAAAAGTTCCCCCGAGGTTCTTCTTTCTTATTCTTTATTAGTGACATCTAGTGACCAGCCAGAGTCATGCAGCAAGTGAATGAAATCCTAATTAAGTTAGACTGAACGTAAATAACAAGAAACTAGTAGGACTATTAGTTTAACAATATTTCTCACTGCTGCCAGTAGAGAAATCCATCAGGCTCTTGTGTTCGAAATTATCCTTTGCTCCTCAGCCTTTTGCAGAATGCCAAGGGCTGCCCTATGAAGAAGGAGGTCCTATGAAGACGGTCTTTAGCTGAGAATTCCCAGAATGTTTTATGATCCACATAACAGTCTTGGGGTTTTGAATTTCCATGTGCTTTAAAGGTTCTGATTTTCAGGCATCAAATTTTCAGCTTTTCTTATAAATCAGGTTTCCTCAGGATATCTCAGTTGGGTGGCTAAAAGATCCAATTTGTAACACCTCCTTCCAGCCTGTTTTGCTGATAAAAGAAGAATATTTTATTGCATTGCCACGATTTAAGTGAGTCTCTCCTCTCCACCACCTTGCAGCCCAGGCAACACAGCAGCCGAAATCTCTGAGGTCACTGTGCTCCTCCTGAGCTTTGTGCAAATGGGAAACCATGCAGAGCAAAGTGCCTGAGATGGCTGTACAAGAATTGAAACCCTAAGTAAATAAATAAAAAAATCATTTGGGAAGGGAGGCAAGTAGGAGAGACACTTTATAGTGCAGCTACAGCAAAAAAAAACACTTGAAGTTCTTGTTTTCTAGTACACAAATCTGATTTGAGATGTAAATCTAGGGGGAAGTGGGCTTGGCTTGGCCTGGTGTTTGCTACTGCAAGATTAATCTGCAAAAACAACCTGAGAAAGAGGCCTGTTTTTCCAAAGTATTGCTTCACTGGGCGAACAACAGTGCCCAGGGCAGAGCAGCCCAGGTGTGAGGCTGTTGGGATCCAGGGAAGATGCCTCTGCCCAAATTCAGGTGTAAATCAGACCATGGGCCAAACCCAATGTCATGGATTTAATTTGGCACTAAATGTGAGTTAGAGAGGTGGAAAAGAGGAGAGGAAAGAGAGAGAAAAGGAAGGAAGGAAGGAAGGAAGGAAGGAAGGAAGGAAGGAAGGAAGGAAGGAAGGAAGGAAGGAAGGAAGGAAGGAAGGAAGGAAGGAAGGAAGGAAGGAAGGAAGGAAGGAAGGAAGGAAGGAAGGAAGGAAGGAAGGAAGGAAGGAAGGATCAGTAGATCAGTGGGGGTCCTGGAGCCTTTCTGGAAGTGCCCCCTTTTTACAGCCTTAGTTCAGGCTATCCACAAGGTGGTCACAAATGTTCCCAAAACCCTGAGGTGCCATATGCATCAGCAGTTTGCCTCCTTTCCCACAGTTTGACACAGTGGTAGCTTTTGTCTGGATGCATGAGCCAGGATGTGCTCGCCAGCCCTCAGCACAGCTAGGCCTGGAATCAGCACCTTCCTGCTGGGAATTGCTGCCATCTGTACTGAGCTCAAGGTGCCTCTCTGGTGCCTTATCTTATGGCAAGCTCCTCCTGTGGCTTTGGCAGTGTTTTCACAGAGGCAGCTCTATTTTTTAATTCCTTTTAAGAGGCACAACAGGGAGACAGAGGTGTGAATGCCCCACAGTTTCTATTTTTTCTTGCCTCTTGGGGAGACAGGGAAATACTAATCTGGTCTTTGCCAAGTGGTCCAGCTGAGGAATCCAGATCCCCAGGAAGGTTTCAGAAAGGTTCCTCAGCAACCAAGCCTCCATATTGATGGAGATTGTGCCTCACATAAAAAGGCATTTAGAGGGAGCTGAGTCAACATTGGGTTTTGTCATGTGCACTCACCAGGGCAGGACACAAAGTCTATGCCATGCCTGGCCTGCTCCTGGTGCTGCCACAGCAAATGTGGTGGGATGGGATGGATGGCAGAACTGGTGTGGGATGGGATAACATAAATGGGGTGGTACAGGGGAAATGGTGTGGGATGGGATAGGACAGCAGAACTGGTGTGGGATGGGAGACCAGGAATGGTGTGGGATGGGATGGCAGAACTGGTGTGGGATGGGATAGCAGAATTGGTATGAGATAACAGAAATGGTGTGGGATGGGATAACAGAAATGGTGTGGGATGGGATGGGATTGCAGAACTGGAGACACATCCATCTCTCCATCCTGGCCTCACTGCTGGTGCACCTCTGCTGCTGAGGGAATCTGAGTGTGAAATGCCAGCCCAGCAGGTGGGAATCTGCAGAGCTGAGCTGAGCTGCAAGCAAAGCACAGTGAGGGAGGGGAGCAGCAGGACTCCAAGTTCTCTCTGTGTCCCTGCTGTGCTTGTCAGTCCCATCCTGGGTCCCCAGGGGTGCCCAGGGGTGCCCAAGGGCTCTGTCTCTGTAGGCTGAGCATGCTCCAGCCCACAGGCTGTGGAGGGGAATGTCTCAGCATCATTTCCTCTGAGAGATGCTGCAGATGACAGGACTGGTGACAGACTGAATATAAAAAGTGTGGCAGCCTCGAGCAAAGCCACAGCCAGAAGGGCCACACCATTATGCCATTAGTCAGAGCAGATGCTTGTGATTTCAGTGACCTGAAAGTGCTCATCTTGTTGCTCAGGGAGGGCTGCAGCAACTAGGGGCTGTCTAGTGTGGGACAAATAAACCAGGCTGTTCTCTCCTTCCTGAGCTGCCTGCCACACTCAGATCTCACCTAAGGCAAAGAGAACAGTGCAGCAATGGTGAAAGCTGACACAATGCCCTTTGCAGCCAAAGCACTGCTGGGAACAGCTGCTGAAACAAATTCTGGACAAAGATGGCTTAGTCAAGGGCTTGTAACTTTGATCTCCTTTACTGCTGGGAAGGATGAAAGTTTGACAAGAAAGTCTCACAGATGTGTATGCTTAGCAGAAAGATTTTCAAATGTAGAGTCTGATGAAGGAATAGAGATGAAAGCAAGTTTTGATATAGAAAAAAAGAATTGCTGAGCCAGTCTTACTGGTTAACCAAGGAGGCAAAGGGTGTGTTAGTTAGAAAGAGTTTTTATGACTTAGAGCAAAGGATAAACCCACCTCAAACAAGAAGATGTTTTTACCAAGCAGGAAGATAGCACTGGCAAACAAGTCAGCAAATGTTGCAAGTAGAAAAAAGGTCTCAGAATTTTCCACTGCAAGGAAACTGAAAAGCAACTTCTAGCTTAAACTGTAATGTACTAACTTTCAGTGATTGGAGAATAGAAACATAAATATGGTAATTATAGTAGTTATGACAGGCTATAGATAAAAG
>JAHXMQ010012337.1:31878274-31894462 GCA_020466415.1 Ammodramus savannarum pratensis
AGCTGTAGGCACAGCTCTGTCACCCACCTCCCTGGGCTGCTGGAACCTCCTGGATGTGATAAACTGCATTTTGGAGAGCCCCTGGAGTCCCACATCTCTCATTTCAACTCTTACACTTTATTCCCCTGCCTTTTCCTCCACCTTGACAGCACCAAGCACCTCAGGGCAGCGATCCCAGGTTGCCACTGGCATGCCCACCCTCACATGCACTCCCACAAGAGGTTAACTCCTCTCCTCCCTGGTCCCCAGCACCCTGACTCATGGGACAAGCGTCCCACAGGAGCAATGTTCTTGCCTTTCTCTGCTCCAGGACTGAGACATCTGCTGGAGTAGGTGCAAACATCTGGAACAGATGCTGTGAAAATCCATGGAATGGATTTTCTCTCAGCCTCCACGCTGAGAGAAAGAGCAGCTGGAGAAGCTTTGCTTTCTCTCCTTGCAGAGTGGGGAAAGGGGTGTGATCTACAACTGGGGCAGCCAAGAAGGGTCCACTGTGGAAATTCTCCATCTCCTTCCCCAGGCCATCCATCTTGCCTTGCACAGGACACACCAGAATCTCCTGTTTAATAGAAGTCATGATATAAGTCATGTCCATCTCCTGGAAGGTGACTCTCCCTCTCACAATCCCACCCTTCACAGTGAGTGTCACTCAGGGCAGAATTTGCAAGGCTCACTACAGCCTTGTTGAAAAACAAGGCATCTGCCGCTGGTGTTTTTGCTGGCTACAAAAAATGTTTGATGAGTGATGGAATTTAAGGCCGTGGAAGGCCTCAGACAGCACCAGGCTTTGCTTTCTGCCCTCAGGATGACTGAGAAATGTACTGTGAGAAATGTCTCTTTAGCAGCACACCAGGCTAAATGCCATGGTCAATGTACCAAAGCTGGGCAAGAAGAGAAATGGGGATTTAATTTTTATACAGCTTGTCTTTGAAAGTCCCACTTTTGATGTGGAACATTTCCTTATCTTCAAGAAGCAAAGAAGCAAGTGAACTGTGTGGAAACTTCCAACAGTTCTCAAAGGAAATGACAACACCTGCAGTGTGCCCCTGCCTTTGGAAAGTGTAAAGGCAACTAAGAAAAATCATCTTGGATGAAAATTGAATTTTATTTTTTTTTTTACCATCACCTCCCTGCCTCTCTGGCAGTGTTGCAGGCAGTAACTTACTGGAAGCTCTAAGTAAATCCATGAAACACTTGGCTGCAGCAGTCTGCATCTGAAGAATACCTTTGCAATTTTCATTTAATCAGCTGGCAGCTGCAATGAGAGAGAGGTGGGTCTGCAAAGGCACCTCTGTCTGAGGAGCTCTGACACACAGCTCCCAGAGAGGCTGCAGCAGGAGGTGTGGCTGGGAAGGGCTGGAAGGGCTTTGGCAGCACCTGGAGCACAACCTGAGGCAGGAGAAGTGGCCAGGAGGTGTTCAAGAAGAGAAGGTAAGCTTGGAGCACCCCCTGAAATGCTCCACAGGTCTGTCACCCTATTGTGGGAGTCTGTACCCGTGATCCCAGCTGGGTCAGGTTGATAATGATGCCCCCTTGCCTTCCTGTCTGTAACTTGGCTCCACTTTAAAATCCTCATGCAAACAGGCAAACCTTTCAAAACTGCTGCTGCTGCAATCGTGTCAAGCTACACAGTGTTTATCACCAGCTTAATTATTCTTAATTGCTTTACTTGCTACTGGCAGGATCTCATTAACATAGCAAAAAAACCAATCAGACCAAAAAGCTCCCTGTATTTCACTGTGTATCTCAAGAACATAGCACAGGATGCATGAGGGCAGACTTTTGCCCAGTTTTCCCAAGGAAACACTTCTGTGTCTGTCAGCAGCTGCCCTTGTGCCATTTCCCTTCCTTTAACATTGTCCCACCATTGTGTCCCAAGCTGGTTTGATATGAAAGATACAAAAATGCTGATTTCTGTCAAACACCATGAATATAGGTGGGTGGATAAAGAGGCAACATGGCAACAACATGGCAAACATTATTAGCATGATTTCATATTTACTTTAAACCCTTTAGCGTGATTATAAAAGTGTTTTGAGCATCAGACTGATCCTCTAAGCTCCTATTTTATGGCATCCAACATCACATTCCTCTAAGATGTTCCAATTCAGCTTAGAATCTACTTTTTTGTCCATGTGACTCCTTTGTTCTGCTTTGCTCAGAAGCCCATATCAAGGAGAAAACAGCATTTCTATGACAAGACCTATTTTCCATAAAGCCATAGTGGCTGTCATTAAACCTTATTTGCATTCTCTCATTATTTATCCCTTCAATGCTGCATTCCCTTTCTTCTGCATTGCTTTATGCTGAGGGTTTCAGTGTTACTTGGATCATCAACAGCATCACTAGGAATTGTTCTGGGCACCATGAGATGGGTGAAGCTCCTTTCCTGCCAGTTTTTCCATCCTGGAACTCCACAACCTGGCAAGACCAGACAGTGGCAGGAAAGACTCAGGGGAGGTTCACAAACAGCCCTCTTCTTTTCTGTAAGAAAGCAGAGATTCCTTCCCACTTTGCAGCAAACAAAATGTGTGTCCTCCCTCTGGCTTCCCTCAGCAAGTGCTGATCCCTCTCTGTTGGAGATCCCACAGCCCTTCACCCACTCTGTTTTATTCCTCTCCTCAAATGACTGGCAGTGCTGCCCAGAGCAGGGCAGATGCAAAACTGCCCACTTGTAAAGAAAGGTGTGAAAAAAAACAAAAATATTTGCCTTCCTTTACAAATCACAAGTGAAAATCTCTGTCCTTTTCCCAGAAATTGAGATGTTTCCTATGGAGAGCAGCTGGATGGTCAGCAGGGGAAATCCTCACCAATTTGTACCTGTCCAGGTGCCAACATCAACTGCATCATGCACACGAATTTCTAGTTTGGCATTTTCTACAAACTGCATCTACCTTTAGGAGCTACCTAATAAAAAACCTTTCTCCTCCTCAACCTGAGAGATCCAACTGGAGCATCTGTGGAGCACCAAAAAGGTTTTAGGAAACACCAGGGAAGAGGAGGCAAATCCTCAGTGGGTTGAGCATTATGTCCCCATTGTCATCAATAGGCTTTGGCTATTCACAGAAGCTGATGCCAGCTCTGGCACCAGAAATTCTCCAGCTTTACTTTTATGAGATCTTGAGACGTATTTATGGCTCACAGCAGAGTTCTGTGCCAATGTTGCCTTGCCCCCCCCAAAAAAAAAACCCAGTGTGTTAGTTTAACATTATTAGTAAATATTTAGCTCTGCTGCAGCAGCACTTTGTGGTTATTTGATACCTCCAGGGACAACTTTCTTGAAATAATAGGTGAAGTGCTGGGATTTGAGAGAGCTGAGTGTAATTCTCTGCTGTTGCAGACTCAGATCTTTGGCAGATCAAAGAGCAGTTCTGTGCTGTGCTGGAGCATCTGGGTACATCCTAAACCCTTGGGAGAAGGGGTGCAGAGCAATGCAGTTATGGCTGTACAGTTATTTTGTGCAAAAGCATAGAAAGCAGTTCAAATCTGAAGTGGGTGATAAAACCTAAAAGTTTTCAGGAAAGCCCAGTCAACCCCAAAATGCAAGAAAAGGCATTCAGTTGCCTTGTATGAAATATTAACACAGTATTTTTCCAATCAGCAAAAACAGTTATCCCAGCACTCAAGTGAGGCCTGGGTGGTTGCAAAGAAGGAGTCAAGATTTGGGTTCTAAGGAGAAACATATTGGGATCCTGCTCTGCAGATTTTAAAGGTCTATGAGCAAATAATCTGTAATTCCCACATGTGTGGAATTATCTGGCTTGTAAATGTATGTACCTTATAAAATGGTGGATTTGTTTGATCTCTTCTGCTATCAAAAATCCCCCAGGGAATCTTTATCCTGCCTTTGCATGGAGAGAGTGAGAAGAACAAACTTCTATCTCTAGAATATCACCATGGGCTGGGCTTCATGCAGACAAAAATGTCAGATCTAGAAACAAAACGTGGTGTCCTGATGCAGTATTTGAATCCATCACCTTGTGGAGAGGTATCCAAGAAAATTCCTGTCTTCTCTAAGAACCATTCCATCAGAATTGGGAGGAGAGGGTGACATGGTTTGGGTGGCAAGTAACTCTGAACCAGGAATGTCACTTTTCAGCCTGATCTCCCCAGTACTCCCAGCTTTCATGTTTGGCCTGCAAAACAAAGCAAATGAAAGCATCACAATCAAACAGCTACCTTAAGATAATATGTGAGAGGAGAGGAGACTCTAGATTAGTGATGAGTGGTCCATGAGAGTAAAACCTACTCACCCCTCCCTGCAGTGCCATGGTTCCTTCAGCTGTGCAGGCAGAGCCTTGGCAGGAAAAGGGATTAATTATTTAGTTAATTAGTTAACGTGTAGCAACGTGAGGGTGGGGAAAGGCTGCAAGATAATTGTTACCATTATTATCAAAACCACACAGCAGCTTCTCATAAATGCCTTCTTTATTTCTCATGTAAATGATGTTGTCAGTACCAGAAGAATTCTTCATCACAAAAATTTCTATTAAACAACTTTGCACTGGGCTCCAATTTGAAGCCTATTCTAACTTGCAGACAATATGAAACAATGCCTAAATTATTTACCACAAAGATTTAAAGCACAAAAACCGTGACAAACCCATCTAAATTTAATGGATGGATGCAGAACACACTGCATCCAATTTCATAAATACCTTTGTATCCTTTTTTTGCCCTTCCTATAAAATGTTTTTACAATGACAACTTTATTGGTGCTGAAATTGCTCCTTTCCTGATGTTCAGATCACAAGAACTCTGTTTGCCTTTTGTGCATTATCCATGATTATTTTGTCTCCTTACTGTAATGCTATCTATTGTTTCCTTTTTTTCTATATAGATTATTTTCTCACAGTCATGCCTCCCCTGTCCATTGGAGAGGCATGGCTGAGCTGGGTGTGGAGCAGCAATTTAAGACCAACACACCTTCCAGGACCTTTGTCTCCTATCAGTTGATATAAAAGGTCTGTTTGTGTTGGGGCAGCTCCATGGGTGCCATCAGTGAAGCTGCTTTTTTGTCCAATGTGTTTATTTTTCCTTGCTGACCTTTCCTTTGGAACCGTTGTATCGGAAATCGATGGCAAGTTTTATGTCCTGGATTTTTAGCTTTGCTGTCACAGCCCAAAATTGGCAAGAGAGAGAAAACAGACAAAAGCCTTAAGAGGCATTTGGCAGGCAAAAAGAATTAATTATCCCACGTGCTGTTTTTTTAAAAATCTGATTCTGTGGCAGAAGCCTGGGATCACACCACAGCTCTGGGAGTTCACTAAATTGCTCCTGCAAGCAGTGTGCATCCCTCTGCATTTAGGGGGACGTGGCTGAAACCACAGAACAGAAATCCAGCAGAGGTCATGCTGCAGACCTTTGTAAGGAAATGTGTGTGTTGCTAATCCAGCTCGAGCACTCTTAAGATATTGGACATGGCTCATGTTTGGCAAGTAGGCAGAAAAGCCCTTCCTGAGCCATTGTCTGCCAGGCTGCTGGGCTCACACAAACCCATTTTCTGTAGCTACATCTGTGAGCAGTTCTGGCATCTCTTTCCTGTCTCCAATATATCCCCTTCATCACATCTTTAAGGGAGCCAAGGAATGCTTAAAAAGGGAATGTGACTTCGTCTCATCTCAGATTTTGGGCATTTTTTTTGCTCAATTCATTTGCATCCCCTTTGGCAGTGAGGGATCAGTCTTTTCCAGCAGCTCCTTTTTGAATGTACTAGTTGAAAGGTTGGAGGGGAATTATTCCTATTTAGGGCAATATAGGTGTGTTTAGTGCACATTTTCCAAAGAAATAGCACTGCAAATCAAAATTGGACAAGACCTGGTTAAAGAATATTTAGAGAAATTATGACATCCTGAGGAACAGCTGAAGTTTTTCCTCCTGCACTTTGCAGTCAGGTGAGAAGATCCCTACACCTTTAGAGGTTATCTCTGTAAATTCCCTGCGCCTGAGGAATCCAGGAAGGCAAGCAGAGGAGTTCATCTTTCATGACAGAATGAAGAACCAAGGAAATTGCAGTAATCTAATACCCAGAAAGGCAGAAGATAAAATTATTAAACAATATTTTAGTAGTCATCTAGAGAATAAACTGATAAAAACAGCCAGCATAGATTATTCAAGAACCTACTTTCTCAAACCATTTCTAATTTCATTCCTTGTCAGAACAACCAGCCAAGTGGATAAAGAGGAGGCAGCAGATGAGATATGTCTTGAATTTATTAAGAGTATGACATTGTCTTGCATGACATTCTCTTAAGCAAAGAGAGAAATATGGCCCAATGGGTGCACTCATAAAACTTGTGGATGGCTCTGGGCTGAGAACAGCATCAAGAGCTTTGGAGGGCAGGATGAGCAAAGCCTGGATTAGCTGGAAAATTAGCAGAAATCAGTGTAGATGGCTTCAGTAAAGAGAAGAGCAAAGGAATTCAGGCAGCTGTGAGTGATTTCTGCTGGGGTATCTGCAATCACAACCTGAGAGTTTTTTGCTGTCGGAGTTCTTTAGAAAAATGTTTGCCCTTCATCAAAATGAGCAGTGCACTTTCTTTCCATGAAGGGTCGCTGGCAAAGCACAAAGCTATCAGACTTCATTTCTCAAAAAAAAAAGCTCAAAAAATTCTCTGTGCAGGTTTGCTTTTCTGTTCTTGCTGCCCCAAAGTGACCGCTGACCCATTCTGAGTTTAGATGATGTATTCAGACATCTAGGGCTGCTATTTTTCAGCTAGACAGACTTTGTGGAAAAGAGCATCACTGATAAAACCCACATTTCCTGTGGCAGAGAAAATGATGCTCCCTTGGGATTAATCTTTTGGAGTAATTAATTAATTAACCATGGCTTTCTTCAGTTCTGATTGAAAAGTAGAGGAAAGAGTGTTGCTGTGGAGTTAAATGCTCTGGCTTCATATTGCAGTGGCTATTACATTTACCCTTCTCATTTTTGGAGGATGCAGCTGAACTGTACTGCTGGGATGAAGGATGTTGAGAAAATAAACAGAGCAGACAATAACAAATTGCTTGGATGGAGTGGCATGTGCCAAAGCATATGCCAAAGGCTTTTCATGCCAAGAACACCAAGCTGCTACCAAAGCTGTATAAACCCTTATTAAAACTTGCTACAGAGTTTAGGATGTCTGAAAAAAACCCAAACCCAATCTGGTAGGTTTGGTTATCAGCAATATTAGGATCTGCTTGCCCTGTTTCAGCAGCAGGAGTCACCACAGCACCAAGTGAGTCCAGGGGCAGGAACAGGGGACAACAATCACAGACACATAATTTTCTTCACTTTATATGTATGTGACATAGCAAACACAGAAACACATCACTGATCTTTACAGAGACAGAAGACAAAAAAATAGAATTTATCAGAGAATTATATTTTTTTAATAAATTTTTAGGTAGAAAACTGTTTTCTGCTGCATGTTGAGCACAGCAGGAAGAAGGGAAGAGAAGGAATATTGGAAAAAACCTACATGAAAACTCTTTGTTTGGTGTTCAGTACACATTCATTCATTGACATTAAAAAATTTTAAAAAAACCCACAAGTAAGAAAGCCTAATGAAATCAAAAACCATTTTCCACTAAAAAATATCAAGTAATTCTTCAAGGAAGTATCAATGCCTTAACTGAAGGGTTTTCCTGTGAGCTCTGCAGTGTTCATTTCAATGTTATCCAATGCAGACACACATTTTTGGTCACTGCACCACCACCTGCTCTTAGCTTTTCTTTTGCAGGGAAGGTAAAAGCCCTGAAAATTCATAGTACAGCAGTAGAGACACCTCTTGCAATCCAAGGCAGAGATGTTCTGCACTAACCACTTACAAACAGTCTGAAAAGCATGAAAATCAAGTTGTGTGTTCAAGAAGACATGTTTAGATATAAAACCTGAGAGCACATTTATGCATTTCCAAGAAATGTATATCTTGGAGCTCAGGTTAAACACACACAGACTTTGCCTGTTGTTTCTAGTATAAATTATAAACTTGCTTTTGTCTTTTTCCCTTGAGGGCCTTTGCAAAGTTAATTGTCCCTGACTCCTTGCCAGTATTACCTTAGTAAATACAATATCTGTGCATTGCCAAATGCCTTGCACTGTGCACATGTCAATTGCAATAGATCAATAAATTATTTTCCTGTAATCTCCAATCTAAGATATGTTCTACAGAGTTTGCAGAGAGCATATCACTCTGGGGAAGTGCTGGTGCAGCACCACATCTATAAATGTATTAAAATATTCAGAAAGATATAAAAATATTTTTAGCTAGATAGACTTTTGTATTGGGTATCTCTGGCAAAGCTGGATGAATTCTTTCCTCAGGAACTCTGTCCCAGGCATGGCTAATTGTGCCTGGATGTGGGCTATACAAATGTAGGCAGGAAAGCACAACATCCTAAGCTTAGTGCAGTTGTTTCCTCTGGATTTTAGACGCCCTGACCCTCCTAGGCAGGAATTCCACTGCACAGCCCAAGCCACACAGCCACTTGTTTCTGGACTTCCAGCTGGGTGCCCATCTCATCACACTCCACACCCTGCCAGGAATGCCCTGGGATCTCCATCCAGTTGTTTCCCACAGCAGGTTAGAGCAGTAACATCCTTCCAGCCTTTCATCTCAGTGCCTGCATCACCACAGCCTCACTGCAATGGGAGTCAGAGGACAACTTGATCCATGGCAAAATTATGGCTGAGCTAGATCATCATTTCCCCCTCTCACAGCTGCATTCATTGCTCCTTGCCATTTGTCAGCTTTGCAATTTCTCTGTCAAAATTCTCCTCTATCCATTCTGAGGTCCAAAGTTTCCCAGTACTGCGGCAGTTTGGGGTTTTTTTGGGTCCAATTAGAGATGGATTGTTCATCAGAAAGATGTCAGAATTACTGCAGCACAATTAACCCTTATCGTTTCCAGTGGCAGGACAAGTCTAAGCAGCCCCAGGTGAAATCCCTTTGCTCTATGAATCCGTGTTATGCTCACATTTGCTGTTCCCAATATGTGCAGCCTGACAGATGCATTTTTCTTAGCCTGTGTGCAATCTCCATTTGCATGGTAATGAGGCTTTCCAAAGGCATTCAGCAGGTGAGAGGGAGATGAACTCCTTCCATCAGCACCCGTGCCTCCTTCCATCAGCTCTGGTTTCCAGGAACAGGAAAAGCTCCAAGGGAACCATCTCCTCATCAGCTGTGGATTCAGGAACAGGAAAAGCTCCAAGGGAACCATCTCCTCATCAGCTCTGGATTCAGGAACAGGAAAAGCTCCAAGGGAGCCACACCTGAGCTTAAAGTTAAGATTTGCCACCACCAGTGATGGGACAAGCTGCTGCCAAATCTGCTCGTGGCATAACCAGCCATATTTTAAGATGCACTAATTTATATACACCCTTACTATAATATTGGATTGAAAGAGTGGACAGGAGATGAGGAATAATAATTTGACCAAGTTCTGGTGGGCTCTAACCTCAGTTTCCTATTGAGGGTTATTCCTAACACTGCACATCACCGTTCATCTTCCTCTCCACCTTTTAATGACTAACACTGAAGTTGCTGTCCAATTTAAACCTCATCAGACTCCACTTGAGCTCTGGAAGAGAAATAAATTCCCTGGGTGCTGCCCCATCTCCAGCTGTTTTCTCCTGGTGTATCCTTGCCATAGTTCACCCTGTGCATTCATGTGAGCCTCTCCTCTCCAGCCCTCCCTTAACTCCTAAATTTTCTCCATCACTGTATTTCTATGATCAATCCTAATCTCCTCATCCATGGTTTCCTTGTCCAAAAGCTGTGACAGACTCCCACTCGAATTTGTTGAAGCATCCCCTAAAGACCCTCCTGAGGTGAGCAGACCCTGTCCAAGGTGTGGGCTGACAGTGACCTCCTCCCACAGCACCGCAATGCTCTTCTCCAGCCCTTCCCTAATGCCTCCAAACACCAGATTTGTTTTTCCAGCACAGGTGGTATTTATCCAGGCACCCACCATCTGTTTTCACAACTTTCCTGGCACAGGTGCTGCTCACTGGATAAGCTGTTTCCTCCTGCTGGGATGGTGCAGAAAAGCAGGTCCCAGCTGTTTTCCTCCTGGTAGTGCCAGGTAGTTTGTCTGGCCTCACTATTCCCACCATTCCCTTGCATTATCTCATTTGTTATGTAAAGGTAATGTTGTACAGAAACCCCTTTCCCCAGACAGTGATTGAATTTTTCTTATGTCATTAAAGGATTTGTTCCTCTCTTGTTTTCTGTAACAGTGAGTAATTCCCATTAAATATTAAGTAATTGATTTGCCATATTAGTCTGGGGACTTTTTTTAAAGTAATTGATTAATTTAGTCATTGTAATTACAGTAAATCAGTTCACTAAAAATAATGCCAAATAATTAATTTACTTAGTATTTAAATATTACAAATTGCCATAAATGACTGCTAATAACTTGCACACAGGGTAAATTTTCTTATCACTTGCAGGAAATGGAATGATTAATTTCCAAATGTTATTTATGTGTGCTGTTTTTTGGTGCTCTGCTGTTCCACCTAGTGAGCAATGCACAGGGAAATCCAGTTACTGAGGCTGATCCCAAAGCACTGAGATCCCTGACTTTCCTCTTCTCAGCTAAATGAGGCAGTGTAAAGAGAGATAAAACCCTAATCACACTTATGTGGGAGTCTGATCACCTTGCTAACAGGTTCAATCCCTCATCTGAGGATTTTCTGTTGTCTAATCAGTCTTAAGTTCACATTTCTGTTGTTTCACCCACATGAAACATGAACATTCTGGCAATGCCTCCCCTATGTGGCCACCTCTTTGAGGAGGGGGGGAAACTGTATGAATTTATAATCTTTGCAATCTCCCAGCTCCCGGTAAAATTGGTGGAAACTATCAAAAACAGCAAAAAGGCGTGGAGGGAAGAGTAAGGGACACAGATACTGATTAAAAGAAAAAATTCACAGTCCTCTTGTTTCTGTAGGAAACCATATGAATAAATAGGTTTCATGCCTTTCATCAGCTGAGGTGCTGGGGTTAAGTCAGACCCCCTCCAGCCTCTGCTGCAACAGGGCTTTTTTTCCTCTGAAAACTCAGTGCTGAGGATGGTAAAAATTCAGCCTAATTAGATGCAAAAGGACAAAACAGTGGGCTGTCTTGGGAGTCCCACTTCTGTCTTCTCAGCCTTTATGTGTTTGTTTTGAAGCATTAGTGAAATGTCCTTGTCTTCTTGTCACAGCCCCTTGTGGGAGCAAAGCAAGTACAGAGAGGGCTTGGGAGAGCCCCAGATCATATTTTATGAGCCCAGCCCTATAAAGCACAAAGGAATTTGCTCAATTATAAAACATGTGATCAAAGAATCATAGAATCCTGGAATTATTTGCGTTGGAAAAGACTTTAAAGATCCATGGGCAGGGACTGTGACTGTGTTCAGGGGGGGTCCAAGGATGAGGGAGGAGACGAGGATCTGACTCCATGTTTCAGAAGGCTTGAGTTCTTATTTTATGATATATATTATATTAAAACTATACTAAAAAGAATAGAAGAAAGGATTTCATCAGAAGGCTGGCTAAGAATAGAAAAGGAAAGAATGATAACAAAGGTTTGTGTCTCAGACCGAGAGTCCAAGTCAGCTGTGCTGTGATCGGCCATTAATTAGAAACAACTCTATGAGACCAATCACAGATGCACCTGTTGCATTCCACAGCAGCAGATAATCAATGTCTACTTTTTGTTCCTGAGGCCTCTCAGCTTCTCAGGAAGAAAAATCCCAAGGAAGGGATTTTCCATAAAAGATGTCTGCGACAAGGGATGGCACTCACTATAGGTCAGGTTGCTGAGGGCCCCATCCCTCCTGCCTTGAACTCTTCCTGGGCCGATTTGGAACATGCACACGGGGATGATAATCCAGGGCAGGACTCCACATCTGATAAAATCCCCCTGCTGTCCCTCTCACTGAGCTTTGGGCCACATTTGGAGCCTGCAAGAGAGATGCTTTTCCTACAAACCTGGGCAGAAGATGTGCTCCAGGAACTCAGTAACTCATGGTGACTAAGGGGACAATCATTCTGTCAAGGACTTCAAGTCCTCAGTGCCAGCTGCTTCACACCACAGGACCAAAATCTTATTTGTATCTCATTTTCTTCTTCTGTTAGGCTGGGTTTTTTCATTCAGTCAGTGGTTAAACTTGAAAAGAGAAGTTTAGAGACATGAGAAAATTTCATCCTTGGAAATAGATTCAGCCATGAGCAATCTGCTCCTCCTGGCCTTGCCCTGAGCAGAGGGAGCAGACCAGAGTCCTCCAGAGGTCCTCTCCAGTCTGAATTATCCAGTTCTTCCCTTGCTTGTGTCACATATTAAATACGTTCTGTCTGCAAAGGCCCACAGTCAGTGTCTTGGTGATGTCTCTCAAAACTTCCTATCACACACAAGGCAGACCTGCAGGATTTCTTCCTCTTTATCTCACCCTTGGTGTGCTTATGTGGGTGTTGAAAATCCCTTCAGAATGTTTAACTAATTCTAATTGAGCCATTCTCACTTTCTCACCAGTCTCACTCCATAAATTGGCCATCCCTCATGTTTTGCTTTCAGGCCCAGTCTCAGGTTTGAGAGGGATTTCCAGAGCAGGAATAAAAACTTATAATGATATCATGTTTACTCTGGCATTGCTGGCACTTGAAATTCAGAAGCATATTCAGACCCGTCCTCAGTCAAAATAGTCTTGATATTTCCAACAAATACCAAAATGTTTCCCCAAGTTCAGTGAAACACTGAAGAAATGGGCAAAAGATTATTTCTTTTGCACAATCTTTTTTTTTCACATTTTTTATTAAAAAGGAAAGATGTTTGCAATAAATCTTTCATTTCCAAATACCAACAGGGAAATTCTCTTCTTATCTTGTTTGTTTTGCTTCTGATATGGTTAACTTGGCAGAAGCAAAAGGAGTTCCTTAAGTATGGCAGCACTGAGGAATTTACTTTTCACCCTGAAGGAAAAAAGTTTCAGCTGCAAAGCTGTGGCAGAGCTTCACTCCAAAAAGCCCCCAGTGGCTTCTGTTGCCTTTCCTCCTTCCCCTGCATCCCTCTACTTTGTTTATAATCCACAGGACACTCCTCCAAAAACTTCCCCGACCATCTTCCATCTGTCTTCCCACCAGGTGATCATAAATCAGCTACTTCTTTATCTTCTCCTTGGCATTCCCTGCTCCAGTGGGTCTCTCCATCACCGCGCTTGCCATATTTCTCTGCTCCTCCTTGGCTTGCCTTCAAGTAAATTTCCCTTCACCATAGTCCAATTTTTAGTCCTGTAGGAGACAAGGAAAAAAAAAAAAAAAAGCTAAGTGAAAAGAATTCAATGGACTGTACAATCATAAGTATATATATGCCAGGCTAGATCAGGAATGAGTTGTTAATGAAAATGAAGGATAAAATTGTAACAAATGCAGGGGATGCTTTTTTTTTCCCAGTTGAAAGTCTTTCTAGCTTGGAGGTAAGAACAATCATTTCATTTTTTCTGAAAAGACCTGGCAGGAGTCCAGGCCCAGAATTTGATAGTGTTGAGAACTGAGGTAGGCATAAAAGAGTTATTTCTATCTCAATGAGGTTTGATGTTCCACTTAAAATCAGCGGATCCCCTGCTGGTGTTAATTGGTGTCAGGGAACGGTTTCTTCTGGAGCAGCTCAAAGAGACACCAGCAGAGAAGCTGCCTTGCTCCATTTCTGTGTTTCCCTTCCTTCCCTTTGCCTCTCAAGGAAAAAAAAAGCCCATCTGAAGTATGAATTCTGATGAGAAGCCCCCATCCCTTCAGCTGATGAGCTCAGGGAGGGCTCAGCAACAGGAGTGTTAAATGCTGCACTGTACTTCCCCCTCACTCAGGGATTTCTGGTGGGTGAAATGTTTCTCACAAGGCAGACAAAAGTCGTGGGTTTTTTTGCAGGGTGGCTCATTACCATGGCAACCAGCAGAGTGGCATCCCCTTGCCCACAGTACTGATTCATGCTGAGTGTGCACATCCCTTCCCACTCAGCTCTGGTGGCTCTGCAGACATCCTAAAAGAGGAGCTAAAGGAAATTGAATTAATCAACGTGCCCCACAAAGCCAAACTTCTGGATGCAGCAGCTGCATCTGGTGTAGGCAGAGGTGCTGAGCAGTACCTAGGGGGTGACAAGGGTCTGGAAGAGGTTTTTCATCTCTGTATGGTGATGGCCTTTGACACAAGCTGGAGTTTAGTTATGTACAGTGTACAAAAGCAGGGGAAGCTTGCAGCAGCACCTTTTCAGCCTGGGGACAGGCAGAGAAAACAAGAGGCTGAGCTTGGAGAAGGGTCTAGAAGAGGTTTTTCATCTCTGTATAGTGATGGCAAACAACTGGCCTTTGACACAAGCTGGAGTTCAGTTATGCACAGTGTACAGAACAGGGGAAGCTTGCAGCAGCACCTTTTCAGTCTGGTGAGAGGCTGAGCTTGGAGAACGTTGTGTTTCCCAGGTTGCACAGGAATTTAACTTTCCATTCAGGCCAAGATAAGCTTCCAAGAAAAATTACTTTCTTCCATATCTGTAAGAATGCAATTTGATGTGCTTTTAAGAGAGAAAAGGGTTTTCTTCCTCATTTCCAGTAATTGCCTAGCAGTTGCCAGGCAAAACAAACAGAAGGCAGAGAAATAGTTTCAATCTAGGCAATCACAGCCACAGCAGCATTTAGCTTTTGCAAAGTGTGCTGCAGTCTTAACCTGCTCATTTTCCTACAAGGGCAGCCACCAAGGAACCATTTGCTCACTCTTTCATCCTGTTCTTAGAGGGTTGATGTTGGTCCACCAGCACTGGCAGCTTCTGAGCCCAGAGAAACAATAAGAGCTTGAATGAGGGATGTGGGGCTCCAGGGGCTCTCCAAAATGCAGTTTATTACACCAAGAGGTTACAGCAGCCCAGGGAGGTGGGTGACAGAGCTGTGCCTACAGTGTCAGCTCCAGCTGCAGGCAGGCCTGCAGACCCTGAGTTTAGGTTACAATGCATTATATACTTTCCTTTGCTGAGCATCTTAATGCAGTGGAACCAATCTATACCTTAACTTTTATCATAGCCTATCATAACTACTATAATTACCATATTCATGTTACCATTCTCCAATCACTAAAAGTTAGTACATTACAGTTTAAGCTAGAAGTTGTTTTTCAGTTTTCTTGCAGAGGAAAATTCTGAGCCCTTTTTTCTACTTGCAACATTTGCTGACTTGTTTGCCTGTGCTTTCTGCTTGGTAAAAACATCTTCTTGTTTGAGGTGGGTTTATCCTTTGCTCTAAGTAAAAAACCCTTCTAACTAACACTCTCTTTGCCTTCTTACTTGTCCAGCAAGACTGGCTCAGCAATTGTCAATCTACACATATTATTCTTCTCTGTCAAAACTTGCTTCGTTTCTATTCCTTCTTCAGATTCTACATTCAAAAATCTTTCTGCCAAGCAGACATATCTGTGAGACTTTCTTGTCAAATTTTCATCCTTGCCAACAAGAAGCAGCCTGGACAGCTGCTCTTTTTCCTGTATGTGCAGACAGCCCCTTCCCATAAAACCTGCAAGGTGGGATTACCTCACACAGCTGTTCCTTCTGCCCATCTTGACTTTACTTGTTCCTTGCACCACTTTTCCCAGAGAGACCTCTCTGAATATCCACTTATTCCCTGGATACCAAGGGAAGACAACCTTTGAGAAGGGATGGTGCAGTCAGGGAGAATGGTGGGACAATCACGGAACTGGCAAGTACAAGTGCTGAAACTCAGAAATTTTAGCTGATATAAAGGATTATTCAGTCCAGTCAGACTGTTCTATCACAAGCTGTCTGCACCTTGTCACTCTCCAAGCTCTTGCCACAACCCACAAGAGGCTTTAGCCTTCAGGAAGCATGAGGCAAAAAAATTTTGCACCAAACCATTAAGTCAGTTCCTAATTGGAACCCAGGACATTCTTCTGTCTGCTCTGAAGAATTTGAGACCCTGGCAGGGGGCTCAGAGACCTTGGCATGGAGTCAAAGACACCAGTGCCTTTGATTTTAGCCCATGGAAAAAACTACCAATTTTGTGCGAAGCATAACAAGCCACAAGAGTTTGAGTAGAATGATAGTGAACTTATCACCAAGCGAAAATGTAGAATTTTGGGGTTTTTAGAATGGGGGTTCAAGAGGCGAGATGGAGGAATCTGAGTATGTCCTCTTCTTCTTCTTCTTCTTCTTCTTCTTCTTCTTC
>JAHXMQ010012337.1:31898491-31927349 GCA_020466415.1 Ammodramus savannarum pratensis
GTGGAAGAGGCAGCTGCTGTTCCTCTGGGAATGCAGTGGAAATGCTGTTCTGGTGTCCCAAGATCTCAGATTATATCCAGGGAGGAATGCTTGGCTCCTCCCTCTGGGTGGAGCATCTCCCAAGGGATGCTGTAGTTCTTATCAGCCACGCAGTGACATTCAATAGCCTGTTATCAGCAGATGTCCCCCCAGAGGGAGTATTGGTTGTGGAATAGATAAGGAAAACTGCCCACTGAACAGAAGACAACTGCCATGCCTCTAACAGATAGTAAATAGAATACACATTGCCAGGCAATCCGGGACACCATATTTAGTTTTTTCTTCTTCTGGATGGATGTCTCACTTGCAGGCAGAGGCAGGTGTTTGCCTCTGCACAGCAGGTACCAGGATAAACCCCTTCAAGCCATGTGTGCAGCCAGATTTGGGAAGGGAAAAACTGAGCCTGGTGCACCCTGTGGGTCCAAGGGTGCAGCAAAACCCCTGAGAGGCTGCTGAAGCCCTGGCAGGCAGCACTTCTTCCCCCAGAATGACAATTTGCAGCCCTAGGTCTCCCAAGCTGCTTTTTTTTTTTTTTTTTCCTGTTTTTCTGACAATCACATTCTGTCTCCTCTCCCCATGCTGGCTACTTTTCTTCATAAAAATCAGTGCTGAAAATAAAATAGGGGAATTATTCTAATGGCTTTTAAACACCTAAAAATCACTACACCCCAGAGGAGCCCCTGGCTCCCTACATCTGTTCTGACCTCCACTGAACACTCAATTCATGAGTTTCCATAGCATGGGGTGATCAGAAGCCAATGTAATTATTATTGATTGCATTTGCACTTTGTCTGAAGCACTTGCAGGTGAGATGAAAACGCTTATTCAAATGCAGGCTCTGAAACACTGTTCACAAATCCATCTGGGCACCAATTAAATTACAGCACAAATCCAAGATGTAGCAGCTTCCTTTATGTGGAGACAACCAGAACAATGCCTGGGTGAGGAATTCTAAGAGCACACAGCTTCTGGTTATAACTTGAGGCTTTCATTAGGGAAAGATTTCACTTGGCCCTTCTTTAGGGTTTTTTCATCTTTTGCTGGAAGTCCTTGAATCATTCTTTCTCCTGGCTGATACTGACAGCTCTTTTTAAAACATGATTGATGGCCCATTGTCAATAGCCATCATGCTCCTGTCAGAGAAGTGGGAGACATAAAATAATTCCGTTTTCAATAATTCAAGTGATGTTGCTAAATTTGGGAAACAGACACTGGGAGGAATGAGGGCATGACAGCACCTTTTTGGGGGAAAATAATGAAGGGCTTGTCACTGAGTTTTAATTTGATCAAGAGTGTAGTGGCATCAATGGACCAACAGATTTGTATTCCAAACACTGCTCTACTTCCAGTTTGAATAATAATCACCCAGAGAAAATAATCACACAGAGAGCACATAACACATAATATGATATCTTTTTCCACAAGAGTTTTAGGTGTATTTAGTCTTTTAGTTCACTTCTGTTGTTCCTGAGTCCACCTTAGACTGTTGGGAATAGAGCAGACATCAGCCCATGAACACATGCACAAGGTTCACCCCAGGACTGATTCCCTACCTGCTCAGAGATGTGCTCCTGTACCCAGGGGGCAATGGAAACAGATTCCATGCTGCAATTCCCTTCCCTGCCCATCAATAACATTTCACTTTCCAGCTGGTACCTGCTGAGTCCTGCGCTGCAGGGCCAAGCCCAGCATTTGAACAGACTGCTGATAGATGTTTTAAAACCAGTGATGGTAGGAAGTACTTTAACAGATGGAAAAAGACCCCCAAAAATCCATTAGCATGTCTTTCTCAGTTGAATTTAATAGTCTCTTAGCAGCTGATTGTCCCCGCTGGAGGTAATTACACAAAGTAATCAAGCCACCAAATAACCTCCTTGTGCACCATTTATGTGCTAGCACTCAGTGATGCCACTGCCTGGCTCTTCCCTGCTCACCCTCTCCAGCATTCTGCTCCAAGGGATGGCAGGACACCATACCTGCAGCAAGCTACAGCTGAGCACCAAAGACTGGAAAGGCAATCCATCCTTGCCTGAAAATATCCCCTGACTGTGAACGCCTAGAAAATCTCTTTCTGCATCTGAGAGATGAGTCATTTTTGCTCACTGGTGGGTCATAGAATCATGGAACAGCCTGGACTGGAAGAGACCTCAGAGATCACCACCATGGACAGGGTCACCTTGCACTAGATCAGGTTGCTCAGAGCTCCATCCGTCTTGAACATTTCCAGGGATGGGGCATCTATAAGTTCTCTGGGCCACCTGCTGCAGTGGCTCACCACTCTCACAGTAAACAATTTGATTTCTTTTTTTGCTTTTCTTTATGCTAACACTTTGGAACTCCCCACTGTTCTGCCAAACTGTGCTGAAGTGAGGCTCAGAGTTACAGGTCTGAAGGCTCGAACACATCAGCCTGAGCTGGCTCTCATTCCAGAGGAAACCAACCTAATCTTTCACCAAAACCCTAGGGCTGAGTTCTGGCCTTGGCAAACACAGCCATGCCAGCCTGGTAAGAGTTTCATTAAGATCACACACATCTAGCTGAGGTTCAGGTCTCCAAATGGATACCCTGGCAAGGAACAGGCCTTCTCCTGCTCTCCTAACTTAGGCAGGGCCATCTTAGCAGGGAGCAATCTAAACAGCATCCATATAATTGGAAGAAAGCTGATCTCATCTACCACAGGGAGGCAAAGCAGGCTCCTGACAGCTTCTCTGTTACAGGTCATGCCTATATATGGGATTAGAAAAAATAAAAAAAAAAAATTAAAAAGGAGAAAGATCAATATAATAAATTTACTCTTCATGGTTCTCTGCTCTCATTCCACTTTGGTGATGGATGGAAGAATCAGCAGCAAAGTGACTGGAATTTCAAGTGGCAACATGAAAATTTAGCCAGCTGTCTCCTTCTCAGATCCCACTTTTCCCCCACCATTATGCCTCCTTCTGCCCCAGTTTTAGAAGTTCCTTCCTAAGAGGGAAAGGAGCCATCCAGGGGCTTGAGAGACCCTGAAAGGTTCTCCAGTCACCCCTCCCTGTACGGGAACCCCCTTCCAAGCCAGAATCCCTGTTCCCAAGCCACTCTCCTGACAGCTCCAGGGAGTCTGGCTCCTGCAGAAGAGCCGCTCTATGTTCAATAGCCCACAATTAACTTTTCTTCTCCCAAACTACCTGAGCATTTTTGAGCCCAAACACACACATGTTGGCCACCACACCAAGCAGTGAGAGGAAAAAAAAAAGCTGATTTTTCAGAAAATTGTGACCACCCTGTGGAGCCTGGGAGTGACTATCTAGAACACCATCAGCCCTTCCATTCTCTATAAGAATGAGTAGACCATGGTGCTTGCAGAGCACAACCATCCTCAACCTGCCCCCAAAAAAGCTGGCAATTAGAAGTTGGGAGCACACTGCTGGCAAGAAAGCCCAAATCTGTAAAAATCCTTTTTTTCATTTAAAAAAATTTTTGGTGTGAAATTCTGAATATCACTTTCATGACACAGAGAGTTCTGAATAAATTTCTCATCTAAGTTTATTCTTGAATTCTCCATAGATGTCAAAATAAAACAGCTCCATGACATGTGGAAGATTGAGCAGGACTAAAATACATCACCATGAAAATGAAATTCCATAGATATCATAACAAGGACCCATAATATGATGTCATAATAATGAAAGCCCAAATCTGAAAAAATCCTTTATTTCATTCAAAAAAAATTTTGGAGTTAAATTCTGAATATCACTTTCATGACACAGAGAATTCTGAATAAATTTCTCATCTAAGCTTATTCTTGAATTCTCCATAGATGTCAAAATAAAACAGCTCCGTAACATGTGGAATACTGAGCAGGATTAAAATACACCACCATGAAAATGAAGTTTCTCCTTTTCAGACCAAAACAAAGGACATTTCAGGCCAGAAAATGTGGCATGCACACACTGCATTGTTTTTAAAAAACGGCAAATCCAAAATAATTCACCGCAATATTCCCCCCTTAAAAATACAAATCAAAGCCGCCGTATTCTCATAAAAGAATTTGCTTTCAAAAAAACATGGCAAAATCTGCTGTCTGGAAAGTTTCCTATTTCCCTGCAGATGGAATGCACTGTGAGATGCTGCATCCTGGAAGTGCTGACAGAAAATAACCTGGTTTCTGCTCCCTCCCTCCCGCACATCCAACCTGCTGAGCTGTGCTTGACCTCTTTCGGGAACCGTGGGATCATTGAGGAGAGAATTGCACAGATCCCCATGATGATTCTTTTTATTGATTTTGCCAGCTAAGGAGCTCAGCTTTTCCTTCTGGAGCAGTAGAAGGGGTAGGTGATAATGCAGTCAACACCACTGAGCAGTTTTAGCAGGCGTAACAGCATCTAGGTTGCAGAGTCAGTGTTTTGCAGGAGAGGCTGATGGTGAATGTCCTGATTTCTTTTTTCCTAGAATGTTCTCTGCTCAGAACTGAGGGGCAGAAGGGCTCCACTCTTCAGAAAACATGTAATTTTCCCTTGTGCTTTAACCCAAAATCTGTACTCCCTACCTCCCAGTTTAATTTTCCTCCAGGTACAATCACTGTGGGTGAATAATACAGGTGTGTGCTGGGCCATAAGGGACAATAATTAGGGAGCATTAAGGGATGCAATCTGAAATGCCACACTTGCAGTCTCTGCTGATAAACATTGCCCCTAACTTTTAGTGGTACAAAATATCACTAAAGCAGCAGGATTTGCTGTAAAAATTGCCTTTTTGTGGTCCGGCATCCAAATTTTGTCCTTCCTTGATGGATATTCACCAAATAGGTCTTTTATTTTTTGACAGAAGGAAAACTGGGAACATTCAGGACAGTTATCTCTGCATAGTGGAGCTATACAGATTTAATCAGCTGCCATCATGTGAGCAGCACAGCTTCTAGCAAGGACCCAGACGGTGCAGACTGCATCATTGTGCTTATTAAAGAGCCTGACTTGGCCTTCATTAGGACTAGTGGGGAAGACTATCAATGACACCTAAATAATTTAGCAGTACAGGTCATTAAGGATAAAAAATTTCCTTCTGGCAAACCTGAGGCACTTCTGTAAAATCCCACTGAAGATTATTAAGTCCACTGCCCCAGACAGGGCAGTTCTGCTGTGTCCCATGAAGAAAATCTCTTTTAAAACTGTGCATTCCCAAAGGCTACTCAGCCATGCTGTTGAGTCACTTCTCCCTGACTGCCTGAATGAAGCATTCCTGGTTTTTTTAACAAGCCATCTGCTTTCCCAACTGTGCATTGCTCCATAAACACGGTGATGTGCACATAAATGACAGCAATGGACACAAATGCTGCAATTGGTCAGGAGATGTTTGCTGACTTCAGAACATGCAGCGGGGTTGGAGCGAGAGTCATCCCATAATCAGCCACTGGGAGTCAGGGGATGATGGAAACACATTGCTCTGACCATCCAGGGCACAGAGGGAACAACAAGGGCACTTAAAGAGAGATGCCAAATCTCGTCTTTCAGGGCTCCTAATTTAGAGGGAATGAGGCACCGTCCTTTTGCTGTCAGAGTGATGGGGTTTTAGGCAGAGTAGCTAGGAAAAGACATTTCCTGGCTGTAGGGAGCTGAGTGTCTCATATAGCTGATTTTTCTGTGTTATTGGGAGCTGCTCTGACCCCTGTCCATACAGGGAGAGCTCCAGCAAGGATCAATCAGCTGCTTAGTTGAGCATAAAAGGGAATTAGGCACATTAGTGCGGCCTCGGGGATGCATAGGGAAATTACCCCAGAAAATAAATGTCGCAAAGGAAGCAATTCTACCTGCTGCTAAAGTAACCCTGGCAGTAGAAAGGAGCCTTGCTTCATTCAGGGAGGCCTGAATTTCTTCCAGAGTGCCTTGCAGCAGTGGCAGTAGATGAAAGGAGCGATCTGTGCCTAGCAGAATTATTTCCTTCCTGCCCGCTTTGGCAAGGCATAAATCTCTTCCCTATTACCTGAGGTATGTCTCCTCAGTGAATCAGGGAGCCTTTCAATCCAACAGCAACATTCATTTACCCTCCATTTCCATGTGCCCAGGAAGCAGAACAGTCAGGAGCTGCAGTGGCAGCCCCAGGGCAAGGTGAGCCGTCCCTGCTGGCAGCTCCCACCTCTAGAGCCCTGGGCTGCCAAAGGAGATGCCTGTTCTCTGTACCAGCTCCCTGGATTAAAGGGCTCCTTATCCATCAGGGCACAGCAACAAATGGAATCCAGGCTGGTATTTCCACAAAGCACTGTGAGAAGAGGGAAAACTGTAATCACACCCTCCCCATCCCTCACCTTTCTCCCCTTCTCTCTCCTGCTGTCCAGCACTTCCACCTTCCTCAAGAAATCCTGCATAGCATCTCCAATGGAAATCATTCCCCTAAGGGAAGATGGGATACACTCCCTGAGGATGTCCAGTGTCTCTGGCAGCAACAGTTTCTCTCCTCAGCCTGTCCTTGAGAGCCTGGAGAGGTTCTGTGATGGTGTTCACAGGGGTTCTTGGATGAGGGAAGAGACGAGGATCTGACTCCATGTTACAGAAGGCTTGATTTATTGTTTTACCATATATATTACATTAAAACTATACTAAAAGAATAGAAGAAAAAGTTTCATCAGTAGGCTGGCTCAGAATAGAATAGCAAAGAATGATTACAAAAGTTTCTGTCTTGGACAGAGAGTCCAAGCCAGCTGACTGTGATTGGCCATTAATTGGAAACAAACACGTGAGACCAATCACAGATGCACCTGTTGCATTCCACAGCAGCAGATAATCAATGTTTACATTTCGTTCCTGAGGCCTCTCAGCTTCTCAGGAGGAAAAATCTTAAGGAAAGGATTTGTTTTAAAAGTTGTCTGCGACAAGGTCCCTTGGCTTAAGGACTCCATTGTCACAGCGATCTCTCCTTTTCCATGGCCATGAGTCTGGGGAGGGATTCATGCTCTAGAGGTTTGGTTCAGTCCAGCCCAAACAAAGAAAAAAAACATATTCCCATGCTGGAGTACTGCTAGGGAACAACTCTGTTGGGATGAAGAAGTCACTTGTGCAAATTTTGCTGGTGCTGCCCAGAGGAAAGGTAGCGACAAGAGATCTTGTGAATTCCTGCCAGCCCTGCTCTCTGTGATTTACCTGCTGTGGGTACCCAGGGCCAGCAGCATGGCACTGACCTACCTGGTCACAAAAGGCACAGGCAGGGGGAAAAGGAGAGGAATGAAAAGCTATGCTTAAATTGCCAGAGGATCTTTCTTTGTCCTCCTCTGCAAGTGTGGGCACTGAAGGGTGTGCCAGGAGGAGTCCTGTCAGGTCTGTTCTTAGCAGGTGGGAATGTGAGCAAGGGAAGGGATAATTTTCCTTTCAGCACCTGGACCTGCTGGTTTTCCAGTGAATGTTAAATTATGTTGCTGCCTAGGAAAGTTTTTTTTAAACTTACCTGAAAGATTTCAATGGAGTACAAGAGGAGTAAATCCTCCTCTCCCTCCAACCTTTTATATTCTTTAGCATTTCCAAGTTTCTGTGCACCTCTTCCTCATGCAAGTGTATTAGGTGCTTCAGTTACCCCCAGGGTGAAAGATGCTCCTCTTTTTATAAATCTTTTAGATTGTTGAAGCAATTTGTTCCAAAGGCTTAATGCAGGGAGTGAGGTTTTGTTTCTTGTCCTCTTCCCCGGTGGTGCTCTGATCATCCTTTTCATAAACTTATTTCTTGGTTCAAATGAAGTGAAATGACATGGGAAATAAGCTGGGATCTCTATATTGCTCATAATTGACTTGACACAAATATTTGATAGTTCTGAAGCTCAGTCATTTGAGCAGATTGCAGAGTATTTCTCAATACTCACAGAAAAACTTTTTTTTTTCCTTCTGAGCTGCCCCTCTTGAGAGCCTTCAAAGTTTCAGCAAATTGACACAAAACTTTCAGAACATAACTTAGCAGAATGGGTTTTTCATCTATTTTTTCATCTAGACTGTCTTTCAAGACTTGAAATTCTCATTAAATGATTTAGAGCTTTTGTCAGGGTCCACTTTCCTAAAGAAATATTATTTGTTTACTCTGTTTTGTTGAAGGGGTTTGTTGTTAGTTGATGAAGGGAGAACTGCATTAATTAGGACTTCAAAATAAATATTTTTTTGCCAATGGTTCCCCAATAGAAATGATATTACAAGGGAGTCTGACTCATGAGGGAAATTAGATGCATTCTCTGAAGGATATCTCCCATGTGACTCTCTGGCAGTTTCACCAAATAATTGTATTTCCATATACTCCTACAAAAAAATCAAATAAAGATTGTAATTTCACCAACATTCTCCATTTCTGGGCAATTTTCATTGCAACAGTTTCCAATAGGAAAAAAAACAAACAAACAGCACTTTCTGTGGGTAAGGCAAGCAAGACATTTTTGAGCAGCTTTGGGGCAACACAGCTGATGTGCAAGAAATTAATGTGCAACTTTCTTGTGACAGGCAGGAATTATTGTCAGCTCCCTGGTCCTCCAGTTAGGTGGTCACCACCTTCCTGCTGTTTAAGTCCAAAGGAGATATTATACCTCTGGGAGAAAGTAGTTCCTGTAGCCACATAAATTTTTTAAACCTACAATGATTTATTAAGTAGGGTAATATTTTACAATACATATATTTTACAATGTGTGTTGTAAAAGAACAACGTGTGGATATCCATATAACAGACTTGAAATTGGTGGAGATTTACTTCAAATCAAGGAAAGCTACAAATTTAGAGGCACGATGGATGCTGGTGCAGTCTGGGGTGGCTGGTGGTGGTTGTGAAGCTACAAGAGACATTTCCTCCTCTGAAAACTTTTCAGGCAAACTGTGCATGGAACCCTGAATATTGTACAAAGTGTCATCACTGTGACATCATTAGAGAGGAGAGATGTCAGCAGAGGGAAGTGATGTGACCAGGAGTGCACCAAAATGCAGTGGCACAGTAGTGACCCTGGCCCAAAGACAAAGAGTACACCCCCAGTACCCACCAGCTGAGCCCCACTTCATCCTGGTCCATAGAAACAACAGAAATTAGCTGAAATTACAGATTCTAGCTGGATCTAAGAAAAATTACTTTATTATAAGGGTATTCAAGCACTGGAATGGGTAGTCCAGAGAGCTGGTAAAATTTCTGTTCATGGAGAACTTCAAGTCCCAACAGGACAAAGACCAAAGCGCCCTGGTTTGAATTCACATTTGACCCATTCTGTTCCAGGGCTTTCCATCAAACGGAATGAGCCTCTGATCTTGTGCAGCATGTTAACCTCACTGTTCTCCTGTTTCTTCCCTCAGATTTGGGATTTTTTAATATCTGTGCTCTTCTCTCTGCCTGTGCTTGGGTTCCTAGACAGTGATCAATACAGGTCAAGAGCTGGGCCGACAGCTCTGTGCAGAAAGAAGAAATATTTCCTTATTTCTGCTGCAGCTGAGACCACATCACAACACAGCTCCCCTTTCACTGATAATTAAGAAGAGGCTGCAGCAGGAACACAAAACTGGTGAGCTGCTGAACAAGCTGCTGTCAAATGGATTTGGATGACTGGTAGCTGTGGTTGTGATTGATGAATTCTGCTGGTAAAACTGAGACAGTTTCTGACAAGCACATCACAGGCATGGCATCATCTTCTGCATGGCATCATTTTCTGCACCGCTATGACCAGGAGCAAAGGCAAACTGTACAGCACTGTTCAGAAAAAGGGCCTGACTTGCATGAAGCCAGGAAACCAGAAAAGAAGGAAAATAATGCTCATTCTACTGGAACAAAACCAGAGAAGAGGAGCAGGAGAAGTTGCCCCCACTGTGCACCTCTGCACCACCCACAGTGGCAAAACACAGCCTCAGAGCTGTGCTCCTGGTGCTCATTACCCCTCAAAGAGGAACCTCCTGAGGCTGGAAAGGTCACAGGGCACCTAATGGCTTTAAAACTGGAGAAGGGTCAATTTGGATTAGAAAGAATTGAGTTTTTTATGATGAGGATGGTGAAGCACTGGAACAGGTAGAGGTTGTAGCTGCCCTGTCTCTGAAAACGTTCTTGGTCAGGCTGGACTGGGCTCTGAGCAAGCTGGTCTCAGTGAAGATGTCCCTCCTTGTTGCAGGGGTGTTTATTTAGGTGGTCCTTAAAGGCCCCTTCCAACCCAGACTGTTCTATAATTCTATAATGAAGTCACTTGCCAGAAACTCTTCCCTTGATAAAAATCCTCTCTCTCAAGAGGATTTATCCCTTGCAAGAGGGAAATAGCACTGAGAAGACATCACCATCTCAAATTATCTTCAACCACCTTCAGTGATACATCCAACCAGTTGTTGGTTTCTCTGTGTCTGGATTGAAGGCATTTGAGATGGTAGTTCATGTTCTGACTCAGGTGTTTATTATTTCTTATGAGAAATAAAACAGTTTCACTACTGTGAGCTCAGCAGCTTTTTATTAGAAGGTACAAAATGGCCAACAATCTCTTGTTACAAGGTATTTTAAGACTAAACTATGCAATTAAGAGCTGATAACTAGATTATTTCCCCTTTTAACCCAGTAACTGATCTCAAGGAGCCCACAGTGCAGATTTTTCTGCCCAATTAAAAAATGCCACCCAAACCCATGGAGAATAAGGATGAAGAAGAAACTCAGGATAACATCTTGTGCCCTCCATGTTGACTCCATCCACAACACACTAAAAATCCCAAAATCTAAATTTCTTACCCGAGTGATACACCTACACTGCTGTCTAAAATCTATTTCACACTTTTGTGGATTCTAGTTTATCTTGGAGTCTAGGAAACCTTCTCCATGAGTGAGGGTCAAAGTCAGTGCTGCCTTGGGGGTCAGAGCACCCCAGAGCAGACAGGGAAATATTCCCAGTGCCCTGGGTTTGCACACTCCTGTATCCAGCTCCTTCAGCACAGCCTGCTGCAAACATCCTCCTCACGTGCAGCTCAGGGCCTGGCTCCTGCTCCCTGATCCATGCACACTTCCCAGGCCAGCAGGCACTATGAATGCTGAAATTAAACAGATCACTCACAACTGGCTTTTTGTGCAGCAGCCCTGCTTAAATTGGCTTTCCCTGAGCATTCAGCCCAGCCAGTGCTGCTGGCTTTTGCAGGAAATGAGCCGAAACCAGTTCCTGGTATGTTGAAATGAAATCCAGCTTTTGAGCATTTGCAGGAAGAAATCAGGGATGGCTGAGCTGCTCAGGAGCACCCTGGCATGCTTGGATCCAGCCCCTGCAGCCCAGAGCTGGAGGCACCCACAGCTCCCTGGAGAGCATAAGGGATGGTGCAGAGTTGATCTGCATAACTTCAGCTTTCGCACAGATCAGCAACTCTGACCCCCAATCCACGGGGAATATGAACCACACCCCAACCCTTGGCATGTGGGGCTGCTAAGATTCCAACTCCACAGATGGGAAGCAGCACACTGTGCTACAGCTGCTGTTTTGGTGCCACACACACTCGTTAGGCAATGTGAGGATGGGTAATGCCACGTGCATGAAGGCAGGAACAAGTCAGGAGCACGTTGCACAGCCAGCTGTGGGAGGTGAGTTTGTGACTCAAAACCCTGGATAGCTTAGGCTATAAAATGCCCAGGATTTGGGGTTTTCTAAACTGAAAGTCCATACCTAATACAAAGAGGAGAAAAGCCTTTTTTACCTTTGCAGGAGATGGCTGCACAGCAAAGAGGCTGCTGCAAGAATGAGTTTGGTGCTGAAAACCAGAGATGAGCAGCTTTTTATCTGCCCCCATCTTTCCCTTTCTTCTCCTGCCTTGGGTCTTTCCTGATTAGCTCTGCAGGAGGAAAAGCTCACTTTTGAGCATCATTGTTGCTGCCCTATGGAGGAGATCAAAATGCACATCCATGGTTTGGATTTTGGACTTTTCCTTATGGCTAGCTCGAGAGAAGTCACCTTGCTCTCTGCTTTATCAGGTAGGATGCACCACAGGGGCAGCTTTGAAAGTGAGTGGGGCAAAAAGCTGAAGCAGCACCCAGTTGGAAATCCTGCACAGGGACAGAAACCACAGGGCTGGAGGGAATTCCACATCCTTGGAAGGATGGGATGAGACACCAGCAGGAGGGGCAAGGGAAGGTGCAGGAGTGTGGAGCAGACACAGCTGTGGGAGGAAAGCCAGAGGGAGCTCAGGGGTACATGGAGAGCTGCAGGAACAGAACAACTCATGCTTTCCCCACTCACACAAACATCCCTGACCGTCCAGTGGAAGGCTGGATGATCCAATTTGCAGTGAGAATGAAATTCATTAGAAGCAGGAAGGAAAAAGGACGCATCATCAATTTGATGGAAATAACATGGTTTTGAGGGTGCTGACATGAATCACAAATTGCATGAAATTTGCTCAGTAGAATTGGGTAGGTCAGAGTGATTCAGATGTTTCATTTCAGCTTTTCTTTATGCAAGTGCATCTATTCTTCTCTTTGAAAAGAGACTTTTATTTCATATTTTAAAGGAATAATAGAAAGAGCTAAATAACCTGAAAGTTATATGAACTATTTTATCAAGAGAAATTCAACTGGTCCAAGGTATAATGAGCACTTGAATAACAGCATAAAGCACTTATTTTACCTCAGCAGTGACCCCAACACACCAAGTTCCCCACAGCAACATGGGCCACAGCCCTGAAGGACTCTCTCCTGCAGAAAACATTCTGGTTTGTGCCAATAAAATGAGAGCATTCGTGCATGAAGCTTGCAGAGATGGAGCAAAAATCCCTCAAAAGGATGAATGCTGCATGACAGCCAGAGGCAGAACAAAATCTCATTCCCTAGTCATCACTATGGGTGTATTTTCTCTATTTTCTATGAGCTAATGCAGGTTCAGGTAATAATTAAAGGAGGTAGGAGGGACAGCAAAGCTTCCTCTTCTTCCCCTTCAGAAAGTAAAGAAGTTTATGAATTATGGAATGTTTGTTTGTAACAAAAGTGGCACCTTAGGTTTTTGATCATCCCTACACAGTTTTCATTTTGAAATCTAAATAAGCAGCAAACTTTTATCACTGCTAATCATGTATTTGCAATTAATACGTTGAGGATTATTTTCATTTCAGCGTCTCACTTCAGAACAAAAAGCAATTGCAAACCATCTGCCTTCCACTTGAAGCTCTTGGAAAAAACTCCCCTAGGCCTGAGGGGAGCAATGCTTTCAAATCCATCTCAGCTGACACCCTGACACATTCTGCATTGGGCAGAATTAAGAACACCATCGTCCAAAGGCCAAATGTTTTCATCAGGATGGGAATGAAATAATGTGAAATCAATACCACTCTGTCAAACTTCTGCCTCCAAGAAGATTTCTGCCAGGTCCAACCTACAGGTGGCCAGGAGTTCCCTCCTCAAAGACACCTGCACTTAACACCTGCATATGGCATTACTCAGCTTCCTTCTTGAACAACGTGACAGGAACATCTGCATTTCCCCCAAGGCAGTGATTCATGATCCCATCCCTCCTGCTGCAGCTGCTCAGGAGTGACATGCAGCCAAAAAGGAGCAGAGAGGGAAAAGCAAGAGGTAGAAAGATTGTGAATTCCTGTTGGGCTGTGTTCTCCAGCAGTCCTGATTGAAAAGTAATTTCTCTCCACAAATTGGAAGCACAATTGTGCTGAGAAGGATGTGCTCAGAAAGAAAAGCCAGTGTCAGAGAGCTTGAACCACACTCCCATTTTTCAATAACTTCTCCATCTGATAGCCTCTAGAATCAATCAGAAAAAAAAAATTCAGCTCCAGCTTTTCTGTGCACAAATGTCTCTAAGATTTCTGCCAACTGTCAGCATGTCTGGCTCATCAAGGAGAAGCAGGAAAACTTCTAAGCAAAGAGATCAAGTGATCCAATTCCCTGAATGTTTAACTCCTCTGATTAAATACTCAAAGCTGAGGCTCTGAGGGTTTATTTATCCTAGGGTGGAGCAACCAATTAAACATCTGATGCTTCTGCAGCCTGGCAGGGTGGTGTCCTTCCCAGCTGGCCTCAGTTACCAGCATTTGTAGCCAACAAAAGGAATGAAAAATGCTCTCTTTGAAAACCAAGGCAGAAAGTGATAGGTGGGGAGGAAGAAGGCAGGAACCAGCAGCAACCTGCCCTCTCTACCTATCTGCACAGGGCTGAAAAAAATAAATAAATAAAAGGGATGGAATGACACTGGCTCTGCTGGAACGGGATTGCCAGCCCCATGAGAAGCAGTGGGTGATGAAAGCTCTTGGTTTGTCCCATTTTCTCTCCTGCTTTCATCCCCAGTGTAGCCAGGCCCTTTACTGGGCTGCAGCCTGAGCCCCCAGCTGCCAGCCCCTGGCTGAGAGTCAGCTGTGCAGCAGAAAACAGATCTGTCTCTCTGGCCAAGGTCTTGCACCACCTGAGAGACCCATCCTGGTGTTACCCTCACGCGGCTCTTCCCTGGAAGGTTTGCATGGATCCATTTTGCAAACATCTTCTGTGGGAGGCAGGAGCATGGAGCCAGGCTCTGCTCAGTGATGCTGAGCAACAGGATGAGAGGCAAAAGGCAGAAACTGGAATGCAGGCAGTTCCACCTGAACATGAGGAAGAACAGGTTGCCCAGAGAGATCGTGGAGTCTCCCTCACTGAAATATTCAAAAGATATCCAGGAAGTGTCTGGAGGCAATCCTGTGCAATGTGTCAGAGGATAAACCTGCTCCCTGAGCAGGGAGGTTGGACCAGGTGATCTCTGTGGTCCCTCCCAACCTCTCCCATCCTGTGATTCCATTTCTCTGCCCCTCTAAGGCATCTGGGTGTTGCTTTGTTGTCCCCTCCAACAGCATCTCCTGACTGGAGGAACCTTCTGAAAACAGTTCTAACATCCAAACCAGATAAAGAGGAATGTGAATCCTCCCTGGTTCTTATTGCTTCCTCACTACTCAAACCTCCTTAGAGCAAAAGCACAGGAGAGAGAATTAATTGCACATTCTCATGTGCACAGCAGATGCTAGTAATTTGTTCAGTGTAAAACTTTTAAAGAAAACAAAACTGCAACACCAGAAAAAAGAAAAAAAAAGAGAAAAAGGAAAAAAAAATCTTGCATCTGTTTATGGAAAATAAGGGTCCTACCCTGCCTGAAATTATTATTTTTCTGTAAGAGGAATGAATAAAGCCTATCCTAAATAATTTTTCAGCTCACTGGGAAAGCATCTCAGCAATTTATAGTCAGATATTCATTGGAAATTGCCGAGGCATAAGCAGCACTACCTAACAAAAACAATCCTAACATTTCATGAAAGTGTGTAGGTGGAAAGATGCAGATACTGTATGGCACAATTAATTTTTCCAAGTAGTAAAATCACCCATGTTTCATAAGGGTCAGATTGAGAGAGTTAGGAAATGTTCCTCCCTGAAAATTATATTAAGATCAGGCAGTTTATTCTGCAGTTGCCAGAACAAATTAAAATTTACATATTGACAAAATTGCCCTGACAAATGAGAGCTCAGCTCCTCTGTAACCACAGCGAATATTTACATCCACTAGCAGGTCCCAGATGAGTCTGGGATTATTATTTTGGGTAAGAGAGGAGCACCACATTGTCACAGAATGGGTTTTTGGGTTGGAAGGGACTTTGAAGGCCATCTAGTCCAACCCCATGCAATAAGCAGGGACATTTCCCACTGGGTCAGGTTGCTCAGAGCCCCATGCAGCCTGACTTTGACTCATTATCACCATTTTACAACTCAGGAAACTGATGCATAGAAAGATGAAGAAACTTGCCCAAAATCACCCAAGGGCAGTAGCAGAGCCAGAAAACAAATTAGAATCCTGGGGTTGGGGACACTCTGTCCCTCTGGGAAGCAGCTTGGCTCCCTCTTGCCTCCACCAAGCTGAGAACACCCATAGGCCAACCCTGCCAAGGTGTAAACCTCAGCACCAACAAAGGACCTCCTCCCAAAACCTGCTGTGGACCACCTGCAGCAGACATGGATGTGTGGACCTGCATTCTTGCCTTCTGGGTGAATGTGGAGAAGTTGGACAGGTGTGACGGTGTTCACAGGGGTTTTCAGGATGAGGGAAGAGACGAGGATCTGTCTCCATATTTCAGAAGGCTTGATTTATTATTTTATGATATATATGTTACATTATAACTATAGTACAAAGAATAGAAGGAAAGGTTTCATCTCAGAAGGGTAGCTAAGCTAAGAATAGAAAAGAAAGAATGATAACAAAAGCTTGTGGCTCGTTCAGAGAGAGATCCAGCTCTGCCGTGACTGGTCACTAAATCCAAACATCCACACGAGACCAATCACAGATGCACCTGTTACATTCCACAGTAGCACAAAACCATTGTTTGCATTTTGTTCCTGGAGCCTCTCAGCTTCTCAGGAAGAAAAAATCCTAAGAAAGGATTTTCATAAAAAGATATCTGCGACACACAGGTGTCCAGAATTCCATCCTGAAGGTCACAAACTCTGAACACCCCCAGGACTCAGGGGAGCAGTGGCAGGGACACAACAGCCTGAAGCCTGCAAGAGGAGAACCACTCTCACATGCTTGGAAGGGTCACAGATTGATGCAGAGCTCCCTGAACTACTGGGAACCTACTCTTAGGTGCTCCAGGCTGAGCTTCTCAGGGGAATGCCCCAGCCCAATCACCCCTGCAGCACTTCAGAAACATGGAGAAGACACAATTCTTCCCCAGCACAAAAGGAGTGAGCCACAATTTGTCCTGGCCCATGAACACCTCAGTGCATGCAATCCCTTTTCTCCTGATCCATCCACCAGCTCACCATCCCAGTTACTATGCAGCAGCCAGATTAGTGTGGAGCACGTTTCCCTCCAGGATCAGCAATTCATCTTTCCTTGGCAGCCTCTCAGCTCCTGCAAAAACACTTTGTTCAGGCCTGCAGGGCTGGGAGTTTGAAGAAATGTTACTTCAGCTCCAGCACAGCCCAGTAAATGTGATTTGTGCCATTGATGGTAAAGGGCCATGAGCTGCCTCGTGATCCTTTCCACTGCCCTTTCCACTGCCCTGACAGTGCAAGAGCTCAGGGCACGCTAATACAGGAGGAAATGCACTAATAATAACACCATTTTGTGACATTTGGGTAATTGGTTTTATGAAGGGCTATAAATAAACACAGCTCAGGCAGCAGTTTGTGCATCCTTGCAGGAATGGTGGCAGTCCATCAGGGAGAAAAAGTGGCACTGCCACCCTTGCTCTAAACGGCACCAAATTTGTGTAAACATCACCAGAAGCTCCTTTTCCATCCCTCACAGGCTGAGATGTCCCTTCAAACAAGGTGTTATTTTGATAAACAGATAGCATCTGCCTTGGGAGCTGCAGGTACCTGTGCTGAGCTCTGCCTTGCAAGGGAAAGAGGAGCTTAGGAGAACCAAGGAACCAGACACCATCCTGAGACATCTGTCATTCTCAAAACTATTAGGTTTTGGTGCAGTCTGAAGGTCTTATCCACCTTTTATGGTACTGCTTAATAACAAAAATTGAGCATACCAGCAAAACTGACCTGTAAAAATAACCCTAAACTCATTACAAGTAAGACATAATGATAAAAGTCAAGTTACTCCTGAGATTAAATAAAATTAGTGAATTAAGTGTTCTCTCAGATCTCAAAATCCTCAAAAAATGGTACCTGGTAAAAAAATCCAGATAAAAAGGACAAAAGCCTCACACCTGAGTGTGAAAAAATGACTTTTCCTCTGCTCTGGCAATGGCCTCAGAGCATAGAGTTAGCTCTGACCAAGGATTGAACCATTCTATGTTAATAGAATGGTTCAATCACAGAAACCCAAAGGCTTCCTCCAATCTCACTGTTATTTTCTCCTTAAATTGAAGAGTAGGAAATAATAACCGTGAGTTTGTCTGTGCTCTTACTGAAGATTTCTTTCCAAACCCAGTAACTGAGGACTGAGAAGCAGCTGGTAACAAGACAAGCATCACTACAAACTTTCTGCTGTTCGGTGGCTGCTCAGCAGCTCTTTAGGGGCTGTTTTGCCCTCAGAGAAGAGATTTTGCCTTCCACCACCCCAAGCAAGCAGTGAAGAGAGGGGATCTTGTGCAGAGCTCTGGGGACTCCAAATAGGAAAAAGATTTTCTGAACAGTGTACAGGAGGGTTTGGAGGGGACATCCTGGCTCCCCCAGACACCACAGCTGGCACTTGGTCATGCAATCAAGATCCCCCATCCTTTACTCAACACTTTGTCTAAATTCACATCCATCTCATTAAACTCTGGCTGTTAGCAGAAAACAAGAAATTCAGCCATGCCTGACCTGGGCACAGGCAGGAGCATCCCCAGCCAAGCACTCCCAATTAATATTTGCACCTTTCCAACCTTTGCCATTTGAGATGAGACAATTTGCAGTTTTCCCAGTCTTGCATCAAAGTGGGGACTTTCACCTTCACAGGGAATGAGCTCTTAATTGATGGCACAACATCCCAGGAGTGAGCAAGCAAGCAGCAAGCAAAAAAAAAAAAAAAAAAAAAAAAAAAAAAAAAAAAAAAAAAAAAAAAAAAAAAAAAACCACTATCCTGATTTTCATTTCTTCTGCACAAGGATCCCAATTATGCCATATATCACATCATTTGCATTGCCACAACACAGCCTTTTATATCTGCTTGAGTTGCCAGCTATTTAATCTCAGTCCACCTTTAAAAAAATACTTGTAGAAAATGAGATGCTTGCTTTATGCTGATGCAGTTAAGGGGAGCTAATTTCAATTCCAAAGCAAACAAGATTTATGGAAGTCAATAGACTGAGGGGTCCAGGAGCCAACTAGAATAAGGCTCTTGTTCTGGTTTAATAATCCCTGGGACAGTCACAGGAATTTACATAAACTGAATTCTCCAGATCTCATCTAATTTTGGGCAGTAATTTCCTAGGGTTTGGAGGACATTAACCACTGATTTCAGAAGTGCATGTACAATTTCTGCTGGTTTTGCAGGTGGCCCTGAAACATATTTGGGGTAGCATAAAGACAGTTTCCCACTTGGTGCTTGTTTGCCAGTCACTGCAGAGTCACTGATTTACCTGCCCATTGCAGGATGTGCCTCTGTTCAGGAGCTCCAATATTTTCAAGCAGGGCATGTGTCAGCAGCTGTTTTTGGGGAGGCCATGCAAAGTTCTACAAAAGCACAATAGGCTGCATTTCAATTAGACCAGAGATTGTGACAGTGTTCACAGGGGTTTTCAGGTGAGGGAAGAGACAAGAATGTTGACTCCATGTTCAGAAGTCTTGATTTATTATTTTATGATATATATTACATTAAAACTATACTAAAATGAATAGAATGAAAAGTTTCATCTCAGAAGGCTAGCTAAGCTAAGAATAGAATAGCAAAGAATGATAACAAAGGTTTCTGGCTCAGCTCTCTGTCCGAGCCAGCTGGGCTGTGATTGGCCATTAATTACAAACATCCAACATGGGCCAATCACAGATGCACCTGTTGCATTCCACAGCAGCAGATAATCAATGTTTGCATTTTGTTCCTGAGGCCTCTCAGCTTCTCAGGAGGAAAAATCCTAAGGAAAGGATTTTTAATGAAAAAATGTCTACAACAAGAGATGTGAAGAGTCACTAAATTAATCTATCCTTAATCTATTATAACATCCAGATTCTGCTTCTTTTCTCATGGCAGCATACTGAAAAATAGCTGGGTATTTCACAAAAATAAGTTAATATTTTTCTATCTGATCCTGGTTTTTCCAAAGAGCTAAATGTAAGGAGATCTTTTCAGTGTAACGTTTGCATCAGAGCTCAGTAAGTTCACAGCCCTTCCCCTCACTCATTTATGTTGGTACCTGTATAAAATTTGTAGCAGGCACAAATACAATTTGTCAGTCTCAGGGTTAGACTGCTTCTCCAGGCACCTGCCAGGTACAAAGGATTAGTGGTCAAAGATGCTCATATTTCAATATCCCAATTCCCACACTTGCTTACACAGCCTCAGGGTTTCTGTTTGCAGGGACATGACTGACAGAAGCTCTCCAAATGTTTCCATCACATCTGAGCTATTGAGAATAACACATTTTCTATTACAGAATAGAAATCCCATAGCAACAAAACCAATCTTTATCATGATCTCAGAGACCATTGTAAACACTCCTCCACCTAGGGGCAGACACATTTGGATTTGCTCATCGCACTTACAACAAACAATTCTCTTCAGAAGCAGGACAAGAGGATGGGGTTAAATTAAACTTCTTTCAGTTTGCATAACACCTGGACACACTGACAGGTGTCTGCTGGCAGTGGAAATACCCAGGCAAAGAGCTGCAAAAACGGGTGCTGATCCTGCCAGAGAGTATCTTGTGAACATCCAGGATTCTGAGGGGAGGATTGATGCAGTCCCTCCCTCAGCCCCCCTGCCTGACCAGGGGACACCGATCTGTCCCCTCTAGTGTCCTTCTGCCCAGGTGATCAGAGCAGGCTGGATCAGACCTTCCTCCAGCAGACACTCGGAAGCAGATGGACCTGCTGGGATAAGGATCAGGGCTGTGGCAGATGCTTGGGGCTGCCTTCATTTTCCTGAGGGTAAGAAACCAGCTCATCCTCCATTCCTGTGCATCTCCTGTAAGATGCTGACCCCCTGTGGAAAGATTTTATGTTACATGTGTGAGGCTACAAGCGTTGAGAAAGGAAGGCATGACTTGGTCCCTGGTGTCTGGGGGATCCAGGGAGCACTTTTCCATGCTGGAAATTGATCCAATACTGTTGCTTGCCCTGCTCTTCCCTGCTAGCAATATCATGTGCAGCAGCAGTGCCTGTTTCTCTCTTCAAGTCCTGGGAGGCACAAGTGTGATTGTCAGGCATCTAGGTTTCAGGAAGGCTTGTGAAACTGTATCTTCCATGAGGTAATACAAATGCCTCAGTGAAATGCAGATACTAATGATTAAGCCGAGGGAGGAGCAGCCCAGAGGAACATCTGGTCACATCTGCAGCTGAAGTGCTGGTTTCAGATGCCATCTTCCCCAATGGTAGAGGCTCCCTCAACATGCTCTATAAAAATAAAAATCTTGTAAAAGTAAAACTAAATACATAAACCTTGCCTGCCTGGGCATTTCAGACCAAGTCCAGTGGAACGTGACCAAAACATGTCAGTCTGGGGCCAATGTTTAATTTCACACTCACTGCTCACTCTCACTGCTTCCCAATCAAACTGGCTCTGTTGGTAGATGGGGGATGCTCGGTGGAGCACCTGAAAACCTGTCAGGCATTTTTCCTCCCATTATCAGCTGAGAAGCTCTGCAGTTAGCACTGAGCTGACACTCTCTGTGACCAGGTGAAAAATTTGGTTTGGCAGGTCTCCTCCCTGGTGAATCTGACCTTCCAGACCCCTTATCCTCTAATATCTGCATTCCTTGCTTTCCTAGCACAAGCATCTGCAAGAAGCATTTCCTGCATTTGAAAAGAGTTTACAAGATCACAGAGCAAGTAAGTTTCTTGTCAGTTCTCCAATTTCCTATCAAACTGAGATCCCAGACAGTTTTGTTCATGCAAGCAGCTGGGCAAAAAGCATGTCAGAGCCGTAGAAACATCATGTTTTATTACTCTTTCAACATCTCACAGAAGAAATCATTTCCACTGAACCATCTGGGGTGTGCAGCAGACACTGAAAATGTCAGATTAAATAGGAAAAACATTTCCATCTATGTTATCTGGCTAACACAGAAAGCAGTAAAAAGACGTGCTGTTCAGCAAGGAAAAGGAGGTAATTAAAAATCTGTAGTCATCTTAACCAGTCCCATGGGTTTCACCAAGGGAAGGTCAGTGTAATTAGCCAACCTGCCCAGCCCAGCCATGCTCAGAGGCCCAAAACTAATTTCATTTTATATGTCATGGCTGGTCTTGAGAGAAGCCTGCCCCTGAAAAGTTCCCAAATGCCCCTTCTGGAACCAGCTCTGGGATCCCCAAGCTCACCAAGCTGGGATTCTGCCCAGATGGAGCTTGGTACATCCAGTGTCACCCAAGGGAGCTGCAACACGGTGTCTGAAGAGCATCTGTCCCATTGGCTCTGGAACTTCACAGCTGTATTTGTGAACCAAAGTCACCCGCAAAGCCCAGCCAAGCTTTCCTCCAGCCTCCTCCTGCTTTTAGCTAGTCCTGGCACTTGGAGATGGTAATTTTCCTCCAGGGATGCCAGGACTTCCCTCCTTGGCCCCACAAGAAGGGGAAAAACCCCACTACTCACCTCTACAGATGGAGACACCCCCTAGGACAAGGGAGAGGGGCATGCTTAGTGTAAGCATCACTGTTTCACTGAAATAACTCTTCTTTTGCTAACTTTTATACTCAAGATATAAAATCCATTCCATGACCTGGCCTGAGTCCAAATTTCTTCTGCAGCTGGATGCTGAAAAGCGGAGAGTTGGCAGGGCACAAGGTATGAAGTTTCCCAGCTCATGGGGAAGGGAGCACAGTGCCTCCCCACAAGGCATGGTACAGTGAGGGCATCATGAGCCACTGGGGGATCTTCTCCAGCTGGAAACAGGGAAAGGTTTTCCCCATCATCAGCCCTGTGCTCACACACACACACATCTCCCTCCAGAAAGCTTAAAAATAGGGTCCAGCACACGTCCCAGCTTATCACAGGGATGAGCAGCTGAGCTTCTCCTTTTCTTCTTCTCCCTGCTGCAAAATCCCACCAGCAGGAGCCCACCAGCTCAGGGAGGTTGGGCAATGCCCTGTGAGTGAGTGATGATACAGAGGAGAGGTTTCAGCATGTGTCACCTCAAGCCCTGGGTCCTGCCCCAAGGTCTGCTGCCCCAGTGAGCCGTAACTCATGCCAGAGGGTCAGCAGGGAGACACTCAGAGGGGATTTGCACCATGAGCCTGCAGGTTTGCTGCTCTTCTCAGGAAGAGTCCTCCTCCTCACCCTTCCTTGCCCAGCTGGGATGATGCTGCCCAGAGAGGAGAAATAGGCACCTGTCCTCCCTCCTTCTCACCTGCAGGCCACCACTAAAGCTGAGCATGGAAAGGCTCAGCATTGCCAGTGATGAAATTTAGGACACTTTCCTACTCAACCCTGCAGAAATGATCTCCAGGTGATCATCCCACATGATGGGTGTTGCATCCCACAATGAAAGGGACATGAAGTCTTCTCTCTCCTGTGTCAAGAGATAAATTCCAAGATTCAAAACTGGATGTGTATTTGATTGGTAAATTGACCTTCTGAGGGATCCACACTAGGGAATCTAAGGCATTGCATGCTAACAATGAACACAAACAGCCAAGCATGTTTAAATACCCCTGAGAGGTCTCCATGCCTTAGGCTAAGGATACACCATGAGTACTTTCACATCAGCAACACCACTGGGTGGCCCAGACTGAGGCTGCAGGGTGATCCAAATCCTCACATGGTCATTTCCTTCCATAATTGCAGGAATTTGCCATTTCAGCTGTGTGCACAGGGAAGTGTCCATACCTGGAAGGAGTGCTGATACAACTTCAAGATTCAGAAAAACCCTGTAGGGCAACAACCCAGGGATCAGCATGAGCAGGGAACAATGAGCCAGGAGCTGGGAGCCACAAGTCCATGTGAGCACAGGTCTGCAAGGGCAGGCACTACGAAGGAGAGCTACACTTCTCATATGGCTGCCCTAAATCTGTCCCTGACAACCAGAGCCAAGAAAAAGCCTTGGATTCATGAGCTGTAGCAGCAGCAAAGCTCTAATCCTAAGTTTCAGGAAGAATATCCCCAGAATTGATATATGAGATGCAAAGCAAAGTAAGAGACTACATGAAACAAACACTTCCCTGGTCACCTGTTCATATCTGACAGCAACATTTAAAAAAGTCAGGCAGAGAATGCAGCTAAAAAATGAGGGCTCAGTGTTCAGCTGGCCCAGTCACTGCCAGCCAGCCAAGCAAAAAGACCTGAGAAGCAAAATGCTCTTGGCAGGGGAACTTCCACTAATGCTCTCAGGCTGCTGCAAATGCAAAGCAATACAGCCCACAGCGGAAGATGTTTAAATTAGGTCAGGCTCTGCTTGGCACTCCTCCAGGTGGGATAATCACCAAGGCTGACACTCAGGAGTTTGTGAGCTGGGGTAATCTGTGCCATTCATTCATGCCCTTAGTCACTGGCATTTCAACAGGAAAATGCAGCACCTCCAGATTCAGGAGCTCCTAACACTAAAACTCTCATCTTCTCTGGCACAGCCACTTTTTTCCACAAGCTGTTGAACAATAAATACAACAATGCTGGAAATGCCTCCTTTTGCCTATCTGCACCTTTCTTTCCAGCCTAGACTCTCTTTGAAGGAGACCTGTGCAATTACCCACCCTCAAGCCAAGAGGACAGAAAATTAACAGAGGCAAACTCACCCAAAGCATGAGGGAATCCCTTCACCACTGCCTTGTGCTTGTGCAGATGGAAGCCAGGGAATAGAATAACCATGTATGAACTGAGGAGACTAAGAAGGACACCTGAGGGCACCTGAGCAGCCTGACCCAGCATTTCCAGGGTCAGCAGAGGGAAATGTGCAGAGTCACTGACCTGGATGGCAAAGAAAAACCAGGCCACCTTCAGTGCAGGGCACTGAGAATGGGGTGACAAGGAAGGGAAAGAGGGATTTATTCCTATTGGATCTGAGCACAACCCAGGTGTAGATATTTGGTGTCAGGCAACCGGCTCATCCTCCCAACATCAACCAAGGTGTTGCCTAACGTTCACTGCAAGCTTGGCAAACCCTAACAAATGATGGGAAGTGGCATTTCCCTCGGGAGGAAGAACAACCCACAGAGGATTCACTCCCAAGGAGCTGGACTCACTGTATCCACAAGTGAGATTCACACCAAATGGAATTTGGAATGTATTTTTTTACTTCAAAATACAGAAAAGCAAAAACACAAGATAGAGCATTTCCTACTTAATCAGCACTGTGAAAAAAAAAGAAGCATCTCCATTGTTCACCTCAGCACCTTCACCCAAGGCTCTCTCTTGACCTGGCACTTCCCCTACTACCTGAAAATGCAATTTTATCAAGGGAAGCCTTCTCCTTCCTCACAGCCTTAGAACAGTACAGCAGCCAGCACCCAAAACCATTACAGCTCCAGCCAACCCTTCCAAGATCAAGAATTCTCCAAAGCAGAGTTCCTCCAGTGAAAACAGCTAAGCTTCCATCTTTTACCCAAAACTGGAGGCCAGGCTAAGGTACAAGCAGGGATGGTTTGTCTCCTCTGTGATCAGGACCCAATATTCCTTCTCATCCCATTCTTAGGTGACAACTAAAAGCAAACCCTCCCTCCCAGACAGCAGAAGATCAAAGAAAACCACACATCATGGCAATTATTAATTAAGTTTTTATGTTTACAGTAGTCACTTAACATGGATACCAAGTGGTTTTAATAAGAATTCTGATACTGGAGTGAATTCATTGGGAAAACTGTAGAAGACCAAAACAGCTGCTCTAAAATTGTCATTCCAAAGAAGAAAAGATTGAGATCATACTGTGCTTTAAAAGTGAAGTTACATGGTTTAATTTGCATAGCACAAGCATACATCAGTAGCCAGGTCACAGGCTTTGATAAAGCCCATCTCCATTTGTGTTATTGCCTTTTTCTTTTCAATCTGAACTGGCTGCTGGCCTCTGCTGGAATCTAGGCAGGCTTACTGGCACTTGCTCTCCAGCAGCTCCACTTGGTTTCTCCAAGGAACATTCAACACCACAAAGTTGCAGATGGTGTGCTAAGAAAAGAAAGAAAAAAGTAGTTAGGAAAATAAGTGCCATTTACAACTGTTCTTCACCCCTGTGGCTCTCTACACTTGCCCTCTCCAGACAAGTATTGTGGAGCAGCACTCTTGTGCTCAGAGCAAGTCACATCTCTTAAATAAACCCTAAGAAATAAAGCTGAGCAGTCAGCACTGCTGTCAGTCAGGTTATCTCCTTTATGCACTCACACAGGAAAGCATTCAGCATTGTTAATACTCAAACATAAGCCCACAGGCACAACTAAGCCACTTGTGACAAATCATTGCAGTTTCCATAATGGCACACACCAGTTTTGTGCTTCTCTTATGTGCAGCTACACCTCTCACATATGCAGGAACAAAGAGCACATACATCCCTGTTGCTGCCATCAACAGAAGGAATGAGGCCAGATGTAGGCAGACACGTTTGGTGCTCCCACCCAAAAAGCTCAAGTACTCATTACAAAATGCCTGTGTAACTGCTTGGTGGGCACAGGGAGATGGGGCAATCTGCTTCTTGTAGGCAGTGCTTTGGCCAAAGCTCTATTCACAGCAGCACAAGTCTCACAGGAAAGCATGCCAAGCATGTTTACATCACCATGGGAAAGAAGAGATGAGAATTCTGAGGAGCCTGGACTGAGAGTCAGAAGGCCTGTAGGCCTGACAGAGTTTCCTCAACAAACCCCTCTGATCCAGACCAAGACTGCTTCTGAGGAGGACTGAGACACATGCACTGCTCCAGCCCAAGCATCATTAAAAAACAGCCAAAAGGCTCTGCCTTCTCTGACATCAACTGGTAAGACAAGTTCTGCAAGGGCACAGCTTGCCTTGCCTTGTTAAATATAAAGGCATAAGGTCTCTGATGTCGGCTGAGGCAGACAGGGGACACTGACCACAGCCATCTGTATGAAGCCAGTGGGACAGGGCTGGAAATTGGGAAAGGTGGGAGTCAGCAGGCTGTGCCACGGAGCCTACCTTGGCCATCTGGGGCTCCTCGTGGAAAGCACAGTGCTGGATATCAGTTGCTGGCTTTGTGCAGGTTGTCCGGGCAATCTCCACTTCCATTATGTACTTGACTCCGGCCACGATCTGCAACAAGACAAGCAGGCGGAGGCGGCTTTACTCACAGCACGCGGGGAAGGAAGGGCTCTCTGCCGAGGGACGCCTGGCAGGAGGGCAGGCAGCGATACTGTTACATGATGGAAAACAGACTGTGAAAGCACACGGGGAATTGGATGTGGCAACCTCCATCAAAGAGGCACTTGGCACCTCCTCAGGAACAGGAAACCAAATCCAAGTAAACAAGTCCCACAAAGCAGCAATAAACAGAGACATGTGTTAACCCATGAGCAGCGCAGCGAAGCCACTGGCTCCTTCCACAGCGCGCAGCACTCAAGGTCACTCAGACTATGAGAAACCAGGATATAAAAATAGAACTTCTATCCACCTTTTGTGGGGAAAAAACCGACAGCTTGCAGAGGCCCCCGGGCTAGCGCTCTGCCCTTTCTGCACAGGAATCCGGCCGGCCTCAGCTCCAGCCCCATAACAGAGAGTGCCGCCGCCGGTGTCTCACCTGTCTCTGGGCGCTGATGATCCGCACCACCCGGCTGGTGTACATGTCGTTGCTGGCCCTGTTGTACGCCGTCATGGCGAACTGCAGAGCCCGCTCCAGCCCCTCATCGTTCTCGGGGTCCTCGATCGGCTGCGGGCCGCCTACCAGCCGCGGGCGGAGCCCGGCGCCCCGCACGACGCCGGCGAAGAAGAGCAGGGCCGCCGCCAGCAGCACAGCCACAGACACTCGATCGACCGCCATGGCTACGTTCTGCCAGCTCCCCCTCACGGCCGCCGCCATTTTAAAGCCGCGGGGCGGGGCGGGCCCGGCGGTGTTTTGGGCTGAGCCCCGGCCCGCCCCGCCCCGCCCCGGCCGGGAGCCCCCAGTCCCGCCGGCGTTGGCCGAGGACTTGCGCAGGGTCGGGGAGCGGGGGGGCAGAGTGGATGATGATGATGATGATGCTTTCCCGCACGGCAAGCTGGAGGCTTTTCCCAGACTCTGCCTCCTCGTGGGTTATCCTTGTGCTTATTTCCCTCTGCTGCGAAGGGAAAATACAAGCCACAGAGCATTTTAAGCTACCGGTGTTTTGTTGCCAGCGCACAACACCTTGAGTAATTTCCTACCTCTGCCTCCGCAGCGCTGGTGCTGCCTCACCTACGCTTCGAGGGGCCGGGGCGGCTTCCCAGACAGACGGCTCCGCTTCCCGTCTGCTCCCTAAATACCAACATTATCTCCCTCGTCCCATCAGGAGCCCTAAGTTTGGAAAGACAGGACTTAATATAGCATGAGGGAGCCAGCTCCAGTGAGATTTAATGCCTCACGGAATTGTTAGGCTAAAAGAGGAGGAGGAGGTTTTGCACCTGAATATCCGCAGCTTGCCTTGTGATGGAAAGGGTTTGTCTGCTGACTGGAATATGCCTGCATGCCAGCTATATCCAGCATGGAAAAATCCCTGCAGTTGGCAACAAGCTGAGCTATCAACACTGACAGGACATTGGGGTAATTCTTGTAGCAAGAGAAATAATCACAGAATGGCTTGGGCTAGAAAAGACCTCGAAGATCATTTCACTCCAACCCCCTGCCATGGACAGGGATACTTTCTGCTAGAGCAGGCTGCTGGAAGCCCCAGAATGAACACCACCAAAATCACCCGCCGACACCCAAACACAAACAAGCTGCATTTGTTGGCTATTGACAGTCCAAACCCCATGAAATCAGGACTTGAAACAAAGCAATTATGAGAAGGAAAAAAGGCTTGGCAAAAAAATTATGTTCTGATGAATAAAGAGTAACTGGTTCATGAAATAAAGCTGTATTTTGTCTGTTTGTTTCTGCAGGGTGCAACAATCTTGCTCTATCAGAGGTGCTTTTTAAAAAATATAAAACAGAAATTCATGAATAACCACATAAACAAAGAAGCCGGTAATTAAAGAACTTACCAAGCAGCAGAAGACTCATGATAACATTGCAAAAGTTTGTAATACTGTGTGCCATCAGTATAACTAGAAAAACAGTAGTTTAACATCTTTTGTGGTTGATATTTGAGCAATATCCAACATATTTTCATCTGCCTTTTTGTCTATGATTCAATTTTGCTCAGGACTGCTGTTATGGATAATATGTTAATTCATGCTGAAAGAGTTA
>JAHXMQ010012337.1:31927449-31990527 GCA_020466415.1 Ammodramus savannarum pratensis
TGATAAAATTGGCTTCCGAAATTGATCATTTATAACAACTGCTAAGCTTTTTATGATACCAGGCTTACTAATTTCTCCAGATAATGGCTACATCTCTTGCCCTTTCTCTTGACATCCCTCATATGTCTTTCACCATTCAAAAATATAGTTGTCAAACACGAAAATTTCACTTTTACAACTGTAACCATTACAATACGTGCAGAAAATCCTTCAAACAAATGTTCTGTAGCCTCCAGCCAAAGCTTCTGTATGGGCACAGAGATCCTGTAAAGTGGAGTCAGCCAGGCCACTGTCCAGTTGGAGAGTTATATGGACAGCTCTGTGTCTGTGGGACTAAAAGATAAAATGTCCCTTTGAATTAATTGGAAGGATTTGTAGGATCGAGCCCATAAAGACAGGGACAACAGAAACGGCAGATGGAAGTTGGATGGCAACATCAATGCGTAGTGTTGCTGTGGGCCATGTGCCCAGGGTAGTTTTCAAGGCACAAAAATAAACCTGGGGGCTTGTGTTCTTAATGGAAAGAGTGTGTTTAAGTGTGTTAATTTCTCCACTTTGCAATTCCTAACGTGTACACATTTCCAGAGTTTGGTTGAACTTCCCAGAAAAATCTCCATTGTGGCAGCCCCTCACTCTTTATCTGAGCACCTCCCCTCCAGGCCTGCTATCTGCATTTGTCTAAAGATAACAGCCTTCCTTTGGCTGGCTCCTGCAGGGCTGCAAAGCACAGCCTGCAGAGCTCTAATCTCTGCATGGCTCTCACATGGAGGAACAAGGGCTTTTGTCGTCATCACTCACTAATGAGATAGCAAACCTCAGAACGAGAAAAATAATCACGCTCCCTACAGGTAGGAGATTACCTTTGAAATATCTCAAACCCAATACAGTCTAAATGCCTTTTTAATCTGCTTTTTGACTCCTTTTTAAAATACATCAATCATAAATTAAGGTTAGATTTCCAAGTTTTCCTCTGTCAAACTGGCTGCCAGAACCAAATGCACGGTTTGCATATGATCACATGAGTCCCAGGGGCTGAACCCAAAAAAAAGGCCTCTTAAGCAAGATAGTCAGCAGTTTATGAGATGGGTCTGAGAGTGATTCAATACCAAAGGCAAAACTATTTCACTGCAGTAGAAGAGTGTCCTCTGCTTATGGAAACAAACCCATCCCACATCAGTTTATTCAGTGATGGTGGGAGAAAGAGTCTCTGCCTGCTTCTGAGACTCATGGTCACCACTCCCTGCTGTGGCATGCAGAGGCGTTCTTTTTCAGGAGAGGAATGGAGGCAATGCCATGACTTGTCCACCCAAAGAAAACCAGGTCTGTGTCTTGTCTCTCAGCTTCAAAAGAAAATGAATTTGAAAGTGCCCAATGAAATAGCACACAGCCACATCTCTTCTGGATGTACACACATGCCTTCACATACTGGCAAGCTCTTGCCACAAGCCAAAAGCCAGAAGTGGCTTTTCCAGATAGGCTGCAAGGTGTTTGCTCAGCTGAAAAACAGTAAATGCCAGGAGAGGCTTCAAGGGTACCAAAGGGCTGCTTTGAACATATTTCTGTGGTGGCAGTAACACTGGATTAGTAAAGACCCCTCTCTCAAGTTCAAAGACTCCTATATAAGCTTAGCACTTAGTGCTGAGTGCACCTTTTGGACAATTCAGCGGGAATAGAACTGTTGGGAAACACAGGCTCTCAGTCTGGGTGTTGAGCCCTCTTGAAAGCACAGCCTTAGATTTCTTGGGAACAGAAAAAACAAGTAACAGAAAAGAAGTGCAGGTAGCACTGAGGGCTGTTCACTCACTGGTGGTCACTTCTAGGAATTAAGTGCCAAACATGTCCCAGCATTGATCTCAAGTAGGTCAATGATTATCACCCTGCAAACAGGTCAGGGCTTACACAGCCCTCTGCTGAGCCCCAGGCTGCTCACATCACTTGTGGGGTGACAGCAGCACCTGCTTTGAATCCCTTTCCCTTATGCTAGTGCAGAAGATAATCTGCCTGTAAGAAATGCGTATTCACTTGCAGACATCTGCTTAGTAATTACTGCAGTTAATCTGCCCTTATGCCCATGAGGGGAGGCTTGTTGTTTACACACAAGCAGAAAACAAAGTAATTGGCAGCAGGAAAAGCTGCATTTCAAATAACTGCATGTAATCAATTATGGTCAGATTGTGCAACTGAAACAGTGAGCCCACAGTACTGAAAGTGGCTGCTGGTTTAAGTGAAGTACTGGTGCACTTGGGATTTTAGCAAAAAATCCCTCTGCAGCAGAATCCTTTTTTTACTCTGAGAAATATAAGTACCAGCACAGCAATACCATATATTCAAAATTATCACCAGAGATTTTCTGCAATCTGGTGCCTTTGATGGCTACACATAGCTTGTATTTACTAAGAATAATTTGGTCATTCTCTTTTCCCTGTATTCTTCATCTTATGTATTTGCCTCAGCCTGCAGGAGAAGTAGCTTTGCTGTGCGAGATTTGTGTTCATTAGATCTTATTACATGTTTTTTTCTTCCCCAGGAATTGTTTCCCAGAGTTGACAAGAAAATGACTTCTGTCCTTGGTCTCCAATCCAACCCAAAGCACAGAGTGCATGTTTGAGTGTAGCTTCTGAGGAACACCAGTGACTTCACATGACTAAGAAGAAGCCTTAAATGAAGTGTATGTTTGTGTGTTGTGCAGAAACTGGCCCTCCAGCAGCCTGCTGGGATAGTAGACTGGGATACAAGGAGTATCCCAGTATGCTCTGAGGCTTTGCAGATCCCTGGGAGCCCTGAGGGGAAATCAATAGCACCATGTCCATGCAGAGTTCCCCCAAGCTCCCCAGGAGCTGGTTCACAGTCACACCACTCTTGTTCTCTCCTTAAATCAAATAATTTCTCCCCTCCCTCAGCAGCAGCTTGTAGTGTAACTTCACTACTTCCAACTCCAAGGGCTTCAGGGAATAGCACAAATTTGAGTGTTTACTCAGCATGGTGTCACACTTTAACTACATATTTATGTGAAAGCCCTTTTTCAAGAGCAAGACTATAAATCCCTAATCCTTGCAAGAAAAAACAATTAAAAGGCCATCCAGGAGCTCAAGTTTTCCTTGGTTCAAATCAGCTCCTCTGCTGTGATGCCAGCAGAGCCAAGCCAGATGCCAGACTGCTTTGGATTGCATGGCACTGCACAGACACAGTTGTTTTTTTTTTTATTCTGGAGTTGGGGAAGTTTGATTATTTTGTTTGATTTTGTTGTTTTGTTTTTAGGAGACAACTGTTGTGCTCTCAAATAAAAGATTTCTTATTGAAAGACAAATCAAAGGTGCATTCCCTAGGTATTTTCACAATCCCCATATACAACCAGAGGTACAATCTCTGTTTCAAGCTTTGAAGTGGTTGCAGTTCCTGCCTGCCCAGCATTTCAGAGCAGAAAACTCTGCCTGGTTAAGGCTTTATTGCAGGGAATGGGGAAGCAAGACTTGAATCTATGAAACATTTGAGTGCTGAGAACAGCCTGTTCTCAAGGCGCTGACTTGCCAGCAGGATTCCTCGCTGCTTCTCATTAGGAAGGATTTAAACTCTTTTCTACATTGTGCTTGTTGGATTTGAAGCATGGGATGGGGCAGGGATACCTACTGTGTTTAACAATTTCAAAAGAAGAATCATCAAGGTAGCTTGCAAACAAAACCAGTCACCCGTACCAGACAAACTGGGATACTGGCCACTAAGACTTTTCCCTCAAGAAGGAAGTGAAATTGTGAATAACCTCAAAATTCATCTCACCAGTGGCTCACTTGCTGCTCTATGCATGCACACCCAGCAAAAACACCAGCCCGCTCCAAAACATGAAAGGGCCTTGCAGAAGAGTATGATTGTCACACATAAATAAGATCACTGCATCAATTACCATAATTTAATTAACATACAGTTAATCTACAGGCCATGCTGCAGGCCACATTTATAGTTATCAATCCTTCAGGTTTCAGCAAGCTCAAGTGCACAAGACTCACTTTCAGAGCAGTATTTTTACTCAAAGTGGTTATTTGTGAGTGAGGCAACTGCTTTGTATCCAGTAGCTGCTGTCAGTTCCCTCCAGTTCAAAAGTTTCAGTCATCCAAGCAAGGAGACAGAAAACCACAGCAGATCACTGCACCCAACACAGTGGATGACACAGAGGTGTAAAATGTGACCAGCATAAGCCTTAAGAAGGAATCTTAGGAGGGTGGAGGGAATAACAAAGAATGGGTCACACCGCTATGGAGGGCAGCACTTACCAGTGGAGCTGTTCACAAAGACTTGCACAACATTCTCCCAGCAATCTTATATAAGATATGTCTGTAAAAACCAGACCTAATGCACTAGATTAATCTGAACAGGAATAATTAAAATGTGTAAACATAAGGAGAAAAAAATAAAATTGTGACTATTGAAAAAATAAAATTCCTTCTCAGATTCCCAGCTGGCTAATAATTCTTTGATGAACATGACAACAGGGCAAGGACAAGGAAGCTTTCATTTCACTGCAGTTTACTGGGGAGTTGTGTCCAGCTCCTGTAGGAATAGCTGCATGGATCAGGTGTCTCATTGCTAAGAGCTCAGCCACAGTGCTGTGGTGTTGGTGGACCAGAATCCCAGGATGGGTCAGCTTGGAAGGAACCAGTGGGTCTATGTGGTCAAGCAGGGTCATCCAGAGCACATGGCACAGGACTGTGTCCAGACTGTTCTTGAGTATCTCCAGTGAGGGAAACTCCACAGCCTTTGGCACCTGCTCTCCCTTTGGCAATTCCTAACGTGTACACAGGGCAATTCTCTGAACACACTTCCAGACCCTGGTTGAACTTCCCAGAAAAATCTCCATTGTGGCAGCCCCTCACTCTTTATCTGAGCACCTCCCCTCCAGGCCTGCTATCTGCATTTGTCTAAAGATAACAGCCTTCCTTTGGCTGGCTTCTGCAGGGCTGCAAAGCACAGCCTGCAGAGCTCTAATCTCTGCATGGCTCTCACATGGAGGAACAAGGGCTTTTGTCGTCATCACTCACTAATGAGATGGCAAACCTCAGAACGAGAAATATAATCACGCTCCCTACAGGTAGGAGATTACCTTTGAAATATCTCAAACCCAATACAGTCTAAATGCCTTTTTAATCTGCTTTTTGGCTCCTTTTTAAAATACATCAATCATAAATTAAGGTTAGATTTCCAAGTTTTCCTCTGTCAAACTGGCTGCCAGATCATATAAGGTAGTATAATGAATATCAAAGTTTCCATATGTTCATATGAGTCCCAGGGGCTGGAACCTGAAAAAAACCCTGCAATTTATTATGAGATGTCTGAGGGAAAACCAAATCCATGAGGCTGTGAGGATACATCACTGCACCAGCCCAGCAGCAACACGTCATATGCAGAGATACTTATTATGCAAAATAGGTTTCTTATAGGACTAAGAGTAAACTAATAAAACCATCCACATAGAAACACACACAGACACCTATCAAATGAACAAAATCCTTCCTGGGTGAGAGCAAGAAGGGGAATAAAAATTATTACAGTGTGCTTCTGTACCCTTGAGAGATTTTTAAAAGCCCAAATGCCACTCAGCTGTTTGAGCATGACTTTCTAATTCTGTAGGCAGTCTGGATAATGTACTGACATTATGCATTCAGCCCTTTTCTCCCTGTGCAGGGACCTCCAAAATCAGAGAGGACAGAATGAAGTTAGGCAGCTGGGGTGTGGAATTAAGTAACCACATTGGCACTTGGTATTTTCTCTCCAGTTACTCTGAATCATTTGGTGTCAGGCTGAAGTATTCCATAGGGCACTTGGATGCTGGCTGTTAAGCTTCAGGACTCCAGCTGATCAGTTTTTTAAGTCGTAGGAAATCACTCAACAACAAAAAGGCCTGATTACCATGGCTGCACTTCACTGGGAAAATAGAAGCAGCTGAGCGTGCCTTGAGGCAGTCATCACAAGGACATCACAGCCACTTCAGCATCAGGCAGCATTATCCACCCACAAGTCCTGCTGTGCTGAGCAAAGCAAAAGCCTCACTGTGCCCAGTTGGTACAATGGAAGAAGCCTAGAGGGTTTACAGCCCAGCACTTCAGTTCTGGGCTCCAGAACACACAGGCAGCCACATAATGCCAGTCTCTTGGGTGGGGTAATGCTTTCTTGATGCAAACAGCAGAAGCAGGAGTAACATTTTAGCTATCCTTATCTTTCAACAATGAGGACATATCTCCTGACCCCTTTGTTGGCTTCCTAGGAAAAAAATTAATTCTCCCCCAAAATGCTCATCTAAACTACTCACAAAGACACCTCGTCTTTTTCCTTCAAATTCCAGCACAGAACTTTGCTTGGATGAAAAGCTAAAGCAGTGGACAGGAAGACAGTGCCTCCGCCTGGATCTTGCTGTTCCTGCCATACAATGAGAAACTCAGAGTGGTTAAAAGAGCTGCTTCCTCCTCCTGGACTGGTGCCTTTGCAGACACTGACAAGGAGTTCAGTGTTTACATGCCACACCCCAAGAAATCATTTGGAGTTCTCAGGACTGAGGCCAGCTTATGCTGTGTGAGGACTGTCCTGTAGGATCTTTCTACATTGTTCTTGAAGATCTGATCCTTCCTGGAGAAGTAAATGGTGAATTTGAGGAGCTGCCAATATGGCCATTAATTGAACTTGTAGTACAATTGATAAAGCCACTACAAGCAAGGTTCTTCCAAGAACACACAAAATAGCTGAAAACATTGAACCAGATTTGACTCGAGGCCCAGAATCCAGAGAAAGAGATTGAAAATATGCCATAATACCTCTCATTTAATCTCATTAGTATTTCTTTATTTCTTCCCTCAGCATATTTTCTTTCAGTCACAGGAGGAGAGTCCCTCCAGGAGGTCATTGTTAATAAACTGAAAACTGAAATTTATGTACTTCTGAGTGATCAACATCAAGGACTTGTTCCATGCATGCAATAATCCAACCTCACATGTGATTAACAATGTCCCCTTTAATAATGGTCAGGAATGCAGGCTCTCTTCCCTACCACTTTGAAGGATTTTGGCTGTAAAAGGGTCCAGCATTTCAAGGGCACCTCAACAGTCTAAAGTTTGGAGGTAATTCACTCTGTTGTTGACACAGCCTTGCACAAGGCTGAGGGGTGTTTTAATCCAGGTGAAAACCAGGCTATCATCTCCTTAGCCAGATGAAGGCAGCTGCTAGGCTGCAGTTTCCAGAATCACAAGAGAAACTGAGTCTCACCATTCCTATTATCAATGCTGGCCTGCAGGCTGCTTTAGTAGAGTAAAAGAAGGTTGCGGACCTCTTACAATCATAGAGATCATTGCAGAAAAAATGCAGAAAATATCTGTATGGTACCTCACTGCCTGAAACTCAGGGACTCCAACACCTGCCTCTACAAGTCCTTAAAGAGACAACTTAGAAACTCCCATCTGCTTCATCGTGAGCAAGACTAGGGACCTTCCAAGGGGGTTTCTATAGCCAAGTGAGCATTAACCAAGGGCAGGAATCATGTGGGTGGCCAGTGAATCCGCCTCCTTAAGACACAATGCCTGTGTAACTGGACATTCCCAAGCACAAGATTTGAGGAAGAAAGAGCACAAGGATTCTCACTGTGAGAGAAGCAATACCAGGGGGGAAGCACAGCCCTTTGCATGAAGCAGAAGTTGAGGTTTGCTGGGAATCCACAGAACAGAGGAGACTGAGGGAGCAGCCAAAGAATCATGAGAGACCTCTAAGCTGCCCCTGTTTTGCTCCCTTTCTGATTCCAAATCTGGCAGGGTCCAGAGATGCCTCCAGCTCTGACCCCTTGCTCTTCTCCCATCTCTACCTGGGCCCAACCAGCTCAGTCACTGTGTGGACTTAGAGCTGGGGTGATGTGAAGGCTGTGGCAGAAGGGAGATCCCACTGAAGACAGAGGCCTCTGCAGAACTCTCTGACCCTGATCCCACATGAAAGCCATTTCTCTAAAACCCTCTCACCCATGCTCAAGAGAACAGCCCAACCAGTCCCCCAACAAGCCATTCTCTGTTGTGAAGCCCACACTCTTGGATTTAGATGGTGGAAGTGTCCTGCACTCCAGGAGTCATGCAGTCACCAAACAGCTGAGATTAGAGATTCTGAAAGGAAAAATACCCCAAAAAACAACAAGTAGAAATAAACCAACAGTTGTTCTCAACTGAGTTCCAGGCCAGAAAGAAAGAAATTAAATGATTTATGGAGGGTTCTCAAGCAATCATTAGCAGGGCTGAGACCTGGGACCCAAAGGTTCAATCATGCATTTTTTAACTCTTGGACATATCCCAGTCTTGGTAAACAAGTAACTCTTGTTTCTGCAGCTGCTGCTTTTAGGCTGGAAGCAGTTCTCATCTGTCTCTCCCCATGTGTGTGTTCCCATTAATACCAATTTTAAAAGAACATTGCTGCTTTTTCATTGCCATCCTTGCTGCCAGCCACATACCATTAAACGCAATAAATAAGAGGCTTTAGTTGTAATTGTGGCTTTGCCCTTTTTGTAGAGAAGGCATCCCATGAAGACTGACACAGCTGAATACCTGCCTAAGCCCACCAATTCTCTCAGCAGGAATTTTCAGAGAGAAAAATTAAATTGTAGCTGTATAATACATTGAGCAGACAATGCCGGTGATTATCCAGAAAAGATCAAAAAGCACCAGCAGTGCTGACTTCCAAAGGGGCATAAAGTGTTCTGAAGAGTTACCCTGCAAAGGATGACAAGGCCCTTCAAGACCACACATATTTTGTCCCTTTTACTCTGGCAAGGCCTCTAGGGCCAGACCAGTCCTATAAAATATTGAAGACATCTCACATTTTCTTGCAGGTGTGCATATTCCACATAAGCTGGCAAGTGCCTCCTTTCCCTCTCTGTCCCAAGCCATGAAAACTCTGGCCAACCTCCCAGTGCAGTCCCCTGACTGTGTGACAAGTGAGCATTCCTTGGAACTCCACTGCCCAAGTGAGTCCCACTGAATGGGGGACTGTCATTCTGCTTTCCCAAAATCCTAGGTATTCCTGCTACAATTCACAGCATGGCCAGGAAATTGCCTTCTTTCCCTTCTTAGCCTCCTTAGCAGTCAGGCAACCCTTGTGGATGTTGCAAGTGGCCTCTTACAGTGGGATAAGAAAGCCCTGTGGCTCAGACAGACTCATTGTCCCCCCTTGGCAGGGTCAGGCTGAGCAAGCCCACCCCACAGGCAGTTCCAGAGAGGCCTTTTATTTATGTGGAGTGAAGATTGTGGTGTCAGCCAAGGCCAGGAGGAAGCAGTGGCTCTGCAGCAATAAATACAAATCAGGAAACATGTCAACCAGCAATGTGCTGACCTAGGGCATGGCTGTGAGGAAGTGCAGAAATATTCTCCAGTGAGGTGTCTTTGTAACACAACACCCCCAATGCCAAGTGCAGAGGAGTCAGGATGAACCATGGAAGGGGAAGTAGAGCAGAGAGATGCCAAATTCTGTAAAGGCATCCGGGGTCACAAGTGAGGTCACATTGCTTGCAAATCCCCACAGCCACAGGTCCTGTCTGCAACTGTGCAAGGCCAGTGTTTTCCAAACCTCTCCTTGACATCTGTTGGAGAACTAGGGAACACAGAACCCACATTTCTGCTTTATCTGGGAAGTATCTTCTTGATTTTTCTGGATGCTTCAGGGATATACCTCCAAAAATGCATGTGCACTGGGGGCTACCAGGAGACATAAAAGCCAGCAAGCCTTCTGCTCTTTTCCAAGCTTCCTTCCCACAGGGACAAGAGTTCAGTGCTGTTCTTGTGTTCTCACTGGGCTCCTTCCATCTGAGTCATTGAATTCACACACATCTCAGAGTGCATGCAAAGGCAGTCTCCTTTTCTTCCAAACCTCCACCTTCTACTTGCTCCAGCAAGAATTCTGAGTCCCACCAGCCCCATTCTATGGTCATGTTTTCTACAAAGTCCTCACTTAGGAATCTGAAGTAGCAACTCAGCAATTAGTGTTGTGAAAAGGCCTAATGAGTTGCTTTGGAGACCAGCGAGCACTACACATCTCTAAAGAGCTGGCCCTGCCACCTCTAACTCCCTCTCTCTCTCTCTCTCTTTGTGTGCTCAGGTACTTCTAATCTCCATTTACCACCCAACAACTTCCTCTGAAATGTGTGTGCTCACCACCTATTAAAGGCTGGCAAACACAGGTAAGTGTTTTGAGGCATGACCTGATGTATGGCTCAAAGGAATGTTGGTTTAAAAGGGGAGTGAATCTACCCCTGCCTCTGCCTTCTGGCAGCCTGACATACCTGGTTTAATGCATGGTTTGGCCCTTATCTTGCATCCAGCCCAAATGGGGCCATATGAGGTCAGTAATGCTGGGAAAAGCCTGAATTAGATGGAATGGAAGTGCTTGACTGCTAATTATCCATATGACCTCAAAGCCTTGGACAGCCAGGGGTCCACTATAGGATAAACTAGGAGATGACAGATACACTTAGGCTCTGAAGACAAGGACTGATAAATAAGATCTAGCCAGCCTTTCTATGGTTAAGACATTTCTATCTCACGTATATGATGCCTAAAGCTGCAGACCTTACCTTAACAAAGTAACAAAAAAACAGCTGGGAAAGAAAAAATCTCACTAGGGATAGCACTTTGTATATCCGAAGCAATGGATGATACAGGTCTAAACACAGTGGGGGATAGAGAGAATGTTTTTCGTCCTCCAGCTACTTTCACACCACTCCACTGCATCACCAGGAGTGCAACCACAAAGTTTGCCACTACACAGCCTCAGGGTCAGTTCTGCTGGGAGAACTGTAATTCCCTCTCTGTGAATTCCTGCACTGTGCATGTCTTTCACCAAAAATTCAGTCATCTCCTCTGGGAAAACAAAACAAGGCAACAGCTTTCCCAGTCATGAGAAGATGAGCTAAAATGTGACTTTGGGTGCTGCACTTGGAAACATCCCGTGCTCAGCTGATAAAAGGCAACATCCAGGTGGAACATCACCCACGACCCAAGGTGGAATTGTACAGCACCTGCTCAAAACAAAGCTGGAAAGCAAAGAACAGAGTGACAAAATGAGGGATGGAGGAAAACACCAAACTTGAGGTCAACATCAAAATCTAACCAAATGGAAATCTCCAGACAGAAACACTGAAGTCCAGAAGGAAAGACAAATGAACCAAAAAGAGTTTCAGGATGAAATTCTCAACTCACAACAGAATAAAAATTAACTGGGGAACAAAACAAGAGACAAAAAGGGACTCAAGTAATGCTAAGGAAAGTTTGGGGAAAAAAAGTGCTCCCACCAGAGAAATATTTTTTTTAAAAAATCGTTTATTTTACAGAAGTATTTACTTTTTATGAAAGTCAATATTGTCTAACAAAAAAGAGACTAAGCTCTGATTCCAAAATCACATGTGTCTTCATGCCTGCAGGCAGGTCCCAAAAGTCAGACATTGATACATTTCCAAACTGCAGAATTTCTAATCTAAGGCTGTTTGTTTGCTGTCTAGAGTATAAAGCTATGAACCAAGATTTCCATCCTGTTTGGTTTTGATTTCAACATCCTATCTGGAACATTCAGCTCATGTTTTCATGGTTTTCTAAGCAACCATCAGAGTTAGAATTTTGTTTTTAAATTAGAAAATGAAGTTTCTTATGCAATGTCTTTCTTCCAGCAGCTTTTAAGGAAAAAAAATGCAACATCCTGAGACTGCTGAGAAAGTCATAAAGCTTACTAACCACTGCAATATGCCATAAAAAATGCTTTTCATTTCCCCTCCACACATAACTCACTTATTTCTGTCATTTAGTCTCTATTCCAAAGGTTTTGCTGCAGTATTTGCTGAGCCAGTGTACTACAATGAATATTTTTATCTTCTTTAAAGAATTTCCATTAAAGCATGACTTGGATAGCTCAACAAGCAAATATCATTGATACTATACCTGTCATAGACAAACAAACAAACATCTGTGCTTGGATGGGATCAAAACATTGTTTTATGGAGAAGCAGTGCTCCCAAGAACACCACAAAGTCACATGGGGCCCATGAGTCCCAGATTTTAGGTTCACATCTCAAAGGAAACTCAAATAAGTGGAAAATCACAGGTAAGCACAAAGCCCCCCAATGATTTCATCAACAGTTTAGAAGAGCCCTTTGTTGTGTTTGTTCTAGCTAATACATGAAATATCTGAGCCCTCATCAAAATGCAGGTGTTGAAGCATGTAAATAAATGATGAAGCATGTTCTCACACTTTAGGAGAACTTTGGCTTTTTTTGCCCATAGATATTCCCACACAGATGCATGCCAACATACGCTGCTCTTCCAACATATTCCTAAACTCACCCTAACTTGAAACATTTTCCCTTGTCTCCCCTGGACAGCAAAGTCCAGCCAGAGTCAGAAGGAAGCCACACTGGACTGAAAAGTGCCAGAGCTGTGTCTTTGGTTTCCTGGAGTAAAATTGTTCTCCTGGGAACTGCTTGGATTTTGAAGGACTTTTTCCTCTTCCCTGGCATGGTGTGACTCAGTTCCCAGCAGACAGTGCACCCAACATTTGTGGATCCTTGACAGGAAAGAATCTAGGCCTAAGACTTGCCAGGCAGGTCTCTAGAGATGTCCTTCCACCCTTCAGTCTGTGTGCTACAGAAACCTTTGCTGAGGATGTCCTGTGACAGACTATCTGAGGAAAGGGACAGGAATTACACCATTTTTATGCTGCTTTTTAAGAACCTTCAAGAAAGGGCATTAATTTCTTGCCCCAGTAATTTGGTCTACTGCTTTGCTATCCTCATCCTTGGAAACACTTTTCTGGTTCCAGACTCTGATGTCCCTTGCTGTGATCTAGCAGGAACACAGAGAACACATTACTCTGCCACAGCTAACCTCACATCATTCACACTAATCCCCCAAAAGGGAGCAGAGTCATTTTTCCAAACTCACTGTAGTATTCTGACTACTAATTTTTCACCAATTATTAATTAATTAATCATTATCCAATTACACCAATTGTATTTCAACTATACCAATTATCTTTTCCTCCAGGTGTAAAAGACTTGTCTCCTCAGCAGTGCAGGAATGTGGGAGGTTGAAAGATGTGTTTGTGAAAGTGCCAGGTAAGAGCAGGAAAGAAACCAGGCATTGGAAGGCAGGAGATTAGATGGAAAAGGTGAGAGTTGCATTGTCTGGGGGAGTAAATGCTTCAACCCTGTAATCAAACAGAAAAATTCATATCACTGGTGATTCAAAAACTCTAATTAGTACCAAAATAAACCTACTGCATGTGTCAACACTCTTTCTAGAAGCACAAGTGCCACATTATTCTCTGTAGGTCAATTAGCAGCAAGGGCATGGCTGCAGGCAGACCCTCTCCAGCTCTGCTGTTCTATCAAGGCTGTCCAAAACCAGACTGAGGAAAAATGCATTGCAGTCACCACATTTCCACCTGCTCACTGTGTTTTCTGTCATTCAGCCTCAATATTCCCAGCCTCAATGTTCTCCCATTCCGGGGAAACCTGCAATGAAAGAGCAAAACCCATCCAAGCACTAAAATAATATTTTTTTAAAGCCAGAGCAAGCACCACAGAGTCCAGCCCTTACACAAGAGCAGGGATCCGGTGGAGACTGAGTGAATTTTTTGCCATGTTGGACTTTGTTTTCTCACCATAGGACCTGGTGTGAGGAATGGGAGCTCCCTGGTGGCAAAACGTGAATTTGCAAAGATGGACTTGCAGTGGCTCCATGCTTTTCCCTGCTCACATGGAACTCTGGATAACAGGAGCCCAGCCCTGTACGGCCCTCTCCCAGTGCCCTGAGAGCAGTCAGACCTGAACACTGAACACGATGGTGTCTAGTGCAGGGGTGCCTGCTTCAGAGCCCAGCACAACTCCCAGCTCCTCCTCTCAAGCCGGGCATCCCTTTCTCCAGCCCAGGCATGCAAGCTGTGCTGGGACACATTCACAGGCCAGGAGGTACCTGTGTTGGTTAATGATAAAATCAACAGCAACCAGATTACTGTCACCCATCCAGGTTTCATGACACCCAAAACCAGAAGCAAGAGCCAGCCAAAATCCAATGGAATTTGGGTGAAAAAGAGCTTGCACTGCCATGATTTTCACAAAGCAAGAGACCTCTACTTTTTCCTACCTGATTTTTAGGCAACACTCCCAATCTAGTGCCCAGCAGCCCTTAAACAGTGAGGGTCTCAGGGGATCTGGAGGAACCAAACCACTCCATCTCAGACAGCTCACATACAGGGTTTGCTCCTTAACACCCACCTTGACACCTGGCTCTGAGCTGGGTGCCACCACTGCTCTGTGCCTGAAGACCTGCAAACCCACAATCTGGACACTCCTGGTGTATCTAGTGCCTCCAAGGGACCTGGAAAAGAGAGACAACAGTGACATATCACCAATCCTTGCTGGCTGCTGCTCTGCCCTGCAGCCCCAGCACGCAGATGAACAATGCTCGTGCAACCTGGGATAGCTCTTTAAACCCCCAGCCCAAGGCAGAGGTGTCCTGTCCTGCCCAGCTGCACCTCCAGCAGGTGTAGCAAATGCCAGGAGTCTTAACAGGTTCGGGTGGTGATGAGCCAAAACCAGAAAAGGATGAAATCCACAGAAGGTTATCAAAGTAGAGGCACAATGCCAAACTCAGGGGATTCCTGCGTGCACATGGGAGGTTGGCAGACCATCTAGATGATCTCCTGCTGCCAACTGACTGCCTTTTGTCGCAGACAACTTTCATGAAAAATACTTTCCTTAGGATTTTTCCTCCTGAGAAGCTGAGAAGCCTCAGGAGCAAAATGTAAATATTGATTATCTGCTGCTGTGGAATGCAACAGGTGCATCTGTGATTGGCCCATGTTGGATGTTTGTAATTAATGGCCAATCACAGCCCAGCTGGCTCGGACAGAGAGCCAAGCCACAAACCTTTGTTATCATTCTTTGCTATTCTATTCTTAGCTAGCCTCTTGATGAAACCTTTTCTTCTATTCTTCTAGCATAGTTTTAATGTAATATATATAATAAAATAATAAATCAAGCTTTCTGAAACATAGAATCAGATCTTTGTCTCTTCCCTCATCCTAAGACCCCTGTGAACACTGTCACAGCCTTTCTTCCCAGGTATCTCCTGCCAGGAAGAGGACACCAGGTTAGACAGACTTCTGATCCAATCCAGGACAGCTCTAAAGGGGGAGCAGAGCTGTCACATCCCAGGCTGCAGCAGCCTGCCCTTGGGCAGGGCCCTCTGCAGCTCTCTAAGGCTTCTTCCCAGACTGAGAAATTGCACCATGATCCAGGAATGACCCAGAGCTGGCCAAGTTTGTCTCTTTAAGAAATAGTCAGAGCAGCTGGGGATAAACAAGAACATCAGACAGGTGGGCAAAACCACAGAGGGACCCAAAGCCTCAGAAAAGAGAAGGGAAGAATAGAGGGAAATAAAAAGGAGGAAAAAAAAATAGTTGGAAACTGCTAGTTTGCATCAGGCTGAGAAAGTCAGGACTGCTCTCTGACAGACTTACAGACAAATTCCTTTCATGCCACCAGATGGTGCCGTGCCTTCAGTCACCAGCGGGCAGCTGCTCTGGGACAGCAGCCCGCCCTCCGCTCGGTGCCTCGCTCTGCCCCGGGACCCGGCATCTCCAGCCGGACACCTCCCAGCTGCCCGGCCACTTCCACCTCGGAGGGGCCAGGCTGATGCTGAATCTGGGCCTGAGACAGTCGGGATGCTGGAGAAGAGGGGAAATGAGCCTGGAAGCCCAAGGAGCTGGAAGGAAGGTCAGGAGTATCTTTGTGAGCACTGCAAGAACAAAGCATCATATGTTGGGAGAAAGACTTCTGTGATGGCAACCTGGCAGGGGAACCACTGACCAGGAGTTGTGTTTTGCTTACATTCAAGTGTTTTTGATCCAGCAGAAGTGTCAGAGCCCTAGGGAAGGATGACAGGGTGGTGTGCTCAGGGAAGAAGGTGCTCTGGCTGGCCAGATTCAGCCCATACACCATCGTCTGGCAAGCTGAGCTTCCTGGCCCCCTCCAGAAGTGCTGCTGTAACCATGCTCCATCCCAGCACCCCCATGCTGCTTGTTGGGTGACCACCCATCCAGAGATGTGAGCTGTGCCACTCAGGCCATGCAAAGGCTCAGAAGGAGAATGCTGCTTGCTGAAGACTGGGAATACACAGGCTCACCCAGATGGCCCATGCCCCCCACAGCAGCCAGCCTTTCTACACTCTGTGTGCCAGAAGAGAGCCAGCACACCAAGCACAAGCCACCAGAACAGATTGAGGCACACAGAACACATCCAAAGAGGGTGCTGGGAAAGGAATGCTCCACTCACACTACCCTGTTTTTCAGTGGAGACTTCCCACAGCCACTTGCCTGGACAAGACCAACCACAGCAGGTATATATAGCTCACCATGACCCAGCTGTCAACCCAGAGCTATAAATACAGCCAGAGCTGAGATACAGCTATCAAGCCACTCTTGACTCCATTCATAATCTGTCCACAACACAGATAGGAGAGGGGTAAAGGAAACTGTCAGAGATTCCCATCCACTCACACTCACAGGAAACACAGCAAGACCTTCTTCCTTCCCAGTGTGTCTCTCTGCAATGTCCTCCTGCTCCTCCACCTCACCTGGCATAGCCCAAGTGGCAGTAGTGGCAGGAGTGTTATCCATCCATATGTGAGGATCAGGTTCACCAGGAAAGCAAATCCCTTTTTGAGAGTATCTGATGTATTGGGAGGCAAAAACTGATACGCTTGCTCTCCCCTGCACCACCCATATCAGCTCCCATAGCACTCAGACCCATCAGACCCAGGCTCTGGGCACATTTCTCCTGCAGCCCATCCCAGTTGTGCTCCACAGGCACTGCCAGTGCTGTGCCTTCTCTCCAGTGTCACAGCAGCCATGGCTGCTGTTGGGAAATGAGTGCTTACCTCTCCAGACTCACCTCTGCAACTCAGGCCTCCCATAACCACCCTGAATTCCCAGAGCATTCCCCAGAAATCATAGTCAGTGATACTTAATTATCTTTTGACAGTTTTGAAGGGCTTTTCACTACCCTCTAGCAAATCCTCCACAACTATAAGGCTGCTGTTGATAAACATCCATCATGCTGACTAATATGTCTCATTGCTTCCTTTTTCATTACCCCATGTATTTCTTATGGTTAGACAGTAAGCAGATTAGGGGTGGGGATTTTCCAGTCTATGCCTGTACATCACCTTGCCCTATACATGGGGTAGGGCTAATTCACCTCCCATCTAATCTCACCCACAGAAGCCCTCCATAAAATGAACTCCCAACTTTAACAAGAGCCAAGCTCCCCCCATTCCAGAGAGCCAAACCCAGACAGGTTCAGTAAGTGGCCACAGCCCTGACAAACACAGACAGGCCTGCAGTTCTCAAGCCAAAGCAAGGGGCCCTCCTGCATGAGAAACATACCTCCAAAAGGTTTCATTATTCTGATGCAGCTGAGCACAAACCCTGTCATAAGAAAACTAAACTGCTGCAACAACCTTCTGTCTGGGTTACAGACTGTGAAGAGCGGGGGCTCACAACTTCAGGAAATAAAATAATTATTAATGGCATTGCAGATAGCAATTACTAATGGCATCAGCAGCAACCACCCCCACACCTGGAACAAAGCCCACATGAGCCACAGATGCTTATTCTCCAAGGAATCCCTGCAGTCGTGCCGCATTCGGTGTAGCAGCACGATCTGATCTCCTTGCATGCGCAGAGCAGAGATGGCCCGAAGGGTCGGGTGTTACCCTGCTAAGGCAGCGAAGAACTCATCATGCTCGCCACAAATGTCCTGCCCGAGGCTGTGGGAGCCGTGCAGCCTCTCTGAGCTCAGCTCTCCCCCTCTAGAGAAGGGACTGCACACACAGCCCTGTCTCACGGCTAATGCTCGGGAGCACGATCCCAGGGATGCTGCACAGCGTTCGGGTGATGCAGGCAGAGATGCTGCTTACAGCTCTACCCGCTGGTTCAAGGCGAGCCTCTCTTCACACACTGGCAGGGATTTAAGATCCAATTCCCGTGTATGCAAGGAACACATCATTGTAAGCTCTGTACATTGCTTGTTTTGAGGATTTGAGCAGTGGCCAGCCCTTAAGCTGATTCTGGAGCAAGATGCATTTCATTCTCACATAAAAAGTATTTTTTTATGTGGCTTTACTGGCAACAGGCAGGCTTTACTGGCAACAAAACCAAAGGGAAAAAAAAATAAGCCAGGTAGGAGAGTAGCTTGATGACATTCTTGCTTACTTAAATTAACATGAAGCTGTTCCACTGCTGAGCTGCCTTCTTGTGTTATTTCCTCCTTTGTCTTTCTAGTGGAGAAAATGCTCCGGGGGTAATGAAGCACTGAGCTAACTTCCCCATCCCACTCAATCCAGACCAATTCTGATGAGGCTGATAAAATTCACCGTTTTACAGCAGCAAGCAGGGTCAATTTTTATTCTGGTTGCTTATGGCCTGCAGTTCTTATCATGCAGAAGTCAGAAGGATTGCAACCTGCAGCAGTTGTGGAGGCTGACAGCAAATTAAAGGGAATACGAGTTCTGGCATTCATCTGTAGCAATTTAGGAACATTACTGTAAAAATAGGAAGTATTGATAAGCAACATCTAGCTGTGATCTGCACTAAATCTCAAATTGTAACACCAAAAAAGCAGGAACAGAGTTAACACTTCAAAAACAGGAAACTAATGCAAAGGGGAAAAGCAGCTTGTCCAGAGTCACGCCATGGACTAGGATAGGGCTTTGGACCAAATACCAGGCTCTGGTTCCTGCATCCTGTCTGCTGCACCACCTCCTCAGAAAAGGGATGCAGCAGTTTCTGGAAATCACCCTTAGATTCTCCTGTCCCCAAATTTCCCTCTAAATTTTTACTCCAGTGCACCTGCTAAGCAGAATGTTTCAGCAATGCACAGCCATGGGCTCCTCATGGGGTTTTTTTTCTGCCAGTGAAATAGCTATGACTGTAAGGTTTACAGAGACTTTCTGTTCCTGTCTAAAATTATCTTTGCTGATCCTTGCGACGCCAAGACCACAGAGCCAATATTCCACAAGCCCTGAGAAAAAGGCACTGTATTTCAGGCAGTGTTGGTACAGCAGCATCCATCAGCCACCACCAAAGCTCCGGGTCACCCCCGTGCACCAGGGGACACTGCCTGCTCCTTTGCGGCATCAGAGAGCACAGAGAGTCAGGGTCTGGGTGCTCTGTGGTTGTTCAGCCAAACAGAGCCTCTGTGATCCCTGCTCAGGGTAAAAGTGGATGAAAAGGCGGCAGGTGGATGCAGGCAGATGGGGGAAGCGGGGCTGAGAGGGAGACAACAGCAATTAGCATAAGCATCAGCAGCCTCAGCTCACCAGCTGCTTTGCCGATTGTCTGCATCCCCGATTTCCAACAGCAAAGCAGCAATTTGCCGACGAGCACAGTCAGTAGCCAAGGCTGCCCCTCAGGACTGAAACTATCAGGGAAAACAAACGATTTCCATGGTACAAAACCATGGCTTGCAGGGCTTTGATGTAGGAGTTTGCCTAAGTAAGGCATGCAGCTCAAAACAGACACTAAATACTTCAGAGCGAAAGGCTAAAAAAGGAAGGTTTTAGAGGAGGAAATGAGTCAGTAGCTTGGAGGACGGGAGGGGGAGTTCAAATAGCTGAGGCATAGAAAGTAAGCAAGTAGTCACCATCTCAAAAGCTACAAAGTCAGCAAAGTGGATGTATTGATCTCAGGTTTTTGTTGATGTTGGGTCTCATTCGAAAATGGAGAGCACGGGTGATTTCTTTTATTGCCCATGCTGGATTTTGAAGCCATCCTTCATTGGGCAGACATTTGCCAGCTGCAGTTCACACTGGTGTTTCTGACAGGAACCTAAGTGGTCACCACAGCTACAGGATTGCTGGAATCTCTCAGGGTCCCTCCTGGCTGAGCGATGGATTTTTGGGGGGCGATGTGTGTGGGGGCTGATTGCAAATACCATTTGCCTTAAGAGCAGGAGGGGGATTCACCTTTCATGGTGGTTCATCCAAATGTGCAGCCTGAGCTTCCAGCCTGGATTATTTATAGCACTTACACTGTGGGAAAAAAGGGCAAAGCTGGTTCACTGTTGAAAAGCAGAAGAGCTAGTAAAAAAACACCTTCTTCTCCACCATGCAATCCACAGCATTCCTGTCTGTCATTGTGACTACCTTGGTGGGTTATGCTGCTTTGTCTTCTGGGGAATTAAACATTTCAAAAAGCTGTTGTGGTTGTTGGTGAATGAGTGCCCTTCCCAGAGCAGGCACATCTTTCTCACCAAGCAGGTTAAAAGTGAGAGTTTTCTTTTACCCTCCTGGTGAAGGAGTTCTTGTCCCTGCTGAATTTCCTTTAACTGGTTAGATACTTTCTCAACCTACTGCAACGTTTCCAAAACCACCTCAGTGCAGGCTGAGCCAAGAGGCCAGTTCCACCTCATTTGCCCTTATAAGTACACAGCATGAAATAGCCCCAGCCCTGTTCTCATGGCCTTGCACCATCTCCTCCCCTCCTCCCCAGGATGTCTCACTTCTGTACCCCTCTGTCAGAGTGAAACCCAGCTAGGAAGAGCAAGCCTGGAGCAGTAACAGACCAATCACCCACATCAATTTTGATTAGAAAGCGTGGCTGCCCCAGATTTCTGCACCCACCACCAGAGAGGGAGGTCTGCTGTGGCACTGACTGCCACCCACCGCCGCCTTGATTTCCTCTGCAAGCCACAATCACAGCAGGAGGCAACACCAGAAGTTGTGCAGAGAAACTTACTGACAGGATTGAAGCTCTCCCTACCACACAGGCACTTTATCTGAACTTGTTTTAGAACTACATTTCCAAATGGAAAAAAAAAATCAAACACGTCTTTGTTCATGTCTTGGTAATACTTCCAAAGTAAGTCAAGATTTGGGGTCAAATTTAAGCATTCCTTGATTAAGTGTATGAAAAAGTGGTCTAGGAAAGAACTATTCACTCAGAGCAGTTAAAGTCTTAGTTGTGCTGGTAGCTCGTTTTGCTGGTTTCATTACAAATCTGATGCAAGAGCTTTTGCCAAAAAGGAACCCCTGGCAGGAATAAGTCACCCAGCACAAGAGCCTAATGACACAGGACGGACTTTTCAATGCACCCATCTTCAGCATGGGTTCTTTCAGCAACTTCTCTCTTATGTAAACATCTACAAAGAGCATCTTCTGGGGTAGCCTCGAAAGAGGGGAAAAAATCAAATAAAAATTAAACCGTTTAAGCTAGAACAGCAATATGGATGAAAACTGTAAGGAGTGCAAGCATTGCCCACATCTTTTAATAGTGAAGCTTCATGACAGTTGTAATGAAGTATTGTTCCCTCATACCCCAGCCCTGAAAACGCCGCCATCGAGTGTTGTTTTTGTTTCCTTCTTACAGGAAAGCACATATACACACAACAAATAAGCTTTTGATGCTGGGGGCTTTTTACTCATGGACTCAAGCCAGGAACATCACTGCAGTCAGAATTCGGTGATAAAAACCTAACTTTCCATTTATACATTTTGTACCATCAGCAGATGCCTTTGTACTCTGATTACAAGCAGCCCGAGCTTTGCCGGCCAGGAACATTAAGGAATGAACATTTTCATCAGTCAGGGCTGCCATGAACACGGAGCAGCAGCTTCTGGGAGCTGCCCCGGCCTCGGCAGCAGCGTTCCCTCAGGGCCGCCTTTGTTCCGAGGACAAGCCGCCCGTTGTTCCGGCCGCGGGGACGAAGCGGTGCCGGGATCCGGGATGCGCGGGTGCCGGCGGGAAGCGCTGGGCTCTGCCGCAGCCTCAGCCCGAGCCAATCAGCACCGCCCGCCTGCGATCGCACCAAAGTAGGTAGTGAAAAACCCTCGGAGGGAGAAAAAAAAAAAAAGAAAAAAAAAAAAAGAGAGAAACTCCCACACTTCCGCCCGGCTGCCCGCCCCTCGCCGCTCCTGCTGCTGCGGCCGTCCCCTCCCGCAGGCTCCCAGCTGCTCTCACGCCCGCCCCAGTCGGTTCCAGCCGCGCTCCCAGCAGCCCAAATCCCGCTGGTGCCCCCCGCGCTGTCCCTCACGGCCCCCTGAGCCCCCCAGCTCTGCCCTCACGATCATCCCCGCATCCCACCCGGCACACCTTCGAGCAGGTAACCCCGCCCACCCCTCTGAGTGCGCGCGCTATTGGCCGGCTGGCACGTCAATCATCAAAAATCTCCCTGTGATTGGTTAACTCTTCAGGGGCGGGGCCCTGCGTGCCGACGGTGTTGCCGCCCCCCGCCTCGCCCGCGCGTGCGCACGGGGCCGGGGCGTCGCCACGCGGGGCTCCCGCCATAGCAACCGCTTCCTCCTCCTCCGGGCACGGCGGCCGTGACGTCGGCAGCGCTTCCGCCCGGCTCGCGCCCTCGCAGCTTCTCTTCCTGCCGCCGGAGCCCGCGCCGCGCCCAGACAGCCGAGGGAGCCGCCGCCGCCGCACCGCGCTCCGCCGCCCGCCCGCCGCGCCCCGCTGACGCCATGGTAGGCACCGCGCGCCGCCGGACGGGCCTCTGGCTTCTCCGTCTCCCGCCTCCGCCTTCATCCCTGGGGGGAAAAAGGGGGGAGGGGGGCGGCGGTACCGCCCGCCGCATCCCGGCCGGCGCTCTGGCTGGCGGCGCCGCTGTGCGTGACCGTATCGTGCCCCCTTTTTCTTCTCCTTCCCTTTCTCCCGGTCCTTCCCGTTCGCCTTTGAACTTGACGCGGCGGATCCGTTCTCCTCCCTTCCCCCCCGCCCCCATCCCGCCATGAGGCGACGGAAGGTTACTCCCACCCCGCCTTGAAGCGATGGAACTGTCCTCCCTCCTTTTCCTCCCCCCCACCGTAAGGCAATGGTACGCTCCGCGTCGCACACAGGCGCTGGGGGCGGGCGCGTCCATTCGGCCCAGGGAGGGGGGGTTGGCAAGGAGCGAGGGCGCGGCGGGAAAAGGCCGGGTGGGAAGGGGGGGCTGTGCGCGGCGCCGCAGGGCGCGGCCGGGAGGGACCGGGAGGTGGCGGCCCCGCCGCTCCCCACGGGGGGCCGGCTGGCTGCGAGGGGGTCGCAGCCCCGCAGGAAGGCATCGGGCGGTGTCGGTGCGAGGCCGGGGGCTGCCCTGCTCGGGAGGAAGCGCGGCCGCCGCCGCCTCGGTCCCGCGGGAGCCATCTTCGCACGGCCCCGGTGTTCGGGCCTGGCCTAGAAAGCGGCGGCGGGGCCAGCAGGGGCCCTGTCCCCTGCCAGGGCGGCCCGGCCCGGCCCGAGCCCGCAGCGCTGGCGGCGGACAAAAGGGGGAAGCGGAACCCGCGGAGGGGAATCGCTGAGTGTAAAAAACAGGGAGGGTGTCGCAGCGGCCGCTCCAGGAAGCTGAAATTTTGAGGCAGTTGCTGCAACGACTTGGTTTTTTTTTTTTTTTTTAATTTTGTTTGTTTTGCTTCTCCGAACAGTGCTGAAAACCTTCATCCAAGGCATAACGCTGGAAGCAAAGAAACAAAAAAAGTAATAAGGATCCGCAGTGATTTGCTTGTGTTTCCTGGTTTTCGAAAAAAAAAAAAAAATTAGGGCTCTCCTTGCATAAACGGGGCAGAATAGACCAAACGCGTGTTCAGTCTCATGGTGGATCCTTCTGTTTGCTTTGCCCGTGCTCAGAGTTTGCATCCCCGTTTGACTCAGGAGATGGAGGTTGGCAAATTTGCCTCAATTATTAGCTCATGCAGCTTTAACGGCTGCCCTGTTTTTGCTTGAGTCATCCACAACACTTGTCCAGCACCACACACTTACTGGGTTATTTACCCAGTGGCAATACACACATACTACCTGGGTTATTTACCTGTATTAGAGGTTTTAAATATTGAGGCCTTCCCTTGGTACTTACCAGTAGTTCATTGAGCATGTGGTATATCCAGGAAATAAATTTTTGGTCTGTAGGGTGGCAGACAGGATGTGCTGCTAATGTCCCTGCTTTCTCCAACACCCAAGCTGCAGCATGGAGCAGAGCTGATGAAGCTGCTAAAAAGTCTGATGAGAGTCACAGCTCTTGTTTAAAAGAGGCTTGTCTCAACAAGCCATCTTCCACCTCTGCAGTATGCAAACCTAGCTAAGTGTGACTACTCAGCGTGTCAGGCTTCATCTTGCTTTGCAACCAGGGAATTCCCAAGTCAGTCAAAACTACTATTTCTCATAGTGATCTCCTTTTTGCAACAGGGTTTAGGGTGGCTGCTTTGAGAGGCTGCAAATGAAGTTGGTTTTGGGCAGAGTGGAGGCCTTCTGGCAAAGTGTGGTAGTGCCAGCAGGAGGGCATCCTTTGCTATCAAAAGAGCTTGGATTTCCAGCTTTTGTGCCTTGCCACAATGTTCAGTTTCTTTGCTACTGGATTAAATGAGTCCAAGGTCTTTGGAGTAGCGTGCAAATGATTTTTCTTGGTTGTTAGTCGGTGCTATTCCCAGATCTGTGTAATTACAAGGTACATCTGCCTCATATACAAGATAACAGCCTCCTGACAATTGGTGTGCTGATGTCTGGCATGTTCCTACTTGCCTTGGCAGAATCACTGTCAAGAGGCTCCTGCTGGGTGCACGGGCTGACCTAAGCAATCCCATGTGAGAGTGCCTGACTACAGCCAGGACCTGCTGGTGAGGCTGTGCTCAGCCTTTTCCTCACCTGGTTGTTCAGTGTTCACAGCAGTCCCCTCGGGAGAGGAGGATCCCTCACTAAAAAGTGTCAGGGATGCCCAGAGCTGCCCTTCAGAGCCTCATTTTGAGGATGGCTTTTAAGCTTTAGGTTGCTGTAGGTACAAGAAAATTCTTATAGGCATTGAGGCTCATAACAGCTGATCTGTGTGCTGAATGTGTTTCTGAGAAGCTTTGATTTGCTCCAAGAGTCCTGTTACACACCAGCTTCCACCTGCCTTACCTTAAAAACTTACATTTCAGCACAGGAATGGCTGCTGCTCAAAACTTCTGCCCTGCTGCTGCTGGTCACTGCAGTTCCTGTTTCTCAGTGCTGTTGCTGGGATTGCCTTTTGTGGGTATTGCTTGTTCTGCCTACCTTCATAATTAAATTGGGAGTGAACTTGGTGGTGGCTCAGAGAGGGAGATAATTTCCTCTTTGGCTAAAAGCTGAAGAAATGACCTTCAGGAATTCAAAGGATAGTTTTTTCTTTTTTTTTTAAAATAATTGTTTTTAGACTCATCTCATCTTGTCAATAACCTTTCTTCTTGGGGGTTGGGGCAGGAAATAAAAGCTGAATAGAGTTTCAGTTCTTTCCCTCACACCTTCCCCCTGCCGAAAGAGACCAAATAATGCAAAATAAAAACTTCTAGACTCAAGATGTTTCTACAAGTGATATGCAGATGACTCTGTACTTCTTGCTGGTTTATGGTGTGCAAATAATGGCCTCTTATACAACAGTAGTAAAAGGCTGCAAGTTCTGTTTCCTGTCAGGCTTCAGATCTGAGTTGAAACCTTGGCCTTTGAGATGTGCAGGCTGTGCCCTGTAAATGGAGGTGTCTCCCTGTCCATCTGTAGGTAAGCAGGGAATGTGGGCTTTTCCAGCCTCCTGAGGTCACTGGTGTTCCCACACTGCTCTGGTCTCTGGGATGAAGTTAAAGTAGCTGCTCCTTGCATTTCCTCCTTCCTGCTCAGAAAAGTGGGGATGTTAACATCAGATGTGTTTTCTTGAGTGCTCAGATAACAGATTGAAAGCCAAGCAGTATTTAGTATCTTTATGGTTTTGACTGCCTACATTTTCAGCTGGCTTGTTGGCCTTAGGTGGTGACACCTTTCCAGAGGCCTGATTTGGCAACACTTCCTTTCAGCCAGGCTGTCACTCTCCCTTTCTCCTAAGTGCTCCCACAACTACCTTGCCTTAGTGTTCCCCTCAGGTTGCTGCTGATGGCCCAGGAGATTGCACTGTGTGGCAGTGCAGGGGACAGCTCTGTCCCTGAAGGGTGCTGTCCCACACCAGTTGGGTGGAAATAGGTTTAATTGGAAAAGTATTTATTGCAGAGATGTACTATGACACATGAGTGAGTCAGAGGGAAGTGCCACATGGCTGCACAGGCAGCTCTGGCAGTGGCAGGGAATTTCAGAGGTAGATAGGGTAAGCCAGCCATGAGGGAAACAGGGTTTGCTGAAGAAACTAAAAACCAGATAGATGCCAATAATGTGGCCAGCAAACATGGGAGCACAGTGTTCTCACATCTGCCCTTGCAATTAAACAAGGCGTGCTTTAATACATTCTTGGTGTCAGATTCTGGAAAAAATTGATGATGCTTTTCCAAGAAGCAAAAGTTTCCACTTGAGTAGCTGTGGATAGTTCACCCTGATGTGTACAATGTTTGTGAGTGGTTCCCAGACAAAACAAGTCAAGAGCTGTGTCTTGGAATGTCTCTGGAGATAATGCATGCCCAGGCACCACTGGGGAGAGTTCTTGGGCTCTAATCACAGGAGAGAAAACCAACAGTCTGAAATTCTCAAGACTTAAACTCAAATTTAGTCCTTCAAATTTGTCTTGAGGCAAACTAAATCATTAGTTTAAGGTCTTAGCTGTCTTAGAGTTGAGGAAAACAAGGACTCTTCTTAGGTAAAATATTTTAGGTATTCAAGAAAAATACTGGTGGCCACAGTATTCACTTCCTAACAAAAGAGATGTGGAATTTCATTGTGTCAGAGTTGTGTTTTAGTGCAGGCTTGCTGTGAATCCAGTTTATCAGGTGTCTGGCATGTCTCTCACTCCTAAAATGGCTTTTCTGTATGTGGGGATTTTCTTGATAAATCTTTGGGTTATTCTTCAGCCTTCCCCAATTTAGATTAAATTTCAGTTTGGCTGCTTGGCAATGGAGGCAAAATGCTGGAAGCTCTTGGTGGGGGCAGCTGGGTCTGGTTCCTGCAGTGGAGGCTGGCTGGACACAGGGCTCCCTCTCTGGCTGCCTGTGGAGGGAGGGCATTGTGCTCTCACTCCCAGCACTCGTGCAGAGCTCTGCACTTCAGGCTCTGAACAAGAGCTGCTGTGTTCCTGCAGAGCCTGCTGACAGGGCAGTGAGTGCAGTCCCTGCCTCAGGTGACATCCAGTGGGGACACTGCCACCAGTGCCACAGGATCATGGGTGAGGGGCTGAGCCCCCAGCATGTGCATGGAGGTGCTGGGGGACGACTCAGTTGTGCTGATTGCCTCAGAGAAACTTGTTCTGCCTCTTCTTTCCTGAATGTGCTGTCCTGGCATGATTTTCCCATCTGGTAATTAGGTGGCTTGCCTGCTTGTTGCAATGAAGGGTCTGTCCCCTGCAGTGAAATATCACCAGCTGGCTGATGGTCGTGCATCCCACAGGAGCCTGCAGTCAGTGCTGCTCACTGAACCAGCCCCATGTGCCAGTCCAGAGCTGGATAACTGCTTCCATCCTGGAACAGGAGCAGGCTGGCTGCTGGAGCTCTGCAGCATTCAAGCCACAATGCACAAAATAATAACCAATGTGCTGCATTGAATCCTCTGAGCAGAGCCATATCTGGCCAGAGAGGGAAAACCCAGACTAACAAGTGTTTACTCTGTCATTACTAGGAGGGTGGAGGCTTCTCATCAGCTCTTCTTTTGGACAAGGCAGCAGACACGAGGTTAAAATGTCACTTGAGGACATGTATTTAGAGTCTGGAATTCCTCCTTGTTCCAGTGCTCTTAGCAGTCATCCTGTTGTTGCTCTACACAGAGTGGTTGCAGCTACCTTAAAACAAAAGCTGCCTGGGGTTTGAGTTTTGTCCTTTTTAAGTATGTGTGTGAGGCCATTGTGGCTGGGTTGAAGAGGGAGCCCTGCAGTCAGGACAGCAGATCTGGTTTCAGAGGGAATTGGTTTGTTGCACTATCTCAGCCCATACTGTAGCACAGCTCTAGGGTGTTCTCAGATGGAACAAATCTGCATTGTCCCTGGCAGCACAATGGCTGCCAATGTCAGCTTGTGTGATGAATCCAGGGGTTGTACAGCAGCTGTGAAAAGGAGCAGCACCAGCTACTAACAGCCTTTTGCTTTGGAAAGCTGAAAAATCCAGTTGTCACTATTGTCCTTTCAGATTCTGGTCAGTCCCAGTTATCAGATGAAGGTTTGCAGTGAATTTTGAGTTTCCAGACTAAATACTTTCTACATTTTTGGAATCTGAACTGACTTGCCAGCAGTGTTCAGTTTCTTTTTAAAGAAACAACTTGTCTCCTGACTTGGAGACGTGTTTCTGGCTGTGTAGTAGCACAAGCAAATGCACATGACTGCACAGTTTGCATCAAGCTGCAGCTCTATTGCTGCTGCTTCTGGCTCTGAGCTGAGTAACCTGTGCTTTCAAAGTTAACATGACTTGATGCAAGGCAATTATTTGTTGTAGTGTTCAGGCAAAGCTCAAGAATTGTCAAAGGTAGAGGTAGGTGACATGTAGTGCTTTTTCATTATAAATCGCCTCATTTCCATGGCAGTGCAGACTTTCTGTGCCTTTTCTAAGAACCTTGGGGGGCTTTGTGACTAAAACCTGAATCTTGCCACCCATTGCCAGCTACTGAGGTGCCATTAGGTAGAAAATAAACCTTGGGGAGGAGAAGGCTTCTCTTGAATTCGCTGTGGATTTGTCCTTAGTGAATGATGAAATAGCTGCAGTTGCTGCACTGTTTGCTTTATTAGGTTAACTTTGTGTTATTTAGAGTCTTCCCAAAGAGGCTCTTGCCCACACCAAACACAGGGACAGGGGGAGACCTTTATTCCTCATTAGCTCTCAGTCACTCTGACAAAGTGCACCTCCTCTGTATGGAGGAGGTGACACCAGAATGAGTCACTTTGGGTCCATGTTTGCACTGTAGCTTGAATTTGTCCTGAAATAGGCTTTCTCCATGTGCTTCCCTCACCTTATTGGTGATGTGCAGGAGGATGGCTGCCTGCCACACAGCTGAGGCACAGTGACTGAGTTGCTGTTCTCCTGTCCCAAAGTAAGTGCAAGCAGTTCTGCATAGGTTACCCCTTACAGACTGACCATGCATTGTAAATCTAGAGGGAGACCCCATTGTATTTAGGTAAACCCTGAGAAAGCACTGCTCTCCACCCTAAAGAAAAGCTGTCTCAGAGATTGTCCTGGTTTTCTGTGGCCAGCACTTGGGAGCTCTAGATACCAAACTCCATGGCAATAGATTCTGCCAGCTGTGCCACCTCTCCTCACTGGGTTAACTGGCTGTGCCAGCCACCCAGAGCTACAGGAGGAGGGATGTTGGAAGAAAGAAGAGAATCTGGGGTTATCTGAGGTTCTCTGTGGCAGGCACTGGTCAAGGCTTTAAAAAACCCCCACACATTCAAGTAGGTGTCCATTCCATAACCATCTCTCAAGGACAGCCTGAGCACTGCACCTCTGTCCCCCCCTGGTTTTGCAGCTGAACTCTGCTGTTCTTTCAAAATGCAAAAGAAATCCCTTGAGCTCACATTTTGAGGCTGAAGATAAATTTTTAACAAATGAAGAGCAGCCTTTATCCTTTTTGAGTTGTGTGTCTCACCTGCTGCTGTAGCCGACTGTTGGTGCTGCTGACTGTGCTCGCTGCAGTGACGTGTCCTGGTTTGTACAGAGGGAGGGAGGAAGGCAGTTTTCCTTCTGATACATGGGGATGAGTAATGTCATTTGAATGTGGAAGACACAAAAGCAGTGAGGGAGGAAGCAGGATTCTAAAGGAATCTCATTGTTTATACTGTGTGTAGCATTTTGAACAGATAGAGTTGTTCAGTACTAGACAGGCTTCAATTTGGTCTTCACTGCTGTGGCCATGATGTCCTTCCAGCAGTGCCTGCTGGCTTCCCACATTTGCAATATTCACTCTTGCACAGCTGCCCTTAAATTCTCCAGCTTCGTGCAGTCTGAGAACAAAACTCAAATGTAAATGCTTCTACTTCCCACTTTTTTTTTTCTGTCTCATTCCCAGAAAAGCATCAGACTGAAAATGCAGTTCAGCCTTTTGTCAATCTTGCTAGGTCTTGTCCTCTTTATTCTGTGCAGCTGCTTTTAACATCAGATTGATAATGCTGCATGTGCATCTCTTGTTCCAGCTTACACAGGGGAACACGATACCACTCACTACAATTTCCCAGCTGACTCCAAGGTGGGGGAGAAATATTGAGAAGGGTTGAGCTTGCTTTAAAAACTGCTGGAGTAGGTATGAGAAGAAGAGACTTTTAAGACTTGCAAATTCTCTGTTTGAAATACTGAATTCAGAGCAACTTCCCAAAGTTGGTTTGTTCAGCTGAAAGCTTCCACTGCAATCCCAGTACTCCACTACATTTCCCTTGATCTCTAAACTAAGTCCATGTGACAAGTGTGGAATTTGGCCAGTTTTACCTCTGTTCCTAAAGCTCCTAGCAAGCATGCTGGAAATGGCTGGGAAACTTTGAACAGAAGATCCTTGTGGGCTTGTCCAGCCTGAAACGGGGAAGAAAATTAATCTGCTCTAATGCCAAAGGATCTGCCACAACTGAATCTCAGAGAACAAGGGGTTGGCATGCCTGTAACAATGTTCTGGTGTAAGTGGGATTGTGCCTTCTTTGGAATAGTTTTTGGGTTGGCAGGCAGCTGCGGGCAGCAGCCAGACTCCAGATTCTTTACTTGGCTTTGGAAAAGAGGGGCTGCAGTGACTATTGCAGGATCTGTTGTCTCCTAGCCTTGGGCTTGAGGCAGCACCATGTTGTAGCTGGGAGCAGGAGGGGTGGAAAGCCTGAAGGTGTTTGCTGTGCTCTCTGCAGGCCTCCGGAGTACAAGTGGCCGATGAGGTGTGCCGCATCTTCTACGACATGAAAGTGCGGAAATGCTCCACGCCGGAGGAGATCAAGAAGAGAAAGAAGGCTGTCATCTTCTGCCTCAGTCCAGACAAAAAGTGCATTATTGTGGAGGAAGGCAAAGAGATTCTGGTGGGAGACGTCGGAGTGACAGTCACCGACCCTTTCAAGCACTTTGTGCAGATGCTTCCCGAGAAGGATTGCCGCTATGCCTTGTATGATGCAAGCTTCGAGACCAAGGAATCCAAAAAAGAAGAGCTGATGTTTTTCTTGTGGTAAGCCACCTTCCCAACTCTCTCATTCCTAGCATGCAGTCCAGGCTCTGTGGGTGAGGTCTCTGAGTGTTTGTATTGCCCAGGCTGGGAAAATGGCAGGCTTAAATTGAGCTGGGCAGTCTGATGGCTGTTTTCTGGAGCCATGAGATGTTCCAGTTGTCCATGGTGGGTAGGATCCTGCTTCTGTCTGGGGTGGGTAATCATTGTCACTAATTTCATTCTCTGTGGTGTCTCCCACTAGGGCACCAGAACAAGCACCTCTCAAAAGTAAGATGATCTATGCAAGCTCCAAGGATGCAATCAAAAAGAAGTTTCAAGGTATGTAATACAACTAATGTTCCTAACTCTGTTATGTCCCTGGAGTACACAGCAAGGCTTAATTAGTTTAGGTTTTGGGGTTTTTTTTGTTGTTACTGTTTTGAGATACTACTGAGAAGTGAAGTGTCATGTGACAGAGCTAAAATGAGCTCTAGCACAAATTTATATTATCTGACAAAATTTCAGAGGCACTAGGACAGTGCTCAGGACAATAGCAGGTTTTGCAAAGTGTGATAGACCACATGGAGCAGCACATTGCACCATACAGGCTAGAAACCATAAGATTGATAACACAACACTGGGGGTTTTGTGCAGAGCTGCCTCAGTGGCAGAGCACTTTCATCCCTTGTCTGTTAGAATGCAGACTCATAAACTTACTGTGCTGTAGTAAGCCAGGCTGGCTGATAGCCAGGTAGCACTCTTCAGCTCCTCAGGCTGCCCTGGGCCAAAACCTTGCACTGTGCAAGACTGACAGGATCTTTGTGCAGCAGTGCCAGCCTTCCAGGGACTGGAACTGCCATGGGAAACTGCTGTGGGCTGAGAAAAAGAAATCCCAAGGAGATTCTGCTGTCCACCACACAAGGCAGATATGGGTTGAGCTCTGCAGCCCTAAAAAGGAAAAGCAGCAGTGTAGGTTGGGTAGCGCAGCTCAGTGTGTGCCTCTCAGGTTTGCAGGGTGGTGCTTTCAGCCACCTCTGCAGAGGCAGCAGGAGCTGAGCCAGCCCTCTCCACGTGCTTGCCTGGAGCTCCCTCCCCTGCTGTATCCAGGGCAGCACAAGAAATGAGGGATTTGCTCTAAGAGCCTGAGCACTGAGCTAGTGACAGATTTCTGCCTTCGTGTCCCTTCAGTGACATTTGGTGTGCAGCCAGATGTCTCCTGGGACAAGGCAGGGAAAAACCATCAAATTCCCTAAGCTAAGGCAGGACTTGTCTGCTTGAGTGACTGGATTGCTTCTTCTAATATTACTACCAGGTATGTTTCTTTTATTGCTTACCAGCATGTTGAAATACTGCATTATTGAGTGTTTTGCCTCTTTTTTTAGGCATAAAGCATGAATGCCAAGCAAATGGGCCAGAGGACCTGAACCGAGCTTGCATTGCTGAGAAGCTAGGAGGCTCCCTAGTCGTAGCTTTTGAAGGAAGTCCCGTGTAGATGTCATACAGTGCCACAACTCTACAAGCATTCCATGTTTTAATAGATCAGTTATATAAAGCAAACATTCTAGGCAAGGGTTTCACTAACAGTAGGGAAGCTGTCATGTAGAATAAAGTAGATTTTGGAGATGTAGCTTGTATGTAAAAATGACCCTAAATAAATCAAATTAAGGATTTATCTTGGTGTATTAATATTTGCATTGGTTGTCCAGCCCAGTACTGTCCCCAATGGATTAACACTAAAGGTCTCTAAAAATTGGAGCAGTGTATCATGAAAGGTGGAGAGGTGAGAATGATCTGGTTCCTGTTCTTGCTTTTCCAAATAGTAACAAGCGAAATTCAAAAACTTTCCCCTTTAACCATTTAAGACAAAACTTAAAACCTGTGGTTTAACTTCAGCTGAAGCAACCTGTGAGCACCAAACTGGGTTAAATTCTTAGTGCTTGCAGTTGCAGAGCTGTACTAAAAAAGCCTAATTATGAAGCTAGACATAAAACAGACACACTTTTTGTGGAGAAGTAGTCCTAATCCACTCTCTTGTAAACTCACAATGCAGTAATAATATTTAAAGGTTCGCTTGTTCTTTAGGTTCAATTTTCTTGTTATGAAGTGTCTTGAGGTCTCTTTCCTCCTGAGTGATTCTATAGAAATTGCTTTTTCTGTTGACACAGTTTAATTTAGAACTACCTTTCTCTAATATACACTTACTAGTGGATCAGATGCTTCTGAGGCTTTTATAAATGCAGATTCTTATATCAGAGCTCTCCAGTTATGGGTAGTAAAATGAAAAGGAACCACAACTTTAAAAATGGTATTTTCAGCCCCAGTATTTGGTCACTTGGTCCATTTGTCCATAATTACTATTGATTTAACTCAGTAGAACCAATCAGCCTGACTAATATGGCTTGATCTGGGCTTTTTGTCTGTTAGCTTCTTTAATTCTGTAGAAATGCATGGAAATATCACCTACTAGAAAGTTTGACCTGAAATGCCTTTTGTATGGGGGGTAGAGAACATTCCTGTGCCAGCTACAGAGATCTTAAAAGCTTCCATGTTTCATCAGTGGTTGATTAAAGCTGTTTCCTTTGTGTAATGTGTACATGGGAGTTGCATAGAGTTTTCTTGTATGTCTGTAGAGAAAAAGAAAAAAAAAAAAACCAAAACCCTTAGCCTCCAGTGCATTACTGTGATATGTTCTGTGCGTGCCAAATTTGAACAGCCTAAATAAATGGGCTTTCCCTCCCCTGGGTCAGTGACTGATTGCTCTCCAGCCTCGGGATCAGCCCTGCTGCAGGGGGCTGGCTCTGCTGGATCTGGGTAAGCACTTAGGGAGCTGCTGTGCCTTCTGCAGAGACTGCCCTGCCCTGCTCTGGCAGCAGGAGGGGGGCAAACAGGCTGGAAGAAGGAGCTGGTGAAGCTGGAGGGATCTGGGGGGAAGCAGCTTTGTCTCTGCAGGGTGTTCTCCCCTTTGGCTCTGCATCCCCCTGCTTGCTGCAGGCTCCCAAACCTCTCTCTGCCTTCAGGCTTTGGGCCCAAATTCCCGTTGGCTGGGCTGTCCTGGGAGCCATTCCCTGTTTGCAGTGTGAGCCCAGCCATGCATTGGGTGTTGCCCTGCCTGCCCTGTGGGGACTGAGGCAGCTTTCTCTGGCCAGGCCATGGAGCCAGGGCAGTCACAGGATGGTCCCTCCTCCCTGAGCTGTTCCCAGCTGTGCAGGGACAGAAGCTGTGGTGTCCCCTCAGCTCCTGGCAGGGCAGTGCTGCTGTGCTGGGGGCCAGGGCAGCAGTGGGCCATTGCCTAGCTCAGCATGTGCCTCTCTGGCCAGGCTGAGTGGGTAAAACCCTTCATTAGAGACAGGCATTGACTGACTGCTCTGGCTTGGCACCCACACGGGTCACAGGGCTGGGAGCACAGGGTTCTCCATTGGAGTGCAGCTTCCTGATTCTGAGCACAGCAAACTGGCCTGGATTCTGCTGGGGCTTCCAGCCTGTCTTCAGTCAACTGGGGCCTCACCCAAGTGTGTAATGATCCCCATAAACAGCTCCTCCTTGCCCAGGTGTCTGCAGTTCTGATCCCTGTCCAAAGTCCACCCGGAGATAAGGAAACCACTGTGACACACTGGGAGTGGTGCTGCCTGACAAACAGGCACCTCCTAGCCAAGATCCAGCTGATAGCTGGTGCCTCCAGGCTGCAGGCATCTTTATCTAGCCCAGGTGATGCTGTGGACACTTCTGCCTGGGATTTCCTTTTTTGGTCACAAAATGGAGCAGGAAGCACTGCAAAAGAGGAAGGATGTAAGGTAGGAGAGCATTTCCCACAGTGTCAAAGCCCTTGGATCAGGGACTTGGGTTCAAAGTACCTTAGTCCCTGAGTGACTGATAAGAGGTGACACTTTTGGCCTTGGCTGGGTGTGGTGCTATTGCTTCAGCCCATTGGAGAGCTTTTAGGGCCCTCACAAAAAGTCCCAAAGTGATCCTTGTGCTCCAGAACTAACAGTGACACTTAATCCTCAGAGCCACAGTGCTGTGGGCTTGTCCACATCATGGGGTTTGTGGCCAAACTTCCCCTCTCAGGGTTATTCTGGTTTTTAAGGGGATGAAACTCTTGTGACTGTTTTTAAGATTTCTCCCAAATCACCCAGACCTTCTGAAAAGGCAAGACAAGAAGGGAGAGACAACATGATGAATGCTTCCTATAACTTGGCTGGTTGCTGGTGGGAGAAATCACTTCCTAACAGGGGCACATGAAGAAAAAGGTGAAGGAGTTGAGCTGCGGGAGGCAGCTCAATCACACTTGCTGAGGTGGTGTGAACATTTTGAAGTACACATGCAGGCAATGGTTTCCCAAAAGCCATTTTTGGTCATTTGGCCTGTGAGAAGATGAGAACAGGAAATGGTGACTGATAATTCAAGCCTAAGTGTAAACAGCAGGAAGTGTAAATGTAATTTACAATTGAGTCTCTTCAACTGTGCCTTGATAAGCCCAGGTACCCAGGCTGAAAGGGAATTCCAGGCATGGCTGAATCAGCAGAAGGATCCAGTGTTCTCATTCCAAGTCACTCCAGCTGAGCAGCTTGTTGATCTTTATCAATGAATGTACCTGCCTGCAGTGCTGGGGCTGCTCTGAGTCATGGGCTGACAAGCACCAAGCCTGGGTAGCTCTCCTGGGGGAAAGGAGGTGACTCTGGGTGGGCACATGGCAAAATCCCAAATCCCACCAGCTGTGGGGAAAGAGGGGCTGGCCAGGCCTCAGCTCTGTGTGCTCTTGGGCAAGGTGTGGCTTTCTCTGGCCCTCAGGATGTCCTACCCCTTCCATCAAGGTGCCAAGGGAATTAAAACATGGCAACAGTACCATTCCAGGTGTTAAAAACTGATGAATGTCTTTCCCCAAAAAAGTTCTTTTATTTCAGCTTTGCTTCACAAGAACAGTCCCTCTCTCTGTTCCTAAAACAGGCAGCTGGGTGTTGTGTGCCCTGGGGCTGGGGATACGGGGACAGCCCCCACTGGAGCCAGCCTGCCCTGGCTGTGCTGCCTCTGGCACTGCTGCTGAGGGAGGCCTGGCTCTCTGCTCTCTGTGCACAGCAGCTCACAAGAAAGGAAAGAGCTGTTGCAAAAGCCAAAAACTGCAAAAACCAAAGGAACTGCGTCACTTCCCAGCACCTGCAGCTGCAGGGCCCTTCCTGCCCTGGCTGCTGGGGGTGAGAGCCACCCTGCCCTGCTCCACAACTCCCTCCTGCCCGGGGCTTGGGTAGGGGTTTGGTGCAATCCTGACACAATGCAGGCATTGCCTCGGTTTTTGGGAGCTTCCATCCAACAGGGCAGGCATGCTGGGCTGGGAGAAGTGACAGTGCTGGCACGCTGAGGTCACCAGTGGCCCTCGATTCGTGTGTTCCTCCACATGTGCCACAAAGTCCAGGAAGATAAACCACAGGCTCACCCTGGCTGTGGGGCAAAGGTCTGATGCTTCTGTCCCTCCAGGATGGGGAGAGCAGCTCCCTCTGCCACCTGTGCTGGGACAGGGAGTGGGGACACACACACATGGGGGCAGGGGTGGCTCTCAGCTCCACATTTCCTTGGCCCTTGTTCTCACCTGGTCCCAGCTGAGTCACACACAGCCCTGCCCCACCTTTCATCACAGCCCCAAAAGCCACAGCTCTGAGGGAGGGACAGCATGTCCCAGTCCTGTGGAGTCTCAGGGGTGCGGTACAGGAGTTGGTCACACACTGGCCTTCCCCAGGAACAACATGGAAGCAGCTCTGCCCCCCATCCTCCTTCCTGGCCTTGGCTCTCTGCAGGCACTGAGGGCCCTTTTTCTTCTCTCTCTCAAAGCCTGCTGATGTCAGCACTGGGCGCAGCAGCTTTATTGTGGGGAGACAGCACCACGCTGGCACGTGGCCTCTGCCATTTCCTAAGAAACCAGCTGGAAAATAAAAAAGGAAAAAAAAGAATAATAAAAGAACAATTAAAAAAATAAGGAAAAAAAAATAAAAGGAAAGCAACAAGAAGGGAGAGCAGAGGACTAGAGAACCTGACAGTAACCAAGGGGCACCACACAGCACCCACAGGGACAGATTACAGGGCAGCACTAAGGTTTAAAGCAAGGAGGAATGTCCTGTCCCCACCATGCCCCTACTGCCACAGTAAAGTGTCAATCCCTCTGCCAATCCCACACAGGGAGGCCAGCCCTGCACCAGCAGTGGGAAAACAGTGGGAATGAACAGTTTCTCCTTGTAGTGAATAAAAACCAGGGGATGGCTTCTGTGACACAGCTCCTGGCCAAAGCAAAGTCCTTCTTCAGGGACCCCAAAGCCCTACCTGGTTTGCAAACTTAAAAAAAAAACCAACACAAACCAACCCAACACAACAAACTTAAAAAAACCCCAACACAAACAAGAAAAATAAAGCAAGGACAAGCTCTCTTCACTACGTCATTTTAATTGCATCGACACCCAGAAATCCACGTGCCAAGAGCTACCCAGCCAAGAGGCATCCTTCCATGGTGGGTCTTAACTTTCACACTCCTTTCACTCAAAAAAAATAAAAGAAAAAAAAAAAGAAAAAAAAAAAAAAAAAAAAAAAAAAAAAAAAAAAAAAAAAAAAAAAAAAAAAAAAAAAAGGAAAAAAATATATAATTATAATTGCACTGGTTGACATACAAGCACAGTCTCTTCCCTTTTCACACACTGCTGGGTTCTGCTGGAACAGGAGGGTGAAGCCCCAGCGTGGCCACAGCAGCTCCCCAGGAAATGAAGAGTTGTACAAAACAGTTTTCTTACAAACTGCAGAGTTTACTGGTTGGTTTTTTGGATTTTTTTTTTTTTTATGTTTTCTTGTAAGTTTCAAAACTAGGTTTTGGGTCACTAATGGCTTGTATCTTTTATCTACAGTAAATTTAGCATAAATTTTTATTTTTAGGAATGTGTAAGGCATTTTGGTAAGTTAACTGTAAGGTCCAGGGTGAAGACTCATCAAACTGAAGTCCCTTCCTTTGAACTGTCCTCTTGCCCCTGGAGAACAAGAAAAAGAAGTGGGTTACTCAGCTGGCCTCACCCTTATTTTCATGGCAGCTCAAGGCCCAAAGCATTACACAGATGGGCCAGGTCCTTGACCAGCCTCTCATGTGGTCTCAGCCTTTCCCAAAAGCCACCCAAAAATGGTTTCTGGCAGCAAGGACCACCTGGCCTCCACTCTTAAACCCCTGCCTGCTGCACACTGCCCCAGGGCCTCCACCAGCACCAAGGGGAGGGATGTGGCCACCACCAGTACCATTTCCTGAAGCTGTTCTTTCAACTTCTTCACCATTTCTCTCTCTTTGGCCAGTTGGTCCTGGGAAACCTTCAGTAGCTCCTGTAGTTTGGTTGCTGCCTGGCCCAGGTCCTTTGTTAATTTTTTCTCTTTTTCAAGTCTTTCCTACATGGCAGTCAAAAGAAGGCACCTGCCTGAGCCTCCCTTTGCCACCTGGTGACCTTCCCCCCTTCAAAACAGCTCAGGCCACCTCAGGTCTGCATCAAGCTGTCTCAGTGACCACAGGCCAGGGGAACACCCAGTTCCAACCTCAGCAGGGAGAACAGACAGACAGACAGAACTCTCTGTGGCTCCCTGGAGATGCCGTGGGCCAGGACTGGATGGTTTCCCAGTGTGTGACAAGCCCAGCCTGTGAGTGTTTGCTCAGGGCACCACACTGATGTCACCTGCAGGGATGAGTGGCCCTGCTGTCCTTCAGCTCTCAGCCCTCTCCTGCAGGGTGACCATGAGATGGACCTCGTTCCCCAGAGCTCAGAAATGATCAATCATGCCCATAGTCCTGCTCATGTGTGTCTTCTGCTGTGGTGGCACAGCCAACTCACCTTGAGATGCTGAGCCTCCTCCTTGTCTGAAGCTGCTGCGTGTTCAGCCAGCCTCAGCTTTTCCAGCTCTGCTTGCAAGCTGCGTGCCAAGCTCTGGGCCTGCAAAGGGACACACTCAGTGAGCACAGAAGCCAACAGTGGCAGCATCTCCCACACACCCAGCTCTAGCCACCCTGAGTGCCTGCTGGGTGTGCCCTGCTGGGTGCTGCAGACACACAAGGCATTGCTTCCAGCAGGGAGGTGGCATTTCTCACTTAGAGCAGCAGGAAACCCAGCTCAAGCCCAAAACCCTCCAAGAAAAAAGCTGGCACAAGACATGAGGGGTTGGGAGAGCTAAATTTGAGGGGCCAGAGATGCCACGTGGCTTTAGCACAGCTGCTGTAAGAAGTCCTTCAGACGTGGGAGGAAACGTCTCACAGGGATGGCTGAGGTGTGGACAGTGATGGGGAAAAGCCTTCAGATTAATTCTTCAAATTAATTCTTGGGCTTCATTAGCAGCCAAGAATGCAGGAAGGCTCTGCACACCCTGGTATCCTCTCACCCACACCCACCTCCTCCAGCTCCCGTGCCAGCTTTTGCCGCAGCATTTGCTCCTTCTCCGCCAGCGTTTCGTTCTGCTCCAGCTGGGTTTTCAACTGTGTTGAGGAGAGGGGAAAACACCCAGAAACAGCATTTTAAAAAGATGCAAGAAATAAGCTAGCAGGGACATCACCAAGAGAGCTGGGCTGGACAGAAGAAATAAAACCAGAAGCTTTCCCCACAGCTCCAAAGGGCAATAGGTACAAGCATGCCCCCTCTGCAGGGAGATTGCTGATGGCAAGCCTGAGGCCTGGCTTAGCACTGCCCAGTTTTGCTTGCTCCTCAGGCAGCACCAGCTAGGATGTGGGATGAGAGGCATCCCATAGAGAAAATGTGCCTGGCAGACCCCATGCCTGGGAGGAGGCTCCACAGTTAACAGGATTAGAGGAGAAAGGCAGAGCCCTGCCACTGGTGAGAGGTGTCAGCCTGGAAGGGAACAGCTGCTGCTGATGCCCTCAGCCCAGCTGCAGCAGGATTTATGGAGCCTCTGTAACCCTAATCCTCCCTGGCAGGGAAGGGATCCTGGCACAGCTCTGTCAGGGCGGTGTCCCCTTCCTCTGAGGAGACTCTGAACGCCACAGGGCACTGTCACCGTCCCCCAAAGCTTGCCAGAGGGCTCCCAAGGGGAACAGCCTGCTGAAAGCCAACTGCTATGGGAAAGGACACATGTTTAATGCATGCTCAGAATCCAGAGGGTCAGAGCCCGCCCAGGAGTGCCCTCAGCACCCTAACCTCGAGGGGTGCAGCCTCACTGGGCTCAGATGGTAACCCCACCACTCCTCCCTCCTGTACATGGCTCCTTGCCTCACTCAGCTGCTGCCTGACCTGAGGGATGAGAAACAAGCCTGGCTCGGTGACACATCCCTGTGCCACAGCCTTCTCACGAGCCTACAGATAAAGCCTGACAGATTTTTGGCTTTCACACCAGCTGGAATGCTTGGGAAACCACCTCAGTTTCTGCCAGAGCAGGGCAGTGGTATCAGAGCTGGGCTGCTGCAGGCTCAACAGCTCCCAGGGGTGCAGAGCAAATGATTCTACCTGGATGGATGGATGGATCCCCCTGCCCCAGGGTGGTGTTTTGGTGACAAGTGTCCAATGGTGGGGCAGCTGGGTTTTTCTGCTACACACCAGCCTGAGCAAGCCTTGCTGCTCTCCCTTCCTTCCCACCCCATCACAGGAGGAAAGACAATGAAATAAAAATCTGCTCCTGGCTCCCAGCAATCCCCTCTGAATGTGTGGTCCCCAGCAGCACCAGGTTAGCCAAGGCTGTGCCTTCCTGCCTCCCTCAGCCCACAGGAAGGGTGTTGGCCCCACAGCTGCTTTGCAGGCCAGCCCCAAAGACCCAGCAGGGCCTTCCCAGGGTCCCTCCTTACCAGAGCCAGCTCCTTGCTCTGCTTCTGTGTTTCAGTCTTTGCTGCCTCCAGCTGCTCCTGGGACTCTGACAAGAGCAGCCTCAACTGCCAAAGAAAGGAAAAAAACCCAACTCCTTTTATACACTTGGTTTAGGAACTCTTTGGCCCAAGGAAGCTTTTTTATGATGCAACATCTTCCCAAAGAGGTCATGGTGTCATCACATGCTGATGTGCCTGCTCAGGCAAACACAGCCATGGGACAGGTGTGTCTCACCTGAGCCACAGCAACGACACAGCACCTCCACAGAGATCTGTCCTGTGTCCCTGACCCATCCCCTTGCCCATGATTCTTGGCTTTAGAGTCTGCAACCCAGACTGGAGCAACCATCTCCATCTGTTTTCCTCTTTCTTTGCAAAGCTGCAGATCCCTGGGGCACTTCCAGATGCCCAGGGCACTCCTCAAATCCTCAAAACGTGCATGGGTGGGGAATCAGGGTTAGAAAAAGCTGAAGAAGGCAGCAGCCTCCACACTTACAGCTTCAACTTCTTTTGTGTAGTTCTGGCGCTCGGAGCTGGCTGTCTCCAAGTGATTTTCCAGTTGTGTTTCCAGAAGAGAGGTGTACTCCTTTAGCTGCATGGAAAGAGAGGAAAGCAGGAGGGGGTTGGTTGTGTGAGGTCCAACACATCCCAAACATGCTGGGGATAAAGGCAAGTCAGGAGATGGGGCCTGACTCAATCCATGCAGAGACTCCCCCTCCCCAAACACCCTCACCTGATCTGTGCTCTGCAGATCTGCTTTCAACTTCTCCACCACACCTTCCAGGGATTTCAGCTGCAGGTGTGACTGAAGCAGAAAGGATCAGAGAAGGACACTGAGCACCTCTGAATCAATCAGAAACTGGCTGCTGTTTGATTTCCACCTTTCCCACTTCATCCTGTACCCATCCAAAGGGAGCTCCATGGAAGAGCTTTCCTTCCCAGGGAGGACAAGTCTAACGCACAGGCCATAAATAGTGGAGCAAGGCAGCAGCTGTTGCCTGCTGCATTTCAGATGGCCACAGTCAGGTTTCAACACCCGAGAACCATCATGAGACTCAGCACAAGCTTCCTGCTGAAAGCACTTTTTGGTCTGGAAGCAGCAATTTTTTAATGAGGTGGCAAGGGGTTTGTTATTAAGAGAGGCCAAGCTGCCAGAAAAAGCACTTAAACCCAGGCTGGGTTTTGAAGAGGACTCTGCAGAAGTGTTTGGAAAGGAGGAATTCCCCTCCTCTCCACAGAGAGGCAGGATTGCTCTGGGAGCTGCCCTAGCACCAGCCGTTCTTCCCATCAGGAACAGCAGCAGCAGCCACGTCACCCTGTGCAATCCCCCAGCAGTGCTGGCCCTGCAGGAGCCAGCAGTGGGCTGAGAAATCAAACATCTCTTGTACAACAGCCTCCCCCAGCTCCCTGCAGTCCCAGCTAACTCCAAAACCCCACATGATGGATGGGGAGCAGCCAGACCATGGAGAACAGCTCAGTCTCAGTTCTGCATTCAGGAGGGAAGATTCCACATGAGATGGGCTTTTTGTCAGCTGGCTTGGGGACAGGAGGGATAGACAAGGGAGAAAAGAAAGTTCCGGTGTCTCAGTGTTCACAGCTGACAGAACACTGAGGGCCACCAACCATTTTATAGCCCCTTCTCCTGGAAGTCCAGCTCCAGGAGCACCAAACCCAGCTGTGTCAGCAGCACACACCTTTTGGAGCTCCTCTTCAGAGGCTGTGAGCTTTGCCTTCCACACCTGCTCCTCCTCCTCCACGCTCTTCTGCAGGTTTCGCAGCATCCCCTCCTGTGGGCAGAGCCTCAGCTGAGCCCAAAGCCCCTGCAGCCCCAGCAGGCTGGGCAGTGAAAGGGATGGGAGCCTCCAAAGCCTTCCAAGGGGACAGGGGGACAGAATTGGAATCAGGTGGGGCTGGGGGCTCCTAATCCCTATTCTGGCACAACCAGCTCATCAGAGCCCTTGCTGTGTCTCATCCCATCACCACCAGCAAGGTCTCCACACAATCAGGCTGAAGAAGAGCTCTAAAAATTCACCTTTATCCTGTTCCTCTGTCTCACTGACAAATACTGCACCCCACAGCAGTTCCCCAACACACCAAGGGATGCCCACCCTGAGCTCATGGGCAGCCTGGGCTGACAGGAGACCTCTCCAGAGGGGTTTCCAACACAGTGCAAAGGGCAGGAACTTACAGTCTCTGCAAGGATCATTCTGTACTGCTCACACTCTGCCTGTAAAGTGCTCTGCGCTTCCTCTGCCTCTTTTAATTTAAGAGCTGAACCCTAAAAGGAGAGGGAAAGGAAGGAGAGAGAGATGAAAAGAAGAAACATGTGACCCTCCAGCACACCCTCACCCCTCCACTTTCCAGCCATCACTTACTGGTGGCTCTGTTGTGACCATCTGCTGCTTTAGCACACCCACGGTCTTCTCCTTAAACTCCTGTAGCCATGTATCATAGTCCTGAGTTCGGAAAAAAAGACAACAAGAGAGAAGGAGGATGCTTGGACCTCTCTCCTTGCCAAGAGCAGAGGCTCTGGGGAGGGCTGGGGAAGGCTGTCCCACCTGCTGTGAGGACACAGTGACCCCTGAGAGGGCGGAGAGCAGCGTCTGCTTGGTTCGTGTCTGGAGCGCGTCCAGCTGTTGGGCCAGCTCTTCCTGAAACAGGGACAAACTGCAATGGATGGAGCTCCTGGGCACCTGCTGGCCAGGCTGACAACACTGCTCCTGCTTTTCTGTGCCTACAGGGCTGGGGAACCAGCCAGCACAGAAAACTGCTGGTGCTGGGAACCACTAAAGCATCACTTACAGTTCAACCATGTCCTGGTTCCCCAACCATGACCAGTAGCAGGGATGCACAAGAAAAATTTTGGAGAAGCTTGCAGAAGAGTTGAGCTACCACTCTTCCTAAACAGGCAGGCAACCCAGGGCAGGCCTCCCTGGTGGCTTGGGAAGCTGAATGCTTCCCTTGCAACACCAGGGCAATGCCAGGCTCACCTTTGCTTTGGTAGCAGCAAGCAGCTTTTCCTCACATGCCTTCTCCACCGTGGTCAGCGCTTCCATTGCCTTCCAGTTCTTTTCCCGAAGGTCCTGTGGAGGCACCACACACAGAGGGCAATGAGCCACACAAAGCTGCTTGCTGGCACTGCAGGGGATTTATTTCAAAGCCACTGGGTTTGGTCAGGAGTCTGTCCATAAGCATTCCTTTCCCCCCAGTCTTTCCAGTGGCTCCACACAGCCCATTGCTCCAGAAGCAAGCTCAGGATGCCTGCAGGGGACACAGGCCAAGTGCAGGGATGCAAGGTGGCCTCCACACACGTGACACCCCCTTGCAGTAGAGGAATAAGGAGCAGAAGAGCAGGAAGGTGTGAAGGAGCCTCCTCAGAGATGCCTTGGCCCTGCCAGGGTAGGATCTCTCTGGCTTATCGGGTTCTAAACCTTCCAAGAGAACAAGGGACAGACATGTCACCTCAGGCAGCCCACCAGGGGTATTCCTGCTCTCTGGCAGATGAGGCAATGCCTCCAGGGCTCCATGGGGCTGGAAGAGCCTCTGGCCACACCCCTGGAGCCATCAGAAGGTGACCGCGATGGGCTGTCTGTCTGTCACTCACTCACGATGGGCTGTCTGTCTGTCACTCACTCACGTTGTTTTTCACCTTCTGTTGCTCCACTGCCTCCCGAAGCTGTGTGGCTTCCCTTTCCAAGGCTGAGAGCTGGTTTGTCTTCTCCTGGAGCCTGGAAGGGCAGGATGCAGGAGTGAGCCTGAGCAGTCACCCCCCTCACGGGCAGCAAGCTCCCGAGATGGAGACACAGCCCTTCCTATCCTGGTCTGCTCTGGCATCTACACACAGCAGGAGGAAGAGGGAGCACGACTAAAAACCACAGCCGGGGCAATACTGGAGTGGGATCTGGTTTTCTACCCCCTTACCAGCAATAAAATGCAATCACTTAACATGCTGGGGAAGAAGCAACCTGATGCAAAGGCCAGGAATTCTGTCTTGCACCACTGGGGCTGTTCCTATCTGTGGCTCATTAGGCTGAGAGAGCCCACAGCTCTGCATTTTGAAACTACCATCCCACTTTCTTAAGGAATGCTAAATCAGGGCTGCCACCCAGACAGCAGAAAGCTGCAGGTTCCCTCCACACCCTCAGATTCTCCATCTGCCCTGAAGGGACCCTCAATGAGAGCAAACCAAGGTCCTTGAGAAGAACTACACACATCTCCTGGGGTCTCAGGACAACTCAACATCGGCCTTCTTTAGAAGGATGCTGGATGCTTGCTAGCAATGGGGGCACCTGAGAAATCTTCCCCCCATGCAGAGACTTCTTGGAGGTGCCCTGCACATGGACAAGGAACAACAGGCAGGACTCTGGACATGGGAAACTCCAGTTAAATGCCAGGAAACCTTTCTGTGCTGGGGGATGGGGGAAGAGGTGATCAAACACTGGAACAGGAACCCAGAGTGGTGGTGAATCTCCATCCCTGGAGAAACCTGGGAACATCTTCAAAAAACTTCCTCTGGTTGGCCCAGCCTTGAGCAGGGACCTGCACCAGAGACATCCCACACCCAGCACCAACACCAGCAGAACCTCCTGTTCTGTAGGAGTGGTCAGACTCCATGTGCCTGCCAGCAATTCAGTTCTGCTTCAGAATGGACTGGCTGTTACATGTGGCCAGCACCAGAGCCAATTAATATTTTAATTGAAAATAAAGCCCCAAGCCTGCCTGGAAGGCAGGAAGCCCTCAGCCACAGGCTCAGTGCTCAAGGAAGCCTGGGACACATGGACAGCAAGCTAGAGGTGCCACTGCAAGGTGTGCACCTGGACCCACCTGGACTGCAGCTGCTTCATTTCTGCTTCATTGGCTGCCTGGAAGAGAGAAAGCACTTTGATGACCTGCCCCAGGCATGTGACACAGGTCAGCCCTTTCTGTGGCATCCCAGAGCAAAGACAACTCAGGGATTGTGTAAGCAGTGTCACCCACTCCCCTCCTCCCCCCACAATTAAACAAACACACAACCTGCAGGTCTCTGTCTTTTTCTGCCTCCCGCATCTGGCCTGCCTCCAGCAGAGCTTCAATGGACTTGATCCTCTCCAGAAGCTTTGCATTCTCTGAGCTGGCATCCTGCAGCTTCCCTTTCACACTGTCCAACTCCAGCAGCTTACTTTTAACCTCTGCCTCGGAGCTCAGCAGCTTGGCCTGCAGCTCTGTTGGAGGGAAGGGTGACAAAAACAGTAGGGCAGGTGCAAACAAACCTGGACACTCCCCACCCTGCTCTGCCCACGCAGGATCTTAGCCAAAGAAGCCTTCCTTGGCCAAGGATGCTTTAAGGAGGCACAGAAAGGGCAGGCAGGGATGCAGGCCAGCAAAGGAGAGGGACAGAACCACAGACCAGACCATGTCTCGCTCACACCAACACCAGGCAGCCTAACTCATCCCTGGATCCATCTGTCCTGCCCCAAGTGGCTCCTCCAAGCTCTGAAAGTTTCCAGTCAGCCTTACAGCCCTGCCCATGCTGATCCCAGTTCCTCACCAGCAATGCTCTGCTGCTGCCCTTTGGTCTTTTCTGCATCTGCCAAGAGGCTCTTGTAGCTGCTCTGGGTTTTGCGGAGCTCATCGCTGACCTCATCCAGCCTCTTCTGCAGCATCACCTCTGCCTCCCGTTGGTAAGCCTGCAGGGCAGGAAGAGAAGGCTTCCTGGACTGGGACAGACACCCCAGCCAGTTTGAAGCAAAGCTCCATGTGCCACATAATCTTATTTTTAAGTTGTGTTTTGGGGGATTAAAGTCACCCTCCCGCCACGCTCCCCCTGCGCACGGAGCGCCCCGCGTTGTGCTCACATTTTATCCCGTGCCAGCCCTCACACTGGGAAGCAGACAATACCCAAATGTCTCAGTCCTGGGCCAATTCCATGGCCAATCTCTCCTCTGGAGAGCTCTGAAAAAGCTCCCAGAGCCCTGGTTCAAACTGCCCCAGCCCAGCAGGGAGAGGTGCTGGCACGGGGCTTTGCAGAGCACAGACACCCAACCACACTTCCACAGGAGGAGGAATTGGCTGTGCAATTTGGGCCAGGGAATACTTTTATTTTCCATCATGGAAAGCAGCAAGGAAGAGGCTGGGAAGGGCAGGAGTTTTGAGGGGGAAGGCAAAGGGGGAGAAGGATGAGTTGAAGCTTTACAGGTAAAAGTGGCACTGTTGCAGAGGGAGAAAAATTGCTTTGCACGGAGGGGACAGGAAAAGGTAAACCAGCAGGCCTGTCTGTCCAAGGGATGCTTTCAGCACCACCAGGAAAGCAGAGCTGCTCTGATTTTTGAGGTTTGACTCAATATCCTCAGCTCAGAGCTCCAGGTGTTACATTCTCCCCAGCACCTTAAGCACATCCCTGACTTTAGTGTCAACTAGTGTGATTTATTAATTAGCACTAAGGAGTGCAGTGAGCTGACAGCCTTGGAGTTCTCCCAAAAGTATGTCTAGGAGCTCCTGCTTTGAGCAGAGAGGCAGCTCCTGCCTTCACATCAGCTGTGAGCTCACATCACCCTCCTTGCTCCTCACCTGCCAAAGCAGCAGGAGCCAAATGCAGCCCACCAAAATGAGAGCCACATCCTCAAGCACACAAAAAAATAAAAGCATGGATATGGAAGGCCCCTAGTTCTAGGAACTCCTGTATAAATCTATTTTGGCATGTGCAGATAAAGGTCTCTTTCACCTCTCTTGCCCCTTCTGGAAGAGGCCAGAGCAGTTCAGATATCCCTCACCCTGTGCTCCCAGCACACAGCTTAGCAACACCCCAGATGCTCTTCCCTGTGTGAGTACAGCCTGCCTGCCAGCAACACACCTCTGTGTGCTCACAGGCTCTGCTTGGGAGGTGTCCTTTCAACACCCCTAAAACCCCAAACCCAGCCACTCCCTGCTGACCAAAAAAGCCACAAGCTCCATCTCCTCCACCAGGGAGAGAGAGATGGTTTTAAGCCACAAGCTCAAAACCATCTGAGTTTGAGAGAGAGAGCACCTGCAGAAGAATGGCCTCAAGCAGGGCATGCTGCTCCCTGGGCTCTGATGGTGATGCTACACAAGGGGGCACAGGGAATGTGACAAGCTAATGGGGTGGAGAGCAATCAGGAAACCTGCCAGGCAGCTTCCTTCCCAACCAGGGACACTTCTGACCCTCCTAGCCCTTCCCATGGCCAAATGCAAGGATCCATTCAGCCACCCAGCCCTGCAAGGGGACAGGTTTGCCAGTGGCTGGCTGACCTGCAGCTGCTCGATTCGCTTCTCCGAGGCCGTCGCTTTGATCTCCCAGCTCTTCCTCTGCTGCTCCTCTTGCTGCAGCACCTCTGACTTCTCAGACAGCTCTTTCATCAGCTTGCTGCACTCCTGCCTCAACTTGGCCAGCTCAGCATTTTGCCTGCAGCAACAGAAGCAGGGTTATTTCAGCCCACAGGCCAGCCAAGCCTCCCTGGTGTTGGTCGGGGGAAACACATCCTCCTGATGTGGGCCTGATACAGGACTTGAAATGGTGAAAACTTTGTTTGCCTGTTTCTAGGACACTCCTGGTCCTTCAGGGAGGGGGTGGAAAGAGCCAACAAATCACTTTTTAAAAGCCCTGTTTCAGTCACAGGAGACATTCCTTTCTTACGAAGTAGAGGACACATGGATCTGTGTTCCCAGACACAAGAGGAAGCACTACAGCTGGAGTCCACTCTGTAATTATTTGCCTGCTGTTAATCATCAGTCATTTCAGACTGCCTATAAAAAGGAGTGTGAAATTCTTCTACCTAGCTCCTATTTGTTCTGTTCTCTGTAGCATCACTCCCATTAATGAGCTGGCAGCATTTCTTCTCAGGTTTGAGAGTATGAGCTCCCCTATGGGCGAAAAACATCACAGTGCCTTCTGATGCCTTCTCCCCCCTCCACTGCCTGTTGATTCTGGTATCAGCACAGGTGATCCCAAAGGACAGAGGGATTCCCTGCCCTTTCACTTGGGAAGAACACCCTTGTTTCTCCTGGTGTATCCCCAAAAGCCATTTGGCAAAGCTCTTCCTCCCTCATTCCCTCCTCCACCTCCAGCTAGTTGTGGGGTCTGCAGAAGAACCTTTGGGAAAGGGAGTGGTCAAGCCAAGGTCTGCCAGAGGGCAGCCCCAGGCTCTGCCCCTCCTCCCAGCCTTACTTGCTTTCCATCTGGCTGGTGGCCTGGTTGAGGGCATCCCTGAGGATGGAGTTCTCCTGCTGCAGGCGAGCCAGCTGCGTGTTGGGGCCGTTCTCCAGCTGCTCCTGCAGGGTCCGGATCTAGAGGAGCCCAACAGGGGTTAATGCCACCACCAGCCCTTCTGCTGCCCTGTCAAAGCCCAGGAGGGACTGGCAATGCAGGGGAGTGTGTGCTGATGCTGACAGCCCTCAGGGGTGTGACATCCCATGAAGATGCTCCAACGTGCTGCTTCTCCAAAGAGGTCTGGAGGGGGCTTAAAGGGATTGGGGGGGTATTTAGGGAGTGTGAGGGGTACTAAGTGGCTCTTAGGGGGGTTTGGGGGGACCTGAAGGGGTTTAGGAAGGAATTTAAGGGGTGTTTAGGAGAATCTTAAAGGGGTTTTGTGGGGAAATTGAGCACCATAGCTCAGGAGCACTGCAGGGTCTCGCCCCCTCACACAACTCAGCCTTCTCCAGAATGTCACCCATGTGCCACCAGTAGCCACCTGGCAGAGGAAGGAGGCAGGTGCAGGGCTCACTCTGGGGCTCACCTTGCCCTGGAGCTGCTGGGTCTCGCTGACATGGTCCTGATAGCTGGCCTGCATGCGTGCCTGCACGGCCACGATCTCCCGCTCGCGGTTCAGCAGCTGCTCCTTCAGCCTGCCCTCCACGGCCCCTGCCTTGGCCCGCTCGGCTGCCAGCTCCTTCCAGAAAGGAGGCCCCCAGTTAGTCCTCAGAGCACAGGGCCCCCCATTTGAAGAGGATGTGGCCTCCTAGCTCAGCAGACTACAATGTTTAGCCCTCTCGTTGCTGCCCCCACGCCCAGGTACATTTAGCACTTACATTTCCTCCTGCATTTTGTTTTGGGCTCTGTGGCCACTGGATGCCACTGTTGTTCCATGTTGGGCCAGCTAAGAGAAAGGAGTAAGACAGCCTGGAATTTTATTTTCCTCCCCCAGGATAAATAACATCACACAACGTTTGGGGCAAAGAAGAAAAATTAAGCAGATGGACTTGACAGCCAGAAGTACAGCGTGGCAGGGATCTGTTCTGCCTTCAACACCCAAAAAGAGCTGGGGGCAGGGGGCTGAGTCAGGGAAGGGCACTGTAAATAGGATCAGGTTCCTTACAAAGGCACCATCTCAGCTCAGGGGAGCTGAAATGAGGGAGGATTTGCTTTTCTCCCTGAAGGAGAAGCTGCAGTCTCTCACAGAAAGGGTTTTCCCTGCTTCTCCCATGGTTGCCAAGGGGCACTACACTGTGGTTCTTTGGGCTGGCACTTCCCCAGACTGGAGCAGCCCCAACAGAGGAGGGCAGGGGGAGGATCTCCTCTGCTTTTTGGGAAGAAAACAGCCAAGAGGTGAAGGGTGCAAAGAGCCCCATCAGGGGGCTGAGATGGGAGCAGAGGCACATGGAGAGCCACCATGAGCAGAGGCCACAGCGGGGATGGCAGGAGGGGCACGCAGGGCTCACCTTGCTCAGCTCCCGCAGTTTGTTCCTGGCAGCAGCTGCATCCTCCTGCTCAGCAGAGAGCTGCTTCTCCTTCTCCTCCAGCTGCCGTTTCAGGACAGCCACAGGGTCACCCTTCTGTGTAGCCTGCCAGTATGGGGTGGCACATCAGTGGGGACCAACACCTCCAGAGCCATCCCCTCCACCCCACACACATGGGGGATATCCTGCCCTCTGCTCCAGGGGAAAATTCAGCTCCCTTCTCCCAGACACCCTCAGCCTGGCTGAAAATAGGGTGCCATAACCCCCTTGCACTTCCTGAGGTTCAGCAGAGCCATACCGTGTGCCAGGTGTCCTGGATGATCCCTGCTTTCTCCGTCAGGATCTCGATGAGCTGCTGGGCCTCCCCCTCACTGAACACCATGCTGCTGACTGTGGACACCAGAGTCTTGTAGGGCAGGTACAGGGCCCCATCCGAATCTGTGGGTGCTGGGGAGGAGAGAGGAGGGATTGGGACTTCTGGGGACAACAGCAGAAATATGGTATCGTCTCAGCTGGCTTCAAGCCCAGAGCTGCCACCTCAAACCACCATCCAAACAGATTTCCAGAGTCACATTTGGTACCTCTGAGTGAGAACAGTGAGAAAAGTGCTGGAGATGACACCACACACGTGCTCCTTGAGTCAGCTATCACCTCTGCCTGGCTCAACAGCTGGTCCCAGCACCTGCCATAACCCCCTACCAAACTGAGAGACTCTCAGCAGGAGCTCAGAGTGCTTTGCCAGTGCCAGGGGCCTCAGACATGTCAGGCATCAGAAGCTGGACCACACCAAAACACAACCTTGCTGAAGGATGTCACTCCATGCAGTGGTGCTGGTGACAGAAAGGTCATCTCCCACCTTTCACCAGCCAAGTTTGTTCCAGCTCTTTGCTAAGGGAGCAACATGACTCCAACCTTTCCCCTGCTAACCTGGGAAGGCCAGGGAGCATCAGGGACCATGGTGCTGTTGTAGGACCTCAGTGCACATGGTCACAATACAGAGGCAGTGGTTTAGGGGTTCCTGCATACATCTATGGCCCTGTGTGCTCTTTTTCCTAGAAAACCACAAGAAGAAAAAGCAGTTTGGAGTCCAGTAGCTCCAGAGCCCCTGAAGTCATTAACACCAGAGTCTCCTGAATACAAAGCTTGGGATGCTCCAAGTAGCAAGGTTCAGAGAAGGAGGAGGAGGTACTGCAGGTGTTGGAGAAGAGATTTTCCTCTAGAGAATGAATCCCATGCTGAACAAGGTTTCTCCCAAAGAATGCAGCCCATGGAAGGCCCCACACTGGAGCAGGGGAAAGGTGTGAGGAGAAAAGAGCTTGCAGAGGGTGGCTGTAACAAACTGACCACACTCCCCATCCTCCTGCACCACTCATGGATGGGAGGTAGAGGAGTCAGGAGGGAAGGAGTAAAGTTGAGCCTGGCAATAAGCACAGGAGGTGATGGGGAAGGCATTGTTTTCACTTCTAAAAAAAAAAAATAATCTCTGTTTCTCATCTATTTTAATGAGGAATAAATTCATTTTCCCCAAGCTGAGTCTGTCTGGCCAGTGACACTAACTGCTAAGTGATCTCTGGCAGATCCATCTGGAACAGCAGTGCCAAGCCCTGGCAGCAGCCGTGTCTGTGTCCCCAGCCACAGCCACTTGCCAGCAGCACCAACCCTTGTGCCACCAAGGCTTGGCTCACACTTTACTCATGCTGGCAAGGGCAGGGCTGCAGGACAGCACATGGCACCCCCTGGCTCAGCCCTGCACTGTGCAGGGACACACCAAGTGGAATTCCGCCCCTCTCCAGGTGCAGTCGCAGGAGAAAAACACCCCAAGCCACTCCTGTCAGGTTTGCCAGCTGTTTCAGTGCTGAGGATGTGTCCTTGAGCACCCTGAACACCCATTTTTATCTGCCACAGAATCATTTGTTTCTTTGCATTTGATGAGGAGAGACCACAGCTGCTGAAAACACCTTGGTCAAACTGCAGTTGGCTTCGTGGCACAAATCCTACCAAGAGCTTTCCTTGGCAAAATCCCACAGGAGCAGCCAAGACATCACTCTTCACTTTCAGGACATGCAGGACTGGCACTTCATACCTAAGAGAATCTAAGTTTGGAGGCACAAAACCCTCCCAACTTAACAAATGCTAAAAGGTCATCTCCCAGCCACATTCCCTCAGCTGTTACAGCTTGGATTTAGGAATTTAGGACTTGGATTTGTGTGTTTTTCACACGTGTACACACAGCAAACCAGTCACCTCCAGTTCCCCAAGCCCACCACCCCTGCAATACCCTCCAGGAGCAGCTTCTCCAGTCATTCCAACCCCATCACTGTGTGGAGATGGTCTTTAGTAAAATCCTTCCCTCAGAAGAACAGATTCAAGGGGGGGTTTAACCCATCTTTGAAACCCTCTTCCAAAATGTGGGTGTGGAAACTGCCAGGCTGCACAGCAGGTTTGGATGTGCTGCAGAAGGCCAGCAAGAAGGGATGTCTGTTTGGTGAGTTGTTTGTTTTTTTGGTAAAGAAAGAAAGAAATCTATGCACATCACATGACATCTTTGAGAACACCTGAGAGATTTCTGCCATGCGTCCACACGGGAACCCTTCCACAGGACTGAAAGCACTCATGTTTTTAGTGCCTGTAATTATCACTTAACCAAAAATAAATCCCAAACTGTTCCCTCTGGTACAATGAGAGGCAAGAATCTAGCAACAGAGCTGGTCTTCCCCTCCCTACACCTTTTTATACTCTGCAGAGTTCAGGACCACCTGATCTTTTCCATCTCTTGAGTCAATCAAGTAAGGCACAACTTATGATGGGTAAGTTTTCCCTTCCCTGCTAGAGACCCAAAGTCACTTCCCTCTAATTACTCTACAATCAACCCCTGCAGTATGAAACTCCATCAATCCTCTCTGCTTGAGCAATCCTTCTTCACCTCCACCAAAGGAGGAGGAAATGCTAGCAGTGACCAAGTGTGGGAGAGCTCCTCTGTGCTTTAACAGTCAGGGCTCTATGGGGAAAACACCTCACCCTGGCTTTCCACCCAGATGTGCAGCACCCTGGCAGCTGTCCCTCTCCCAGGACAGGGACATGCAGCTCTCATTCACTCCCACAACAGAAATCCCAGAGGAACCTGTAACTCTCCAACACGCCTGTGCTGGACCAGAGGGATACAGGCAGAGGAATTTGGCCTCACCTGGCTCATTTTTCTTCTTGGATGCAGCCTTCTTCTTGGCAGGTGCATCATGCTTCTGGTCCTCCTGGGCTGGGAGAGCCTCGCTCTTCTTGACAGTGACAGAGCTGATGACAGGAGCACTCTGCTGGGTGCCAACTGGGGGCACTGCCACCACGGGCACCTCCTTGGGGGCCACCTCCCGCACGGGAGAACTCTTGGGGACGCTGACAGGGGGTGGAGCCAGCACCGGGCTAGGAGCAGGCTCCACCTTTGCCACCTTCTTCTCCTTCTTCCTCTTCTCCTTAGGTGATGGGACGGGTTTCTCTTTTTCCTGGGGGACAACTGCCACTGCTGCAATGGGAGTCTCAGCTGTCACAGGCTCGGGCACCACAGCAGGCACAGGAAGCACCTCCTTGGGAGGGTCCGTCACTTCCTGAGCAAGCTGCTGCTCTGGGATCTTCCCATTCGGTTTCTCTTCCTTTTTCTTCGCTTTTCCCTTTTTCTCAACCAGTTTCTCTTTCTTCTTTTTCTCTAACTTCTGCTGCTGGCTCTTCTCCAGCTCCTTGCGTTGCTTGGCCAAGGCCTCCTCGTAAGATGTCTCCTTCATGGAGAAGGTGGACACCAGGAAGATCCCGATGGCTGAGATCACCATGAAGCCTCCAAAGACCACAACACCCAGCGTCTGAGGGTCGTACACGTCCATGCTGCCTCACTCCTCTGTGCCTGCAAGACACCAGGACAACAGTTAGGGGCAGCAGGGCAGGGAAGAAAGGCAATGGCTTTTCTGAGGAGGATCCTCACACGGGCATCTGTGCCTTCCACTGGGAAGAGGAACAATCCAGGTTCACACAGCTCAGCCTGACCTGCCTGCACATCCCTGAGTTTGTGCTCCTCTGCTACACTGCCCATGCACAGGGGTCCAGTTGTACCTCAGTGACTAAATTTCATCTCCAGAAGAACCAGAGAGAAGGAAATAAAAGCAGAGATGCAATCAGAGACAGCCAAGAGGCTCATTCTATGTCCAGTGGGGTGGTTTTTTACAACCCTAAGCCATACCTGCAGCATACTTTCAGACTGCTGGGAGCAGGTTGGCCAAAATCTGAGTTTTCCCTGGAGCACCTGCCCCCAGATTCATATCCAGGTGCCATCTTTGGGATAAAATATCCCCCTGGGAGGAGAAAGCATTGCAGCAGCCCTTCCCTCTTCCCTTTCACTGCTGAGCAGCAGCAGAGCCCACACTGCCTGCTCTGAGCTCTGGCCAGCAGGGTTCAGCCACACCTGGGGAAAGATGCTGCTATCTCCACTCCTCTTAATGGCTACTTGAACCTGTCCTGGTTTCAAAGCCTATTTTTGCTGGCCCATCCACGTGTTTCATCCACCAGGGCATCACTTCCATGTGGCTCTGAGGTGGCTCCCAGTCCCCCAGATGCTGCTGTCAGGCAGGTAATGTGGGAAGGGACATTTTCCAGGAGTTGCCATGGCTGTTGCTCCTCATCACCGTTACTCAAACCAGAACAAGCAAAATGCAGGAAGTCCTCAGCCACCAGGAGCTCTCATCCCCACGATTAACTGTTGACATTATCGAATTTCCTCTTTAAGGGGGTGTGGGTCGAGGAGGGAGGGAGGGAAGGAGGAAGGGAGGGATGGAGGAAGGGAGGGACAGGCTGAAAGGGGAGGAGGCAAAAATAAGACTAAAACTAAGGAGATGAGCATCTTTTCAAACCTCAGTGCTTGCAGGGAGACACCTCAGAGTCTTTCCTTTTTAAGTGCTGGAGCAACAAACTTGAACTTGCAGCTCGAGGTGGGGACAGGGCAGTGAAAACTCATCTCCAGCACCCAAGCAGGGGGTGGCAGGGCTGGGAGGAGCTGCAATCTCCCACTGGAGACACCCAATCTGCCTGGGAAAGGATGTTCCAACCAGCTCTCCCTGCCCACCTCTCTGAGGTAAAGCAGCAGAGAGAGAAACTGGCAGGCAAGAGGGCTCTCCATGCCAGCTGGAACCAGCCAGCCCTGTCAGGGCCAATTTTCTACCCCAGGGCACTGCTGGAGATCCCAGCTGATACTGCAGGCATCCCTCATTACTATTTCACATCCACCCTGGCCATTTGGCACTTGAATGGCCTCAGCCCACTCCATCCCAGCACATCTGGTGCCCAGCCATTGCCTCCTGACTGGGGAGCACTGCTTTGGGATGTCCCAGCCAGGACAGACAGGTAATTCCTAACCACAGTGTGAAAAGGACTGGAATTCCTCTCCCTGTCAGTAAATAGAAAGCAGGGCTGGAGAACACATACCCCCAAACTTGTCTATACCAAAGCACCCAGGAGCTGTTTTAGGGCCAGAGTAAGGTGACCTACATTCCTCACCCAGCAAGCCCAATATATTTGTAAAAATAAGCCCTTCCTGACCTCACAGCACCACAGTTTCTAATCTAGATAAAAATCCACTGCTCCACCTTGGGGCAAGGGTATCCCCAAGTGCTGACAAACGCACTCCAACCCCACCAGCTGGTACTGCCACCCTCCAAAGCAGCCTGATGGAGCCCACAGGGGATGGGAATGGGGCAAGAAATCCTAATCTCCACTAGGGAGGATGGATGAGAGGACAGGGGTGGTGAGGTGGGTGAGATGGCAGTGCTGGATGTGGCATCATGGCACCAGAGCCATGTGCCTGCCCATCCTCACCCCACAGGACTGTCCCCAAAGCCCTTCCAGAGCCCCATACCCTCTGTCCCTGGCAGAGAGCCTCACCCAGCTCCATGGGCTGCAGTAAAAGCTGCCTGTACCTTGCCTCCTGCTTTAAAGCCAGGCTGAGATAAGGATGTAAATGAGCACTAAAGTCCTTCCTAGAGAAACAAAAGCACCCCAGCAACCCCCTCCAGACCAAAATCAATACAGGAACAAAGCAGCTGAGAGCACCAAGGAGCTGTGGACCTGCACAAGAGCCCTGGCAGCTGCCAGAGCTCCTGAGAGCAGCCAAGATGCTCAGAGAGACCATCCAAGCTCGAGCAGGGGAACCCCACGCTGCTCCTGAGGACAGATGTGCCAGCAGAAGATCCACAGGAAGGAGAGAGAGGTGCCAGCCAGGAAATGATCCCTGCCAGCAGCAAACCCTGGTGCTGTCCCAGTGCTCGTGCCCCGAGGGAGGAGTGAGTTCCACCTGCAGGGTTCCTCCTGTGGCTGGGACTTGGCACGACCAGCCCAGCAATTCATTCAGGGAAGAGCCCATCTCTCCAAAGGGGCACAGAGAGGCTTAAATCAAGCCAGGCTGGCCCTGGCATTTAGGGGATAAGAAAAAGTCCTCCTGCAGGAACTTCCTGGTGCAGAGATGCCAGGAGCGTTTGTGCCACAGTGTTAGCGGCCAGGAGAGAAGCTCTGCTTTGACATTTCCTCACCTTGCCACCTTTGCCCTTCCAAGGGCTGGGAGTTTGCTCCTGGATTTGCACAGCAAGACACCATCCCCCTCTCAAGCACGTGCTCCCCTCCGTGCTTCCCACCTGGACAAAGTCTTAGCCAGGACACAGCAAAATGGGGCACCAAAGGCAGTCTCACATGCTCAGCCTGACAGCCATGCTTTGGAGAGGCTCAAAAACTTCAGGATCCTCCCTCCTGCAGCTTCTGGTGTTCCATGGGGCATCGCTCCTATGATGGCATTTTCCACCTGCCTGGGAGAGGGCTGTGTGCCCAAGTGAGTGGACACTAGCAGTCATCAGAGTCAATGCTCAACAAATTAAGTTCACGTCCATCACTGAGCACATTTACTTCCATGATGGTTCTGGAGCATCCTCTCCCACCCAAAACACCAGAAATCATCTATTATCTCCACAGACAAACTCCTTCCCCAAAACAGCTGGTCCAGCTGTTTTCACCACATCAGAACAGGAATAAGGTGAACAACTTCACTTGGTGGTCACTTGGCCTTCTCATGTAGAGGAGCTGGCTGAAATGCTGTGCTCTGACTCTTTCACTCCTGCGGCTTTTTCCTGTTATCCATCAAGCCTCCCAAAATCCCAGATAACAGCCCAAGAGACCTGACCTTCCTGACCTCCCTGCACATGCAGCCACTCTGTTTGACCTGAGCCAAAGTCCAAACTCAGCCCTGCTGGTTTTTCAGCACTAAACAATTTCCAGGATGAACCAGCCCACAGACATGTGACATGACAGCACCAGGGCCATGCTCAGTGTCTTGTGGTCACATTTGTCACTGACAGCTGTGTCAAAAACCAGGCAGGAACTGTGCCACCTGCTCACCCTGTCCTCCCCTCTGTGACCATACATGAAATCCATGGGAATTTTGCATCTTTATGGCCCATCCCCTCCACCCACCCTCATTTAAATCACCCAGGCCACACAACAGGTGGGCAGCAGCAATGGAAGAGTCAGGTTGTGCAGTAACTACAGAGATCTTATTTCTTCCCACAGCCAAAGGAAAACACATGTTATCTCCTCCTGGTGTCGACAGGTGCTGCAGACAGGAAAAGCTGCTCTTGGCAAGCAGGACACTGACCCCTGCACCCCAAGGCTTCCACTCTGCCATGGTGTGAAGGTGGCATCTCAGTTTAGAGCAATGCAGCAGGGGTGATGAGGGGGCAGAGGGAGAACTGGGTTCACACAGACAGACTCTGCATAACCCACAGTAATGCCTGCCTGTGAAGCTCCTGCAGCATCCCTTCCTCTACATATCCCAGCAGCTAAAAAAAAAGGAGGGAAAGGGCAAGGATGAGGGAACTGGGAGGCCAGATCAGCAACAGCACTGCCAGCAGATAAAAAAACAATCACCAGATACCTCTCCTGAAGCTTTTCCCTCCACCCTGCTGCAATAGAGACAAAAATTAAAAACAAACAAGAAAAGCCTGCACGCCACGAGCAGATCCTGCCCATGCTGCCTGTTTAAATACACTTTCTGGGTGACTGTGCACTTCCAGGCTCCCAGCAGCATGTGCTACTCCACACAGCAACTCCAGATCAGCCCATCGTCAACAGTTATAGCTCGGCTTAACTGAACGTGTCTTAGTGCTCCATTAGCTCTGGCAGCAGCAGCCAGCTGGCTTGTGCTTGACAGCAGCGCTGCCAGCTCCCTTCCTCAGCCCAGGAGTGAGAAAACAGGCAGAAAATACATGTGTATATAGGAGAAGAGTGTAACAGCACCACAACACAGCTGCAGCTCGAATAAACCCTGCAGCGGCTGTTAGAAATTCTCTCTCCCCTCCCCGGCCCGCAGAGGGATTTCACCGGCGGTCCTCATCAGCTCCTCCCTGGGGCTCACATCCCGGGCAGCCTTGACTCCGGTGCAGGGCTTCGACAGAGGTGCGAGCTGGCACTGCGGACACTCCTCCAGCGCTCAGCCACGTGTGCAGCACACGCTCTTCCGCTGAGCGTGGCCCCGCCGGGGCGAGGAGAGGAGCGGGGCAGCCCCGGGAAGGCTGCAGAGTCCCGGCTGCAGGGCGCCCTCGGCGGCCGCGGGACCCCGCCTGCGGGATCGATGCCTCTGTCTAATAAAAGCTCCGCTCTGCCGGGGTCTCTGGGCGCCAGCAGAGTTGCCTCGGGGGGGCTTAGTTAAGGAAAGAAAAGGGACAAGGGACAGCGGCCCGAGCGCCGGGACCTTCCTTCAGCGAGTTAATCAGATTAGCAATTGTCATCCGGCCGGGGCCGGGGCAGGACGGCGGCGCTGGGGCCGGGGGCAGCGCGGGGCCCGGACCTCGCCCTGCCCGCACACGCCGCCATTCCGCGCTCAGGGCCATTCATCCGCCCGGCCCCGCCGCACGGACCGGACCCCGCGCCGGGACCGCCGCCAACGCTGCCCGCTCCACACGGCTCCGCGCCGGGACCGCCGCCGCTGCCCGCGCCACACGGCTCCGCGCCGGGGCTGCCGCGCCTCGGAGCTCCCGCCCCGCCCCGCTCCGAGCGCCGGGGCCGGGGCAGCGCCGGGACCGGGGAGTCCCGCAGGCAGCGCGGGGGGATCGCGGAAGCGCTGGCCGGGGAAGGGACCGGGGGAAGGAAGGGCTGCCCTGCCGCCGCCCCTACCCACCCGTGCCGGGTCGCGGTCCCTGCTCGCCGCCGCGGCCGTGTGGAGTCGTGGCACTTTCCGCCGCTGCCTCGCCGGGCTCGGCCGCCGCGTCCCGCCCCGCCCCGTGGCGTCCCGCCCGCCGCTCCGCGCCGCGCCGCGGGGCCCACTCAGCGCGGGGCCGAGCCGGGCCGGGCGGGGCGGCCGCGGGGCCCTCCCCTGGGGGAGAGACGCTGCCCCGCCGGCCCTCACGGTGCCGCCACTCGGTCCGGGCTGCGTTGGGGCCGGGGGAGTCGCCGGGGATCGCTGTGCGCCGGCCGTGGCTGCCCGCCGGCCTTGCCCCGGGTGTCAGCCCCATCCCTGGGGCACGGCGGGGACAGCGTGGTGCGGGATCCGGGCAGCTCCCGGCCGGCGGTAGGGGGGCTGCTCCGTGCTCCTCAAGGGCTGGGTGTGAGCACCGGGGAGCAGATTGGACCCGAAAGGTGCCCAGCCCCCGCGGGAGCCTTTTTCAGGGTTTGCAAATGTTGTGCGGTTAAACAGCGCTGGGACTGGTCCATCACCCTCCAACTTGCAGGTCCAAGGATAGGGAGAAAGCCATGGCCACGACGGCCAGTGCCACGCAGGATGGCGGCTGTCCTCTTGGCACTCGCCTTCTGTGTGTCTCCCGGGCTCCCATGGCAAGATTTATCAACCAAGCACCTGTTCACACCAGAGGGAGTTTTCTATCTGGAAGTGGGTCAGAAGGGACTCCCTTCACGTCAGAAGCAACCGCCAGGATGAACCACTGGAGAAGAGCCAGAGCATCTTCAGGAGATGCTACACCCTGCCAGCCTGTAATAAAAATATGAGAACCATCTCAGCCCCATCTCCCCAGGAATGTGTGTCCAAAACCAACCAACACCCTGACACCCAAGTGAGCGGGAGGGTGAGGGTTGGCAAAAAGGGTTGGTCTGACAGGGCAGAGGTTTGCTGCCTGCTCTGTAACACACATGTGGCATTGGCTACACTTTTTACCCCAAAACAGACAAAAGATCTAGTCTTGAGTGTGAATATGTCTCCCATGCCTCCATACCGTCAGCCAAGCTCAAGGTTGTCTCTTTCCCTACCCTGCATTCTCCTTGGCCATGTTTAAACCAAGCTTCTGCACTGGGTGTGGAGTAAGAAAGGAATCTATTAAAAAGTGTCTGTGAGGGAGTGATAATTCACCATCACAGCACGGGCTGTGGGGACCTTCCACCCTCCTGGCCTGGCACATCAACATCATTGTGTTTCAGTGGCCCCACCTGCTCAGGGAGTGGCCACTGGGGCTGCTCTCAGTGGTGTTGCTGGGGTTTACATCAGCTGCCACTGGATTGTCACCCCCGGCACGGAGAACAAGCCGTGCTATTGAGGCCAGGCTGGCGAGGGCAGCAGCTCCTGCCCACAGCCTGGCACATCTCAACACAAGGGCAAGGGGAGAATAAGTGACTGTTTCATGAGGGCTAATGTGGTGGCAGAACAGGAAAAATTTGCTAATGGAGAAACATTTCAGCTAATTATGATAACACAGCTCCTGCAGGGGGACCTGAAATGGACACTCTGCTCTGCCCTCCCTCTGCTCCTTCCCCAGCTGTGTTTGGGGTCTGTGGACTGATGTCTGAAACCTTTGCTTGCCCTCAGTTCCCCAGCCCCTGTGTGGCTGGAAGTTGTCTCATTCCAGAGAGTTCTTCCCATCACCCACAGTCACCACTGGTCTGTTCTTGGGCCTTTCCCCTCACTTTATAAGACATCAAGTGGATACCTCCCATCGTGGTACTTCCCTCTGCACGTATACTGTTCATCCAGACCACTGGGATAACATATTATCAGTGTAATTTGATTTCACGTTCATAATGAAGGCATTCTCCTTAAATACTAAATTTTCCTCAAATTCTCCCAACTCCTGCCCAGAGGCAGAATCCAGCCTAAATCCAGAGGTCTGTGCACCCTGTTGTTAAAAAAACCAAAGTGTTGACAATTTTCCACGGTCGTCTTCACTACTAGAAAAGGGTTTTTTTGGGTCCAGTTTGAAAATCGCTTGCTCCAGCCCAAGTTTTTCAGTTTCTAGTTATTTTTGCATCCACAAGCCTTTGGCTGTTGGTGAAGAAGCTGTTGTTTAGCCCTGGAACAGCTCCAAATCTTTCCACTGGGTGTATTAGTTATCCTGAGCTCCTAACCATAGCTGGGGTATTTTTAGCTCTGCACAGCAGTCATCAAACAAACACTGCCACAAGGTCTGCAGGACTCCCTGAGGTCCCCTGCAGCCCAGTTCCTTCTGGAGCATATATCTGATCAGTTGTGCAGAGATGACCATGAAATCCCACCTGGGGAGCCACCCAGGACTGTGCCAAGGGCTTTGTGCCACCCCATGAGATCCATATCCACGCTGTGGCTGAGCAGACAGGCACAGCTTGTGCTTTCATCCAGGAGAGCAGGGAGCTCTGCCTGGCCTTGGTGGTGCCCTCATGGAGGTGTAGAGGTGCTTGCTCCCCCTCACTCCCACCATGGAATGCTTCCTGCTGCAGAAATCCACCTAAAATCAGGTAGGAACAAGAGCAGGGCAGCCCCTTGTTCCAGACTTGGCTGCTGCCTGCTCTGTGGACGTGATGCTGCGTTGTCTCCTGGCCAGGCTGATCCTCCAAGCAGCACCACATCCACACTTGATCTTTTTGAAGGCTCTGGAAGCAGCCTCCCCTTTTTCATAAAAGAAGGAATCAGTCTGTCTGGCCTCCCCCTGGCTCCCTGGCTGTTCCTCCCAGCCTGCGTGCCTTGCCAAGCCCTTGCTGGTCTGGGTTTAATAAGCAGCAGTTCTGCTCCAGAGATGGAAATTAGAGGTGGATGCTGCAGCAGAGCAAAGTGCAGGGACGTGGTGGCAATAGCTTCTGGATCCCTCCTCACCCCTGTTTCTGCCATGGCACAGCTGAGGCCTGGCTTAAAAATTGTACCACAGCTGGATTTGCTTCTGTACCTCCTGCATGGCCTCCTTGTTTTTCCACCTTACTCCACATGGGATTGGAAAATACCACTGGAATATGAAATATGAACCAGGACCTGCAGGATGACCCCACGTCAGTGGGCTGGCAGCCAGAGCCCAGTGGGACAGCCCTGTTCCCAGCAGACACTAAATCCCTGTGTCTCTGCAGCTGGGCTTTGCCCTGGGTGTTTGTAAAACAACACTTTTCCAGGAGCACTCCTGGTGTTCGTGCCTTAGATCTCTGTCCTGCTCTTCCCCTGCCCTGACAGCTCTGCTCTGTGAGGTGCCCCAGATGCTGGCAGGAGGAGTGCAAATCAGGCACTCACCAGAAGCCAAAAGTTCAATGAGTTCATCTTTGGGTGCACCGAGAGTGAAAGTGTTGTTAGAGAAGTAGATTGGTAA
>JAHXMQ010012337.1:31990627-32045932 GCA_020466415.1 Ammodramus savannarum pratensis
TAACTCTTTCAGCATGAATTAACATATTATCCATAACAGTAAGGAGCTTGGAGTCCAATCAGCTGATGAAGGGTTTAAGAAGGGAACTTCTATTTTTCCTCCCCACCTACTTCCCATCTTGCCCACTGGCCTCATTGTGGCATCCTTGCTTCTGCCCTCCTGGCCATAACTGAGCTCCCATTCAGGTGGAACCCCATCTGAAATTGGCGAAATGTTGCTCTGGGCCATCTCAAGGCATGAATAACAAATGTGGTTTGGAATGGGGCAAGGTGAAATATCCATGTGCTTCATCCCTTCCTCCATCCCTCACTGGAGATGTTTAAAGCAGAATTTAAACCTGTTCTCTGGGAGGATTCACTTAAACAGCTTCATCTCCACAGAGGGAGGGTTGTAAAGCTACACCACCCCTCTAGCTCAGCCAGCAATGAAGGAGAGTTAAAATCATCTGATTTCAGACTCCCAGACGTATCTGCTGTGGATGAGGCTTGACACCAAAGAGATCTCCCAACCAGCAACTTCATGCAAGCAGCTCCTGCTCTCTGTGGCACTCAAGAGCCATTAAATCAGAGCCCTGATTATTTTAAATATTTTCTGTCTGTGTGTATCTGTCTTGTTGGCACATGGAAAATATTTTGCATTCTTCTGTTAATTCTTCCCCAGAACTTTGCATTGTTTCAGCTGAGAACAATTCCTGGCAGGAGGAAAGCAGGAACAGGTGAGTGACTAGTCAAGGAGGTGCTGGACAGGCTCAGACCCCATTTAGGATGGCTTGAGGCACCAGGGATGTGCACCTCAGCCTGAAATGTGCCAGAAATTAACCTTCCCTATGCCACGGTGACAGGGAGTGGGATGCACCCGTGTTCTGTCTGCTGCTGGTCTCCATCTAGCACATACCATGGTCCCCCCAATCTCACAAAAGATTGTGGGTTGTTTGGGGTTTTTCATGCACTGGTGGCCTGTAGGGCTGTAGGACCAGCTCTCTGTAGCTTCAGCATCAGCCCAGGGTTACTCAGAAAGGGCAGCTGGTGGGACTGAGTGTGGCTGGATGTGTCCAGATGTGAGCTGTGATGCTGCAGTGGAAAGCTGTATCCCTGTGCCAGGGCAGGCTTGCAACAGGAAAAGCCAGCCTGAGGGCAAAGCAGGAACACAGGCTAATTTGGGAACACAATGGTTATGCTAATCAAAACACCTTCCAGAGGAGAAGGGAAGGAAATAACCTAATCCTTCACCCTGCAGAGTGGTGTTCCTGTGCCCAGACTGAGGGACCAGGGCTATGCACAGCTTGGACCAAGGGCATTTCCATCTAGGCAAGGAAAAAACCCCTGGGACCTATTCCCTCCAGACCCTCTCCATCCATATTGGATGGAGGAAAGTCCTCCCCTTCCCATCCCCAAACTGGCTTTAGGTCCTGAAAAATTCAGGCTTCTCTTGAAAGTTTGGCTGGACACAAATTTACGTGACTCAGGAGCTTAGCAAGAAACTTCATCAGAATTTGGCAAATCAGCTGAGGAGGGGTGAAGCAGTTCAGGGAAGTGCAGCCTGCCTTGCTCCACTGCCAGCAGACTGGGATGGGGCAATCACTGGCTCTGAAAAGGGAACTCTTCCCACTTCCCATGGATGAGCTTAGCAGGGTTTGTGCTCATTGCCTGACTCAGCATCTGGAAACTGTAATCCAACTTTAAAAAACCCAGGAAGGCTCTCCTAACAAGCCAGGAACAAGCACAGCTCCCAGTTTTGAGAAATCCTGGGCCATGGCCTCAGATAGAGAATTTAAAGTATTTTGGGGATGCCAGTGCTGCAGAGCATGAGTAAAGGACCACAGAGCACTTTCAGCATTCAGTAACAAGCCACAAAGGAGAAGAAACACACCTCAGCTGAGGACAGGCTTCCCTGGTTGAGGCTCTCCCACATTCCCAAGGCTCCTCTGCCTACTGCCCCCACACCTCCAGCTAAAACCTGTGCAATGCCTTTTCTTGCCTGGCTGAACCCAGGAGCCAACAGGGAAAAAGTGCGAGCCACGTCCAGAGTCAGAGGTTTGGATACACTTGGAGGGACTGCAAAATACAGGCACAGGAGCCATGAGGTAAAAGCCAAAAGCTGAAAGGGTCTTTCTTGTGCTCCATGAAAAAATACGCTCTGTAAGTGGAATATTTTCCTGGAGAAGAAGAACCCATTCATAGAACACGGATTTTATGCAGGAAAAAAATAATTAACTTGCAATTTTTTCCCCTTTGTCCTGATGGAATGTTTCTCCAGCCCACAGACACCAAAGGGACACCCCTGGAAGGTGGCAGTGATCTGTGAGACAGCAGTGGAGGGGAGATGGGAAGCCACCCTCTGATCTGATGGAGGGGACAGGAACCTTCACTATCTGAGCTCAACACCACCCGGGCTAACCCAGCTCTCATCCACTGCTCCTGTGCACCAGCAGAAAGCAGCCAAGCCCTCCACCTGCATTTTGTTAAATCTCTTTATTTCCATGTCACTTCAAGCCCCCTCTGCTCCACACGAATCTTAGAGTGAATTTCTCTTGCTGGGTGCAGGCATCCAACACACACCCACTGTTGCAAAGAGGACTTTGCAAAGGGCCAACAGCCCCTCTCTGTCTCTGCAGGAAAAAAACTCACTTTGAATCTCCTGGGATCTGCCACATCAGCATTGAAATGTGTCAGAAGGTCTCTAAAACAAACATACCTAAGGATGGTTATTTACCCAGAAAAGCAGGAGAAAAAGAAGAAAAAAAGAAGATAAGAAAGAAAAGGATACTTTTTTTTTTATTGTAATTTTTAAAGTAGTTTCTCTTTCAAAAAATGTAGCTGGAAACCTTAGGCTTGGGATTAAATCTGTCTGTGAGGTGGCACTGAATAATGCCAAGGTAAATCCTAGCTCTGAATTAGTCTCCTCAGAGCAGAGTCATGTACCTGCACATTGCTGTCCAAGAACATGCTGTGCTCTCTGGCTGCATACAACACTTTGTACTCAGAATCCTGTCTCTGAGCAGAAAAGGGATTTTTATATTAGCAAATTTAAAAAATGAATAAATAAATAAAACAACTCCTGTCCAAGTACATATACAATTACACCCAGGTGCCAGGCTGGCATTTTGGCCAGGTGAGGGGCTTGAAGCTGTTGCTGGATGTGGGTCAAAGCAAGCCCCAAACCTTGCTGCAGCAGCACAATGTGAAGGCTGGTGCTGGAGTGTCAAAACGTGGTGTTTGGGACTTGGGGAAGGTCTCAGGGTGTGCAGGGGGAAGCTGCAAGTTGTGGGAGGAATTCAAAGTCCAGTTTCAGGTTTGCCAGAGGTGTCTCTGTTGTCCCACCACCATGGCACAGGAGGCTGGTGTGGAATTGACACTCCAGGGTGGCTGCTTGTGCCACCCCTGTGCTTGGCTCACTTGCTGCTCACGTTTTAAGCTCCCTGGCCTGACACCTCACTGCTATCTCCTTGTTTTTCAGCTGTACTGGAAGCAAACCTGCCCTGGAGGGGAAGGCACATCCCCAGGCACTCACACTCGGGCTCTGCTCTCCCACCTGGCCCTGAGCACTGGAAAACCTTCAGCTCACATCCAAAGAGGACTTTTGGCCAGCACTCCCCTTGGCAAGGGGCAGTGTTATTTGGTGTTTGACAAGGGCCTTAAATGTAAAACTGGAGCAGAGGAGGCTGAATGGGAAGGCTGGGAACCAGGTCACCATGACTCTGGTCAGTTGGACGTGCTCTGACACAGCAGAGCAGTGCTGTGGACAATGGCCTTTGGCATGCTCATTCCTCCTGGGAGCTGAGCATGGATCCCTCCCAGGCAGCACAAGTGCTTCCCTTTTCCATTGCCAGGGGCAGAGGCTCTTGTAAATCTCTTCATCCAGCCTAATTAACTCCTGGGAATGGCTTACAAAGAACAGCATGTTGTAAAATCCAAACCTTTAGATGTGCCATAAGTGCCAAGATTATCTTTAAAAGCCCCTGCAGTGAATCCTTTTGAATAACACATTTTGGGGTCTCGACATTGCAGCACATGCTTAAAACTTAACAGAGGGCAGGGAGTTACATTTCTCAAACTTTTTCTCAGCTCTCCTGGTTAGACACACACATGTATATTTATACTGCAAGCTGTACTTTGGCTCTGTGTACTCAAGAGAAACACAATGTAAAGCTTGTCTGCATTGCTGCCTCCACTCCTATTTGTATTTTAAAGACCTGTTTTGACTCGGGGATGAAATGCATTCTCCTAAAAGTGTAATGTTTCCAACAGTGCCTAAAAAATCAAGAGCAGGTACTTGCCAGCTTGCCCTAGGTCAAGTGGAAGAGCAGGTTATAGAGTTTTTCCAATATCCAAGTCTGTAGATATTACTGAGGGCACTCTTGTGACCATCAAAGCTTTGCTCAACCATCAGCACCTGTGCTGCTGGGTGGAAGGTTGGTGCTTCCAGTGATGGCTCTCCATCCAAGGAGGAGGATCCATGGGCTCCTCAGTGGCTCAGACCTATTCCTGCACCAGCCTCTGCTCTCCAAACTGCCCCCCTCCTCTGTTTTTAAATGTCAGGCCACATTCTTCTGTTCTTCAGAAGGTGCTGAACACCTACAGCCAGGGCATTTGCTAGAGAATTTCCCTCATTTAATAATAGCCAACCAGAACTTTTGATTTACCCATACTTATTTATTCATTGAGATTATTGATGAGGCTACATTCAGCCAGTTGAATGTTCTGCCCTCCTCATGTGACCAAACAAATAAAGAGGGAATAAACTCAGAGCAAACATCTATTCCAGAGCCCATGTCTTTGTGAGAGGCTGTCTGAGGCTCAAAATAAATGAAAAATATCAATAACACTGCCTGATTCTGCTGAACCTTCTCCAGCTGCACCAAATAATTTGCAAGCAGCGAGTCCACAGTGAATCTTGTGAAGTTTTAAGACTGAGCTGGGGCCAGCTGGACAAGGGAACGCCCAGGGACGTGCACAGCCCAACTTTGAGGGAGCGTCGCCGCTCCTGCACCGGCAGCTGCCAGGAACAAAACGTTTTTGCAATCGGAGTTAAAGAAGAAAGCAGCCTGGCAGTAAATATACTTAGCAAATTCAAACAGTGAAAGAGTTCCAGGAAACTGAGATAACCCTGCAGGCACAAAGATCCTGATCCAAAGCCCACGGAAGTTGGTGGAAAAGAAAATCCTGTTGGCTTTTAGATGCCGCCCAAAGAAAATTAAATAAGAGGTCTGGTCCCAATGGGTCTGTAATTCTTCCCAATGAAACAGCCACCCAAATCTCACACACCTTCCCTGGCAGCTCCTTCCTTGCAGCTTGACCCCCACAATGGGAATTTGTACTCATGTTTGTACCTATACATACATTTTTTACTCACAAACTTCTCCTGGGTCCTGCTCCTCTCTGGTGTCTGTGACCCTGTCACAAGACTGAGAAGCTGGTGTTTCTCCTTGAGCTTCCTGTAGCTCCAAGAGTATTTAAAGATCTCCAAAGGCAGGAAAAAAGCCCCTGAGCAGCCCCAAGAGCAGCACATTTCCATGTGACCCCAGAGAGCTCAAACCCAGGGTGTGGGATCCATGGGTCACTCAGTGGGGACCAGCACCCCACAGCACAGAGAGGACACAGGACAGGAGCAGCCAGGGAGCTGCCAGGTTGAAGAAGGCACACTTTGCACAAGGGTGCAAAACCCTGGCTTAAGTAGGATCCTTGTTTTGGCTGCTCAGCAGCCAGTGGACCTGGCTGAGCACTTTACTTTAAAAATAAAATGTGGGGGTTTTACTTTGCTCCTTTTAACTGCAATTGCCTGGAATAAAAATTAGCAGTTACACAGTGCCTGCTCCAGGGACCAGTGACATCAACAGCAAATTGTTCCTGCCTTCAGTGGGCTTTGAATCAGATCCTAAAAATGCAGCCCAGCCCATGCACATCTGCAATACCACAGTCAGAAATGAGTTCAAGCATCCAGGGAGGTGGGGGGAAGAAACCCCCAAGGTGACATCTGGGAAAATAAATGTGCCACAAGCCAGCAGCTGCTGGAGCTCTAAAGGGGGATCAGGAGAGCAGGAGGGGATTGCTTGGCATGGCCAAGTCAGAAAGACAATTGCCCTCGTAGTACCAACATTATCCATCTCCAGCCTGGCCACTCAGTTCCTCCATGCTGACAAGTTTTGATGCCCCTGGGCTGTCAGGGCAAGGCTAAGCAATGGTTTTCCAACAGAAAGACGCTTGTCAAAAAATAAAGTGTCTTCCTGAGAACAATATGTTATATGAGAAAATACAGACATTTGCTTTTTAAGCGTCCCTTCCTCCTCTGGATTTATAGCATTGAAATTAATCAGAGAAAAGATAAGACTGCTGGGGTTTTAATTACAGTCTTTATCAAAGAACAGCTTTTATGACACTGGAAAGGAAAACAAGCTGAGACTTTGGACAACTTTTCCTGGAAACAACTCCTTTTTTTTTTAGTGTGATTTCTTAAGGCCATTAAAACCAAAGCTAGAGCTGCATGTGCTCAGCATTTCCCCCCTTTTAACATTTAACATTTCCCCCCACTCAAGGCACACATGGATATCAGCAAGGCTGCTCTTTGTCACCCACCTCAGCACTGGCTCAGCCCCTGTGCCACCCAGAGCTTCTCTGAAGGCCAAAACCAAAGGGTCCCATCCCTGAAGGAGATTGCTGCAATTCCTTGCCAGCAGAGCTGGCCATGGCATCTCCTCCAGCTTTCCAGGCTCACATTTTCTTTGTAACCACCCCCAGAGGCAGCTCACATTCAATAGATGCTCAGCTTTGATGCTGCCTTGGTGGGGTCCTGGGCTCACTCTTGCTTTTTAACACTTTCCTGCCTGAACACAAAGGCTTCCAGCTGCTTGCAGCCTCTCAGGGAGCCACACCAGAAAGTGCTAAAAATCCTGGGCCAGACCACCTGCAGCTGCATCTCTACCTCTCTGTAAGCTGATGTGCTTCTGCTCATCCACCAGATCACCAGAGAAAAGTCTGGTCTGCTTTATTTTCTAACAATTATTTCCTCTTTCCCATAGGATTTTGGAGGATCAGGAGTTTTTTTTTTCTCCACACAAAATGCTTTTTCCCCATCCTTGGGCAGCTCAACACCTAAGAGTAATCCCTTTTCAGAAGTCTTGTGGGTTAAATTATGTGGTGTCTGTTCTGATTTTTTAAGGCCATTAAAACCAAAACTAGAGCTGCATCTGCTCTAATTTAACATTTTATCCCCCTGAGCCCTTTCAAACTGACTTTTTAAAGAGTGATAGAGTTTTCCAATATTATTTATAATATTGGATTATTGTTGTCCTTAATATGTCCCTATGGAGATTCCCATTCCCTGGGGCTCTCTGCTGAACTCATGTGCTCACAATTTCCTACTGGAAAAAATCAGGACAGGGATGTAAAAAAGGCCTGAGAGGAATATTCTTTCCTCCTTGCCAGCTAACCAGGAGGAGCTGGCATTAACGACCAGTTGTGGCTGCTCCCCAGTGCAGCATTTCATTTGTGTTTCCAGCACGTGGCAGGAGACTTTTGGTGGGCACAGATGCATTTTGAAAGGCTGAGCTTGGAGCCCATCAAGCAGGTACTGTGCAGAGTTTAAAAAGAAATATCAGGGGCCACCCAGAGTATACAAAAGGGAGGGACTGACTGAGGTCAGGCTGCAGCACAGAGCTTAAGATGTGGAAGAAGAGAAAAGAAGAAGAAGGAAGGAGAAGGAGGAGGAGAAGAAGAAGAAGAAGAAGAAGAAGAAAAGAAGAAGAAGAAGAAGGAGAGGAAGAAGAAGAGGAAGAGGAAGAAGGAGAGGGAGAAGGAGAAGGAGAAGAAGGAGAAGAAGGAGGAGAAGAAGAAGAAGAAACAGAAGCAGAAAAAGCAGAAGAAGAAGAAGAAGGAAGTAGAAGAGAAGCAGAAGAAGGAGAAGAAGAAGAGGAAGAAGAGGAAGAGGAAGAAGAAGAAGAATAGGCAGAAGAAGAAGAATTAGTCATCTGTGTACTTCACATTGCTATGTTAAATTACATTATTTAAGCTGTTGTCTGAGACCAATCACATCCAAAGGTCCTGTTGCAGGTTTTCCTCACTCATGTCCAGCCTGAGCCCAGCTGCTCATGCAGATACACCAGGAAACACTGCAGAGCATTTCTGCCCCTTTCTCTGACAAGTTCCCATATTAAAAATAAATCCTGGGGAAAGGATGTTTGTATGAAAGCAGCACCTCAACAGCAGCACATAAAACCAGCTGAATCCTCCTCAGCACTGCCAAAAGCCTTGACCACCAGAAATGTGTTAGCACTGTTGCTGGTAATTCCCAACTGGCACATAAAGCAAGAGCCTTCACATAATCACACAGCCAGCCCAAATCCTGGCCTCTGTCCATATCACTGACAGCTCAGTGACAGCAATTTGCCTTTCTGGAAAGAGGAAACAGGAGCTGACAGAAGAGCTGCATCACTGCTGGTCGCTGCAGCCATCGGCAGCTGCAGAGCCCATTCCCTTTCTTGCCTCAAAGGAAAATGCAGACCCAGGCTGGCCAAGAAAGCCAGGCCAGGTTCAGATAAGCCTGTGAGCAAGCAGGTTACCAAATCAGCAAGGCCACCCTGCAGGAGAGCTGTGGCACCCTGCCCAGGAGCAGGAACACGTCAGGCTGGGGAAGGGAGTCCTGAGCTAGGAAGAAGAGAGCTCTGGGATAAGGGAAAGCTTCCTCAGAAACACAGAAAAAGATATTATCAGGAAATAGTCCAGTCAGCAGTGCAGCACCTAGGCAGTGAAAAGCACAGAAATGGTGCTGCCCAAATAGGGAGTGTTGCCATAACTAATAAAAATTGCAGGTTACACTTGATGAACTCCAAAGGAAACAAACACACTCCCACTGAGAAGCTGAGAAAAGCCTGTCCTGTACCTCAGCACAGCCTGTGCAGAGTGGGGCCACATCCCTGAGGTGTGGAAACCTCAAACTCCCCTTGTAAAAGCACAGAAATCTGTCTGCAGGGCAGCCACCTTTGAGGAAAAGGGACCCTTACTGTGACAGCTCCACCCCACTCACCCCAAATCCCCCCTGAGGGGCAAGCAAGATGTCTGAAGGGAACTGAGGTGTTCACATAAAGACATTTGTGCTTTTCTTTCACTGGATTGGCAAAGATGACTTTGGCTACAGTAAGGAGAGCCCAGTCTCTGCTTGCTTGCAGAAAGGGGGTGTCCCCCTTTCTGCTCCCCACTAAAACCACTAAAAAAAGCCAAAACCACTGCTCCCCACTGGTGGTCAGAGTGACAGCCATTCCAGAGGTTTCCCTGCCCCCTCCTTTCCTCAAAACAAATCTGGAAGGAAGGAGTGCTGGTGAAAGCCCTGTTCCCAGGAGAGGGGTGGGCAAGGATCTCTTCCACCCTGCCCTGCTCTTGGCCCATACTGGAAGTCCAACTGGCTGCCAGCAAAGCTGCAGCCAAAATCATGCCCATGATGGGAAATTCTGAAGGTCACAGATGCAAACAAATATTTGATGAGTTGATAAAATGCAGCCTTGACCAGTGCAAGCCCAGCATCGGGAGGACACCCCTGAGCCACGGCTGTGTGAATGCCCTGCAGCAAACCACTCACACTGTGTTTGATCTGCCCTGCTGTGTGCACACCTCTTGCTTTGTTAATGTTTAGACTTCCCCCAGAAGGCCTGTCTGGGCTCAATGAGCAGCAATCAGCAGCATGAATTCCCAGGAGACAAAGTGTCCCCAAAGGCTGCTGCTGTCTGTCTTCTCTAGGTGGAGGACCCACGTTCCTCCTGGCCTTGTCTAGGTGACCTTTCCCTTCTCCTGGGGTCATCTGACCCACGTTTCACCCACTCTGGCCACCTTCTTTCCAGCCCTTTTTCCAAGCCTGACCAGCCACAGCCCAGCTCCTGAAAGAATCTGGAGGGCACTGAGGGGAAAAAGGGATCAGCCCCGCTGTGATGAATCTGCAGTGCTGCTGCGCGTGTGACTTTGCCCTCAGCATGCAAAGGACTGCTCACAGATGCACGAGGGTCCAGAGCAGTCTCAGGGTTGTATTTGAACCACTGTGGCTGAAAAACGTGGATTTTGTCCTTATAAAGTCATACAAGATGCCAGGAAACCTGATTTTGACATGCTCAGTAACCTCAGTCTCTCCTTGTACCCAGCTCTCTGCCTCTCTCCATCTTTTCTTTGCCTCTTCCCTCCCTTATCTCCTTCCCATTTCAGTGGCATTTCTTTCAGCCCAACTCCAAGGACAAGCAGCAGCCTTGGATCCTGATGCAGGAATATCATCACTTTAGGAGTGCCTTTTAACTGCAAAAGGGGGGAAAGTTTTCCTCCCCTCTAAATTTTGTTGTGGGAAGGCTACAAATTGTATGTCATGGTGTTCTCACATGAAAGAAACCTCCTTCATGACAAGGAGGAGGAGGAGGAGGAGGAGGAGGAGGAGGAGGAGGAGGAGGAGGAGGAGGAGGAGGAGAAGGAGAAGGAGAAGAAGAAGACGAAGAAGAAGAAGAAGAAGAAGAAGAAGAAGAAGAAGAAGAAGAAGAAGAAGAAGAAGAAGAAGGAGGAGGAGGAGGAGAAGGAGGAAAAGGAGGAGAAAGAGGAGAAGAAGAAGAAAGCATTTTCCTGAAAGAAGAGGCTTGGTGGGATGGAGTTAATATTTTGTTTCCTGACTCTGAAAACTTGGTTGGGATGTGCCTCCAGCAACTGCTTGCTCTGCTAGGAGTTTTGTGGAAAGCTAGGAGAAGGAAGTTTTAGGGTTGCTTTTCTCCCTGTTCCTTGTAAATTTACATATACAAAAATAAGCCTGGCCACCCCACAGGCCCTCCAGCCAAATTTCCTGCCCCCTCACAGTGTGGAGACAATGAGAACCACCAGATTCCTTCAGGTCCCCATCCAACCACAGCACTGACTCAGGGTTCTGCTATCCTGAGGAAAGCCCAGTTTAAAAGGACTTAAGAGGATGCTACAGCATTTTTAGAGAATTAGTTCAACTGATATCTGTACCTCAGACAGCAACAAGCCTCAGTGCCCTGGTGAGCTGAAATACCCCTTGCTGCAGCACCTGGACATTTATTCTTGCTAAATCCCCCCAAACCTCCTCAGCACAGAGCTGCAAAAGCAACAAAATCCCCCTTGGACCATTTTTCCCCTGGGCCCACCAGCAAACCAGGTTTGCAACAGATTGTCTTTGAATTCTCCAGTTACGTGGCTTTTTCTCTTTTAATGCCTGGCTGCCCAAGCACAGCTGTGGGGCTCAGCAAAGCAGGCTTGATTTGCAGCCTTTGAGGTGGTTTCAGACCTAAACCACCAAAAATTCCGGTGCTAAAAATACACCTTGGCACTTTCAAGAAACAAAAAAAAGTGGCTAGTAGTTGTGTTAATTCACCTGTTGCCTGGCTTTAGCATCCCTATATATCTCAGGGAGCTATTTGCCATTCTGAGGGGGCGTGTTCTCTTGTATCTTTTTTCACTTTTGGTGTTAGCTTGCAATCTGTGATGGAGGGGCCATTTAAAAAGCATCTTGCTCTTCTGCAGCAGTTTCAGGTGATCCAGCTTCTCCAGGCCACGCAGCTGCATGGGTTTCTGGGCAGAGGCTCGTGTATAAGAAATATTTTTATTTAAAGTTTCTCAAAAATGCCAATGAGCAGCTCAGCACCAGGATTTCCAGGTTGGTAAAGGGGTATGTGATCCCAACCTGCCAGCCTCAAGCACTCTGGGGATGGTGCCTCCCATCTGAGTTTGGGGCAAGCCTTTCCCTTATGGACCCTGTCCAGCCCAAATCCATCAGCACAGACTGAGCTGAGAGAAGCAATTCCCAGTTTCCCCTCCATGTAACAACGTGCCAATGCTGCCTGCTCTCTTGGGTTGCTGTTGATATTTGTTGCCCTGAGATGTGCAGGATGTCTCTGCTTTGGTCCAAGCAACTGAAGAACAAGTCTGGACTCTTCAGTTTTCGGTCTTGAGGTTGTTTATTAATTCTTATCTATAAAATTTTCTTACTGCCCAGACAAGATCTGCTCAGCAAGGCAGCCACAGGCACTCTGACCACCCCTGAGGTGGTGTCATCCTTTTATACTACAAACTACATATGACATATTTACACTTAATTCCCAACACCTATCACCTATGTCAGACAGTGCACTTCTACTCTAAACCAATTCCAAAGTGCCAACATCACTGCAGAAAATGGAGACCAAGAAGAAGAAAGAAGGACTAGACATGGCTTGATTCCTCCATCTTGTCCCCACAACCCCCATACCAAAAATCCTAAAATCTACATTTTTACCCTGTGAATATTTTATTATTACACCATTCAAACCTGTGTGACTTGCACATCTTCATACAAAGTTGATAGCTTGCTCCAGGGGTCAAAATCAAATCCTCAGGTGTTCTGGGCTGTGTGCCAGGGTCTCCAAGCCCCCTGACAGAGTTCTCAGCAACTCTGGACACCCAGAGGGATGTGCTGAGTTCTGACACTGTTCCAGCCAAGGCTTGGTGCACCCAGCTGCAGGGCACAAGGAGGATGTGAAAGCTGGATTTGTGAGCAGGAGAATCCCAGCCTGCAGATCACCAGCACCTCTCACACCCACCTGGGCACCAGCTCAGCACCTGCAGCCTCTGCACGGCTGCTCTTGTCACACAAGTCTTGTCACAGCACTTGGAAGCCCCTAGAAAACAAATTATTCAGTCTCAGTTGTTTCTACACATTTAGGCCAAGTTGATCACTCCAGAATTTGTGCTATGGGAATGCCCTGCTGTTACTGAGCTGATGGAGCACCAGAATTGGAGTTGTGCATCAGGGGCACTGGCCTGGCTGCAAACAGTGCTTTAACATTCTTGTAGAGGGATTCAAGCAAAATTAAGCAGCTGCAGAAGGGACATTTCCCAGCCATACTCTGCAATAACAGGTGGGAATCACCCCGCCATGGTGCAGCAGAAATGTGGGGTAGTTCCCCTCCTGGAGACCCCCATGCAAGGTGGGTCTCAGCTTTTGCCTCTGTGGCCCCACTCTGGTGCTGGGCTTGGGTCTGAGGTGGCCTCTAGAGGCAGCTGAGCTGCAGAAGCTGTCTCTGTGTGTGATCACCCTGGAAAAACAGCAGCAGATGTCTGTCTGCTGAGCTGAGGCAGAGATTAACGTGCTCAGGGCCAGGGCAAGGCAGCAAGGGGGACTCTGGCCGCTGGGTTTCCCAGCAACATGCCTTGCATGAACATGTGCACCCTGTCACAGCAGCAGAGAGCTGAGAACATCCCCTGCTCTCATTACCCACTGATGGAAACGTGTGAGGAAAGGGTGAGAAGCCATTTAGCTCAAGCAAAGTGAAAATTGATCTTTTGAGAGACAACTGGTAAAAGCAGGGGCTCCTGCAGTTGTCCCTGTGAGGGAGAGAGGAGGAGGCAGCTGCAGAGGGTTTGGTGGGGATTTTTGAACGGGAAACCAAGCAGAGGAGGTGTGAATCAAAACCTTGCAGAGCCCAGATTTTGCATATTTACAGAGAATTGCAATACACAAGGTGTGCCTCTCTAAGTATTCCCCCCACCTTTCCTGGGACCTCTGACAGCAGCTTGCAAGAGCCTTCAGCAGCCAACCATGCTTGTGGTGACTCTAAGTGACATCCAGGGACCACCATCAACTCAGGGCTCAGTCAGATCCCTGGCACACCCTTAGGGCACCTTCCTCCCCTCTGGATTGATCAGGATCAACCACCCTGGGGTCTTGCTTCCCTGTCCTGGCTCTTAGCAGCCCCAGTCCTTTCGAGGGTCCCTGCCGGCGGGGCTGTTCCCCACCTCCTGCCCGGCTTCGCCTCCACGTCACCACCCACAAAAGAGGGCCTGTGCAGGAGCTGGGGCTGTGCTGTGCTGAGAGGAGGCATAAAGCTCCTTTTAGGATGTCCAGCACAAAGCTGGGCCTGTTCAGCTGCAGGTTGGGGGCTGCTGCCTCCCCTCCCTGCCTCTGCCAGGCACTGAGTCACTGCCCTGCCGCGGCGCTGCCAGCCCAGCGCTGCAGAGAGGGACAGGGCTGCTGGCAAAGCAGAAGCTGTGCCTCAAAACACTGCTGCTTCCAGAGCTGCAAATGGGAAATGTGATGGGAGAGATCTGGGGAAAGGGGCAGTGGCATGGAAGGGGGGGTAATCCATGTGGGAGCTTCCTGGGGTTTGTGTTTTCCACCACAAATCACTTTCGATGCTCTCTGTGACACAAGGAAGGACACTAAGGACTCTATTCTTTCACAAAGCAAGAGAAGGAAATTTGGAGATATTTTCCAGCTTGCAAGACTCATGGCTCTTGTGGTGTGGGCTTCTTCCTCAAAGATCAGAGCAAGGATTGACAAAAATCCCTGATGTTGTCTGAAGCAGCACAAGAGACACACAATCTTCTGCCCACAGAGAGAGAAAAATGGTTAAAAGCTGCATCTCAGCACTCTTCCAAGTTTTGAAAGCATTTTCTTGGCTCTGTCATTTTAATGACACTCTGAGCTGGCAGGAAATCTCACAGGTCAGGGATTTTACTGGTGCCCAAGGAATTGAGATGCTGGATCTTTAGCTCTCTCAAAAAGTAAATTCTGGTTCCTTGAAGGAAGATGGAGAGCTCTGTAGAGATGTGATGCCTACCATGAGCAGACAGGAAGCAGAGCTAGAGATATACATTGTGACTTCATTCTGCTGTTAAATCATAGAAATAAAAAACAATAAATAAAAGGCAGGATAAAGCTAGGGAAAGGGTCCTGCTCAGGGCCCGCAATTCCAGGTGCGTTGGAGAAATGCACTCCTGACTCCTTTATCCTCCCATGCCTGCAATCCTGGTACACCCTCCCTTAAAGGCCAGTTGGAAGCAGCAGGAAAGTGCAGCAGCCAATTTAAATCAAGGGAAATAAGAGACTTGGAGAGAAAATAAAAAATAATAAACTCCTTGAGCAGCTCACCTGTGCCCAGCTGTGCAAGCTCAGCAGCTGGGAGCTTTGGGCACTCGCTGTGGCAAGGGCTGAGTCACCCTCCTGAGAAAGCCCCAGCTGCCTGGTTCCACTGAGTGATTGCCCTTTCAGATCAAAGAATTGAGAGCAGAAGGTGAGGGGGGAGACAAGCCAAGCAGAATCTGCAAGCTGAGAGAAAGTAACTTCTGCACAGCAAAAAGGGAGATCCATGCCAGGCAGGAGATTCATCTTCTCCGTTCATGCTTGTCTTCCTGGTTCTGCTTTTCCTCTCTCTTCCAAGTTATTTAAGATAGGAAAGCCTCTGGCAGCATCATCCTGATGTCCTTCTGAGAATCTAAAGGCAAGGCAAGCCCCAAGGACCAATTTATAAATTGGCATCAGTGCTGCATGAGCTGATGAAGGCTTCCCACCCATCCAACCACACACCATTTCTGGGTTCACAGGTATCATGTGTGCTCTCTGACAAAGAAATGGGGGTTTGTCTGATGCCATGATCCTGTCAGGACCCAAACACAGGTCATGTTCTTCTTACAGGGATCTTCTCACAGATTTTAGTGTTGAGCTCCCTGGTCACAAGAGGAAGATTGTCACAGACATCTTTTTATGAAAATCTTTTCCTTAGGATTTTTCCTCCTGAGAAGCTGAGAGACCTCAGGGACAAAATGTAAACATTGATTATCTGCTGCTGTGGAATGCAACAGGTGCATCTGTGATTGGCCCATGTTGGATGTTTGTAATTAATGGCCAATCACAGCAGAGCTGGCTCAGACAGAGAGCTGAGTCACAAACCTTTGTTATCATTCTTTGCTATTCTATTCTTAGCTGGCCTTCTGATGAAATCCTTTCTTCTATTCTTTTAGTATAGTTCTAATGTAATATATATCATAAAATAATAAATCAGCCTTCTGAAACATGGAGTCAGATCCTCGTCTCTTCCCTCATCCTCAGACCCCTGTGAACACAGTCACAGTAGATAAACCTTCACACATACCCCTTCTTGCATTCTTAACTGAATTAACTGATTTTTAAGTGATTTTTCAGGGAATCAGGCTGGAATAGGACTCACCACCAAAGCTATTTTAAACCAGGCTTTCCTCTGCTTCCCAGTGGTCAACAATTCCCTCCTCCCAAGAGGATGCTCTGCCCACACAGCCCACAGTGCACTGCAGCACTGAGGCACATGGGGAGGGAGGGAGGGAGGGCTGGGAAGCCACTGGGCCATCCAGGACTGCCAGCAGCTCTTGGCTCAGCCCCCAGCTCCACTCCCTGCTCAGAGCCCTGGGGATGCTGGCCCTGGCTGGGAAGATCCCTCAGCCCTTCCATCACAGCCATCCAGGAATGATCTCCCCTGAAACACATCTGGTGAATCCAAGCTGGATCCTCTCAGGTGGACCAAAGCTGGATTTGCCATTCCTTGAGCTCCTTTGACAGCAGTGCACAGTGCTGCAGACAGTCAAGAGCAGAGCAACCAGGTGAGTCACTCCCTGCCACCCCCAATGTGCCACAGGTCCAAATTGACCTCACTGCAGTCATTCCCCCCTCTGCAGCTTCTGGAAATCACTGCATCCTGCTCCCTGAGCCCTGGCATCCACCTCTCCCAGGCCTCCTCTCAGAGGGCATTTCCTTTGAAGGAAAAGCCCAGGCAAGCCATGTCCTCTCCCTTCCCTTAAACACACTCCTGTTGAACTTCATCACCTTGTTGGGGCTGCCTGTGCTCCACAGAAAATCCATATTCCCGATATTCCTCTGGGCAATGCTTCACCCAACAGGAGATGTGTGAGGTTTTCTGGGGTGGTTTGTGCTACTGAGAGCCAGACACTTGGTAGGGAAGAGAAAAAGAGAGGGACAGAGAGTGGTTTATCAGTTGGTTCCAGCTTGCTGCAGGTCAGCACTTGGTAAAACCATCAAATTTACATAAAAAGCTACTTGATTTTGGTGGCAATCCTTTCCTTTCCCCAGCCATACAAAGAGAAGCCAACCCTGCAGCTCATGGCAGTAACTTTGAAGAGCTTTCTTTAGAAAAGAGCTTGAGTATGTATTCCATTCCAGGCACACAATGAACACACAAACAGGCACGAACCTCCTCAGGGAGCCTCCAAGCACTGATGTGCACAAAGTCCTGGCCTGGCTGAGCCCCCTTGTGAGGGCCTGACCTGCAGCCTCCATCCAGCAGCTGCATGGGAGCCCTGGCAAGCACCAGGAACTGCTCCTGACAGCCCTGCACAGAGCCCTCCTCAGGGTGCCAGCACAAATTAATGAGAGTGCAGCAGCCAGGCAGAGAGAACTGGGAATATCTCTGCTCCCAAGGCTCCTGCAAAGGGACCAAGGCACTGTGACCCTCGGGAGGGACTCCAGCAGGGCCCTTAGCAAGAAGACCCTGTCCTGTCACACCCCCTAAAAGCTGTACTTTGCCAGCAGGAAGCAGGCAAGGACCGGCAGCTTTGGCTTCTCACATGTGAGTGAATTTTGCAGGGTAAGACCCCCCAACAGGCACAGGTCTGATTTGGAGAAACTGCAAAATTCCTGTCAAGGCACTGCAAGAGAATGAGCTCCCAAAGTTGGCATTTGCAGAAGGTACTGAGGTGAAGAGCTAAATCCTCACCCTAGAAAGGCAGCTAAAGAGTGACACTGCTCCATCCTCTGCCTCCCCATTTTCTCTTCAGGAGACTCTCCTGAAGCCCTTTCCCCAATATAAAGGTCCAAGCAAAAGCAGCCCTGACTTGATGGATGAAGAAACTTGGTCTAATGCATCTCACTCACTCAGAGAGTCACAGAAATTCTGTGACCAGAAATTCTGCTCAAGGGAGATAAGAAACTGCCACCCAAAGTGACTGAAACATTCTTCCAGATCCCCTTCCTCCTCCCCCATATCAATTGTTTTCCTTCTTCCCACACTTTATCCCCTAACCTTCACTTCTCACACAGTCTCACCCATGGGATGCTCTGGCTAACCACTCCCATGGGAGTGGGGAACTCCACCTCAAACAGGAGCAGGATCTGAAAAGAAGCCACAAGCCCCTCACAGGGGTGCAAGAGTTCAGTGTTTTCCAGAGTAGCTGGAAAGTGCTGCCTGATGAGGTTCCTTGGCCTACAAACACCTTCCTGCTCATCCCCTTGGACATCCCCCTGGAAATCCTGCTTTTGGGCAATGAGCAGAGCAGGGTGGGTATGTGCCCAGCTCTCATGAAGGTGTGCCCCATGCTGCTCTCATCCCTGGCTGGCTGGAGATGGGCAGGAAGGACCACAGTGTCTGTCTGTCTGTCAGGGATCCTTCCCTTCCCCATCACACTGACACTGGCAGCCATCCTCAGCTGTGACTGTGTTCACAGGGGTTCTTGGATGAGGGAAGAGACAAAGATCTGACTCCATGTTTCAGAAGGCTTGATTTATTATTTTATTATATATATTACATTAAAACTATACTAAAAGAATAGAAGAAAGGATTTCATCAGAAGGCCAGCTAAGAATAGAATAGCAAAAAATGATAACAAAGGTTTGTGACTCGGCTCTCTGTCTGAGCCAGCTCTGCTGTGATTGGCCATTAATTACAAACATCCAACATGGGCCAATCACAGATGCACCTGTTGCATTCCACAGCAGCAGATAATCAATGTTTGCATTTTGTTCCTGAGGCCTCTTAGCTTCTCAGGTGGAAAAATCCTAAGGAAAGGATTTTCATGATAGATGTCTGTGACACTCAGCCCCCTTCCTCCTCCATTAATTGCCTTAATTTTCCCTACATCCTTACCTTCGTTTTCCCTACCTCCTTACCTTCATTTTCCTTTCACTTTTAAAGATTTTTCTCACCTCCCTCCCTCCCTTTCCTTTAAGCTCTAGATTGCCTCTGTGACTCATTGCTGGGTGCCAGAGGTGGCTTTTTGCATTGTGGAGGTGATTTTGCCAACCAGCCCTCCCATGTGTTCTGCAAGTGTCTGACTGGCACCAGCAAAGAGTGCAGTGAGTGCCTGCAGTCCTGGCCCAGAGAGGATGGCACAGAAGGATGACAGAATATATTCAAAGAGCTCATTAAACTCACTTTGGTCACATTCCAAAGTGTGTTGGAAGTCAGGAGAGAGTCCCCCATTGGCATGAGCAGGGTTTGGATCAGGGTTAATTCCATTAACCAGGCTGTTTGGTAGCTGCTGAGCCCAGCTGAGTCCTGGGGTTATTACTGTGCATGTAAGCTGTCCCTAATAAAATAAAGAAGACAAACTGGCCACCTGTGTTTAATAATCTGGGCTGACTTATGAATCATCTGTGTTTGTAAGACCCATCTCGTACACAGACTCATCTTTCTCTCCCTAGCACCCAGCTCCCCCTTCCCTATGGAAACCACAGCCAGCTTTCCTGCAGGAGGTGAATTCCTGTCAGAAATACATTTAATCTGCTGCAAGCTGCCCCTTTAAATCCAGGCTTTCCCATCCAGTCACTCCAGAGAATATGAGGAATGCCTCTGCTGGTTTTTCACTGAGCCTATTTAGCCTTTTTTGGACAGAAGGAAGCCTCTGAGAGGGAGGGTGCATTTTTCCCTCTTTAAATCACAGAAGGAACACCACAGCTCATTCCTTGTGTCCAGACTGCTTAACTCTTCCCATTTCCTAGCAGCCCTGGGCTGCTTCTCCGGACTGGAAGGACACTGGAGCCCCTGGCTGTCCCTTGCTTTGCCTCCTGCTCTGCAAGCCTGGCACACAGAGGTGTGGGAGCTCTCCATCCTTTCAGCTCTGGAGCCAAGACTCTTGTCCCCATCTTGATCCTGCCATTCCAGCCACAGCCTGACACGCAGCTCCTTGCACAGCAGAGCCCCAGGCTAGAGAGATTCTTCTCTCTCTGAAACAAGGAAAGAGTGTTTTTCCCTTCCCACTCGTTTATGCGCTGCCACAACAGCTGCTCTCCACGGGCTGGCTGTAGAGCCCCCAGGCTTAGCTCGGTTTTCAAGAGCACTGAATTTGCATCCACAGCACATGACCCAGGCTCTGAGCCTGCCCACATGGCTGGCAGAGCTCCTGAGTTTGAGTTTGACTGCAAGCACCGACTTTGGGATGGCCATAGCATTACTAAGAGATTCCCTCACCCTCCTCTCCTCCTCCTCACGCTCCCATGGGATGGAGTGCCATGCCAAAATTCTGGGCTGGAGAGCACAGGGAAGGGCAGAGCACCAGCTGTGGGGCTCCCATTTTATGTATACATAGAAGGTGTGTACATATTTTTATTATATATATTTTATATTTATATAATATATAAATACATATATCTATAAATAAATATATAATATCTATTAAATATATAGATATATAAAATACATAATATTTCTGTTTATTAATATTAATTAGTATTGATTAAAATTAATTAACAGTAATATTAATTAGTGTTTATTACTATTACTATTACTATTAATGAAACATTGTTATATTAATATTTTTATATAAAGTATGTATTATATTATATTTTATATAATATATAAATTATATTTATATTATATTATATAGCATATAAATATACGATAAATATAAATATTTTATATTTATTATATAAATATAAATATATTTCATTATATGTTTATAATATTTAATATTATATTATTTACAAATATTAATATTTATATATAATATTTATATTTGTAAATATAAATATTATATATTATATTATATATCATATAAAATATATTATTTTTCCCAAGTGTTCAAGTAGATGTTAAATTATCCATACAAGCAAAATTAAGCGTGAAATGAAGCAGATCACATCTCTCTGCTGGGGCCTGAAGAGTGACAAAAGCTGGCCACATTCTATAATCATAGATTCTAGGGGGTTGTACACCATCCTTAAGTTAAAGCATTCCCCAAGGTGACTTCAGGTAAGCTTGCTTTTGTAACTGAGATGCTTGTTTGGTAAAAGCCCTGCTCTTAATAAACAGAAAATCCCACATGACAAAGCACTGACTACATGAAAATCTGACAGATGTGCCTTTTTGAAAGGCTTGCAAAGGGAAATTGTGCAGCAACAGTTTTCCAGTGAAAAAAACAATTGATGTCAGATGCTGCAAGCTGTAGGGACTTAAAGAATTCTCACATGCCAGCTGTGCCACATCAGCATCTGCACCTGCACTCCCAGAAGTGGGGAGGACCCAGGGGTGCAGCAGCAGTGAGACACGGTCACAAGCGGTGTCCCATCCCAGCAGGCAGTGCCAGGACCCAGGGACAGCATCCAAGTGCCAGGGCTGACTGTCCCCCATCAGGAACACAGCGTCTGTGCACCAGTCCATGTCACAGACATCTTTTAGGAAAAATCCTTTCCTTAGGATTTTTCCTCCTGAGAAGCTGAGAGGCCTCAGGAGCAAAATGCAAACATTGATTATCTGCTGCTGTGGAATGCAACATGTGGGTCTGTGATTGGTCTCATAGAGTTGTTTCTAATTAATGGCCAATCACAGTCAGCTGGCTCAAACTCTGTCTGAGACAGAAGCTTTTGTTATTCATTCCTTCTTATTCTATTCTTAGCTAACCTTCTGATGAAACCTTTTCTTCTATTCTTTTAGTATAGTTTTAATGTAATATATATGATAAAATAAGAAATCAAGCCTTCTGAAACATGGAGTCAGATCCTTGTCTCTTCCTTCATCCAAGAGCCCCTGTGAACACGGTCACAAGTCCACCCATCAGCATACATTCCATCCCAGTTTTGCACAAGCAGAACACCCAATTTCTACCCAATTAGCCATGGTTCATGGAGTTTGTGGTGCCTCTGTGCAGGAAAACAGGCAAGCCACGGTGCAGGGACACAGAGACAGGCAGCTCCTGATGTGGCACAGAGCCTTCCAAGCAGACAAAAATATTCAACAAATCTGAACCAGAAAAAAGTGAGTTTGCATGGGTCATTAGTGCCTTGCATCACAGGGCTGGAATATTTTCTGATGTGGTTCTCAGGAGCCTTGAAACCACAGCCTGCAGCTCAGGGGAGGAGCGTGGCAAAGGACAGGTGGTGGCACAGGATTCACCGTGTGACAAAACAGCACAGCTGTCCTTGCTTCATTCTGGAGGGCACAGCTTGGAATACAGTCACAGGAGGGCCACACACATTAACAACCAAATTTCAGCTCCTCCAATGTGCTTCCAGAAGAGCCTAAGAAACTTAAAACAGTAAAAATAATATTAAAAAATACCGACAAGGTTGGAGAAAGTAATATCATTAAAAAACACCCACAAGGTTGGAGATCCCCAAGATGGCAGGACAGTAAAACGTTTCTAAGCTGACCAGACCTCTGCAGTTGTGATGGTTTCTGCAGGTGGCCAAAAGGACAAGAACAATCTGTTTCCCTTAACAGCCCCACCAGCCCAAGGACTCCTCCTCTGAAGGGACACTCAAGTGTGTGTGCTGAGGGAAGGGGCTTTGCCAGCTCTTGCCCTTTCGGGAGTAAAACAGGTGTCCTACAAACACTGAACCAGTGATGGGAGATGCAAGGACCCAGCAGGTTTGTACCTCCCCAGTCACCACCATTTGTCAAGGATGGGCACCCAGAGGAAATGTTGTCGCAGACATCTTTTTATGAAAATCCTTTCTTAGAATTTTTTCCCTTCTGAGAAGCTGAGAGGCCTCAGAGACAAAATGTAAACATTGATTATCTGCTGCTGTGGAATGGAACAGGTGCATCTGTGATTGGTCTCATGTGCTTGTTTGGAATTAATGGCCAATCACAGCAGAGCTGGCTCGGGCTCTCTGTCTGAGACACAAACCTTTGTTATTCATTCTTTTCCATTCTATTCTATTCTTAGCTAGCCTTCTGAGATGAAATTCTTCCTTCTACTCTTTTTACTATAGTAATAATGTAATATATATATATATAATAAAATAATAAATCAAGCCTTCTGAACATGGAGTCAACATTTTCATCTCTTCCCTCACCTGAAAACCCCTGTGACCACTGTCACAGAAATGTGACTTCCAGCATACTCTGGAATCTCCTCTGGAAGAGGAAAGCCTGCTAGAGAACACCAACAGCACTTCCAACTTTTCCCAGGGGTTTCCACACTTCCTTAGGTTCTAACTAAAGAGAGGCTGGAGACCCATCTCTGGCAGAGGCAAAGACGTGGCTGCAGCTGTGCCATGTTCCAGCAGGCAGGAATTGCCCTGAGCCCCTCACTGTGCTGCTGTGGCCCTGATTTCCCACTCCTCAAACCATGTGAGGGCTGCAGCCCTCCTTGCAAGCAGGTTTGATTGCCCTGGTGTGGGGTGGCTGTCACCCTGTGGTGTCACACGTGTGCCACTCCCCTGCTGGGTGCCACCAGCTCACCCCAGCTGTGACTGGCAGAGCTCTGCTGGCTTCACTGGGCTACAAACCCAAAGCCAGATGGGCAGCCAGGCTGGAGAAGGGCTGGCCTTGCCTTGTTTAGCAGGACAAGGCCAGGAGATGCAGACCTGACCTTTCTCCACAAGGCCAGGGTGTCCCTGCTCACACTCAGGAAAAGAAAGCCAGTTCCCCACCTGAGTCATCCCAAGGTGAACCCACAAGGAAGGTGCCAAAAAGGAAGAACTAAAGGAAAAAATACCCTAAAAACTCTTCCTCCCAGTGCCCTGAGGCAGGCAAAAAATGTGGGCAGAGTCTTGCCAAGGCAGGGCCATCAGCTGTTGTGCACTGAGCAGAAAAAGGTGACCAGCCATTTCTGAAAGAGCAGCATCCCTCCTTCCAACCCAGAAAAGCCATTAATAAAACTTCTTCTACACTAAAAGAATGAGCACTTCCTGGGGAAGTGGGAATACACTGTGTGAAAACATGTAAGTGGAGGAGGCAGAGACTGACCAGCAAAAACACCAGCTGCCTCCTTGCCTCCTCACACAGGCCAGCCCCTTCTGCTGCTGCCCTCCCCTTCTCTAGGTCAAAAGAGAGTTTTTGGCTCTGTGACAGTGTTACACCCCCCTAACCAGGTCAAACAGCTTCCCAACAAGACATTCAGAAAATGGAACAGTGCCACACTCCACCTGGTGCATCATTCATACTCATTTTGGGATTGGACCTCAACTCTCCGATTTAGGGATTGGAGCTTTTTTGCCCTGAGATGTGCTGTCACTACCTTCAAAAGCTCTACATGCAAATAGAGACAGCTGCATATATCTCCAAACACTTCTCTGAGACCATGTTTGTGGCTTTTCAGGCAAAATATGCCTGTACCCAGAAGCTTGGAGCAGTTCTTAGGAAATCCACCTGATGTCTCTGGCCATGGCCACAATCTCTCAATGGACTGACACCTAAACCATCCATTTCACCAGGTTAATTTCAGCCTGGATAATTTCCCTGTTTCACTCCTGGCCTCCCAAACTGGTGTTGTGGATAAAAAGTGAGGCAAGAAGAAGGAGTTAAGATTGTGTTGCTGCAAAGAGAAACATTTGGCAAATCTTTCCCCAAAAACTTCTTTTGTTTGAGCAGGGAGAGGGTGGGCATTCCTGAACAGCAGCAGGAAAAAGGCTGGGAATTAAATCTGGACCCCAGCAGAGGTGAGCAGTGCATGAACACCCAGGGATGGTTCCCTTTGCTTCCTCATGGGAGCAGCCATCCTGCTTGGGGTGCCTGACATGCTGCAGGCTGCTGCAAGGGTGGCATTGGCAGTGCACACAGCAGAGGCTGCAATGGAGAGGTGCCCTGAAGGTGCATGTTACACTTCCTGCAGTGATGGCAGCAGCTTGGAGATGAAGAAATTAGGGTAATGATTTTCATTGTGCCTGGCTTGTCCCCTCATCCCTCTCTGAGTGGGATGAAGACACCATCACAGTTTGGAAATTCTCAGACACTTTTTTGGTGCAATGGAGCAAAGCACGTCTGGGTTTTGTGAGGATGGTGAAGAGGGTTTTAAACTGGAGCAGATCCCTGCTCCAATCCACCATACAGCCACGGATGGGGTGAGGCTGGGCAGAAAATCACACAGGTGACGGCCCTCATGCTGTGATCCAAAGTAATGCTGATTTATCCACACACGTGGAAGGCAGGTATCCAGGCAGCAACTTAAGCAGGGTCCCCACAAAGTTAAGGCTGCTGAGCCTCAAATCAGAGCCCCACCACCTTCCTCTGCTCCACATGGCAGCAGAAAGCCTGTAGCACTGGGGATGGTGCTGATCCCAGAGGGGCCATGGCTCTGCAGGAATGCTGGCAAGGGCTGCTGCCCACCTTATCCTGCCCCTGGGTGTTGCAGACATCTTTTCACTAAAAATCCTTTCTTAGGATTTTTTCCCCTCTGAGGAGCTGAGGCCTCAGAAACAAAATGTAAACAATGGTTTTGTGCTGCTGTGGAATGCATCAGGTGCAGCTGTGATTGGTCTCCTGTGGATGTTTAGATTTGGTGACCAGTCACGGCAGAGTTGGCTCTCGCTCTCTGTCCGAGCCAGCTGCCTTTGTTATTCATTCTTTTCCATTCTATTCTTAGCTAGCCTGAGGAAACCTTTCCTTCTATTCTTTTTAGTATAGTTATAATGTAATATATATATATATATACATATATATGTGTATATATATATATATATATATATATATAATAAAATAATAAATCAAGCCTTCTGAACATAGAGCCAACATTCTCATCTCTTCCCTCATCCAAGAACCCCTGTGACCACTGTCACACTGGGCAGCTGGGCTACCACAGCCCCACGGTGTGGATCAGAGAAAGGAGCTGTAAATCTGTAACCACTGGGGCTGGCTGCCTCGGGAAAGCACCAGGAGATGGGAGATTAGACACGCCATTAGCAGGAGCCCTGTTCTTTAGTACTTCCAGCCTAAAGCAGCTCCTGGTGTGCAGGCAGGTGATAAGCTCAGTGCTCCATAAATCCCCAAAGGAACACTGCCCAGACTGTGCCCCTTGGCATCATTACACAGCAGAAGGAATCATTGCTGCTCCCTGTGCTTTGTTATCCCTCAGTCCCACCAGGAATCCTTCCTGCCCAGCTCCTGTGAACAGGCTGCACAGAAAATTAATCCTTCAGATGTCTGCTGCCTTCTCCCTGTGCAAACACCAGGCTGCTGATTGCCCAGGGAAGGATACAAATATTTACAGACAAGGTGAGGGTGGGAGCTCTGCCACGCATTGTGCTTGTGGCTGCAGCTGGGCAGAGCTGCCAGGGTACCTGTGGCCTGGGCCTGCTGCACAGACACACCTGGCACACCCCAAATTCAGCAACAAATGTTCTTTTCCTGGGCTGATTTCAGAGCATTTGGTTTAAAGCTGATCTGAATACAGCTGAAGTGGGAAAACAATCAATGTGTCAAGCAATGACAGGCCCCAGTGATACACAAGGTTCTCCAGCATAGGAATCTCACCACAACACCCCACACCAGGCATTTGGGCCTCAAGGAGCAGGAAAAGCTGCCACCATTGCAAGAAAGATGAGCAGCCACAGGAATCCCACCACCACCTCCCAATAAATGCCCCAAAAGACCCTCCTTTAGTTCAGTCTTTTTCTTGTCCAGGTAGTCCTGGAGTTTGAGTATTCCCCTGTCCTCACACAGATCACTGGGACAAACTGGATCCAGGTGAGGAGGAGGAGGCAGATTCTGGATTGGCTGGTGGTTGGAATCATGGCTGTTAGGATGGTACCTGCTGTGGTCTCAGCCCATGCCCAGGAGCTTCATTCTGCAGGTATCCAAGGTTTGGGAGACAGCCTGGGTCAGACAGCACTCCCAGCAGCAGCAGAGATAATTGAATCGCACACAGACTTGGCCAGACCTGACCACAAAGCACCTTTAACTTCTTTACAGCAGTGCACCCCCCTGCATGCTCCTTTCCCCATTAGGAGACCCAAGTACAAGCACCCTGGGGTGGCTGGAATCTCTCTCATTCCAGTTTTTGCAGGGACATTGATGGATTCCTCTTTGAGCTGACCTTTGCTGCCATCCAAGGCCGTTTTCCTGGGATTTCTCCTTTTCCTGAGGCTGGAAAGCAAGTTGCAGTTGCCAGGGAAGCACAGCCTGCCTTTGCTGCTTAACAGGGAGAATTTCACTCAGCATTGCCTCAGTGGAAGAGCACATTGCTCCCAAATTCACAGCAGGACCCTGTGTAGTATGGAAACACACAGATTGAGAAACCTGCTGTGGTGTCCTTGTCACAGCTCATCGCCCTCCACTTTCTGCTGCTCATTCCCCAGCCTGGTGCTGCACTGCAAGGAGCACCTGACTGAAACATGCCAGGTTGTTTTTCCAGCCCCTGTCCTCACTGGCTCCAGGAAATCAGACGTGATATTGCTGTCATGGATCAGATCTCTGGGCTCCATCCTTCCCAAAACAACACCCAAGTGGCAGGAACACATCCAGGAGGCCTGATGGAGTGGCCAGGCAGGGATACAAGGAAAGGTGGAGCCCAAGGGGAGGTTCAGGGCAGAGCAAAGGTCTTCTTTACCCTCTCCTTCCACCAGGCAAACAGCCTGTGCTCCATCTGGGAGCCAGGCTGGCACAGGGACACTCCTCATCAGCAAACAGGGCAGGCACGGATGTGGAGGGATGGATACACCTCTCTGGGCCTGCATGAGAACACTGAAAACACATTATTCCTGCAGCCAGGGCATCCTTGATTTATCTCAGTGTTTATCTCCATTTTCCCCCTTCAATCTGTATTTGCTCACTGCAGCATTCTAACTCTTCCCTTCAAGCATTCCTGCAATTCCAGGCCAAGGGGATGGAGCCTTGGGTTTTTCTTGGGTCCAGCTCTGCAGAGCAAAGAGCCCCAAAGGTTCAGAGGACTCAGGGAGCACCTGCTGCTGGGCTGATCACTGGGACTGGGACTCCTGTACATAAACACTACCAAAGGTGCTGCCTTGAGCAGCTCTGCAGCATGCTGAGAAACAGGTTTCTGTAAATCCAGTGTACCCATGATGTATCCATGCTCTGCAGTGCATCCTGACATGACAGGACAGAAAATGGTTCTTCCACAGAGCTCAGCAGGATCTGACCTGCTCCCAAACCCACTGTGCAGCCCAGGGTGTTGATTGACTCGCTGACTGATTCCCCATGGCATGCCCTGGGCAAAGCAGCTCCAACAGGTGTCCATCCAACACAGCATCCTCCTCACCTCCTTGGGAGAGCAAGGGAAGCCATCTCTGAGCACTGCAAACTCACAGGACTGTGATTCTGAGAGTGCTGGAGCTGGGGGGCACTGCCACACCTCTGGTGAAATTAGTGAGGAAGCAGCACCCCTGCTGGACCTCCCTTTGCAGCCTTCTGGGAGACAGACAGACAGGTCCCCACCTCTTCCTTGCCTGCTTTGTCAGGCCTTTGCAGAGCTGCAGGACAGCCACTTAAACAAGGATTGTGTAACTTCAGCCCAGAGCTCAGTCACTCAGCCAGAAAACAAGTCTCCTTCCAGGGCTGCCTTATCTTGTGGCTTTGGTAGGCACAGGATATGCACACATTGGCATAGAGGGGCAGGCAGAGGACAGGAGGTGCACCCAGAGCTCAGCTCCCATTTCCTTCTCTCTATCGTGCTTTAATGATCCCTATTTATACCTCCAGCAGCGTCCCCAGAAGTGCTCTACCAGTCCAGCCCACACAAGACCCCAGATCCACTGTTCCAGGAGCAGGGAATGCATCTGGGGCTGTCTGCTGAGCCTGCTCCCCAGGCCATTCTTGCAGGCCCCTTCTTATCTGCTCCACCCACTGTGGAGCGGGTTACTGAGCAGCAGGCAGGAATATCCAACAGCACAGTGCCAACACACAATAACACCATTCCTACATCCTTCCTGCTGGGGCTGGGGCTGGAGTCAGGGCAGGAAAGAGGGCAGGAAGCTGTCACCAGCTCCATCTTTGCCCAGAGCAATCCATCTCTCACCAGCCAGCAGGGTCCTCCTGGTGTCCTTGCTCCTTTTTTAGCTGCTCAGAAACCAAACAGAGCCAGGTGGGTTATTTACAGAGGTTTCTCCACCAGGACACAGGGATGCCTGTCTCCCACAAGAACTCCCTGTTTCCCTGCTTGTTGTGTGCACCAAGGAAGCTCTGGCACTTTAAGCCCTGTGTCCTCACACACCACATGGCTTTTATGATTAACCAGTTTCTATAGACCAAATTATCCTGCCTGAGGAAAGCTTTTCAGCCAAGCATCATGTTTCTCCCTCCAGAGCACATCCTCCAGCTTGCCATTTCACTGAAGCACACAAATACCATGTGCACAGTCCCAAGGAGAGCAAACAAACCTTTCATTTTCCCCACTTCTACTTGAGTGAAGGCTGAGCCATGCACAGGTGCCACATTTGGCACTTGGCTTTTTGCAGCCCAAAGAATTTTCTAGGTCATCCTGTCCAGAGCCCCTTGAAATGTCTGACATAAAGAGATGGGGTGTGTGTGTGTGTGTGTGTGTGTGTGTGTGTGTGTGTGTAAAAGATGGACAGACATACAACCACCCAGCACTGGTTCAAATAGCATTGCCTCCTGTCTTTCTGCTGCAGAACACCAAGCTCTTGATGTCCTTTTTGCCACAAAGGAGGAAGATGCTGTCACGAGGTCAAATGCAAGAGATTTGTTTACCCCCAGTAAAGTTCTTTAGCCCCTTCTTTTAACAAAAGGATGTCCTGGTCCTCTAGAAAATTAAAAGAACATAAATCCCTGCAACACACAGTTTCCAGAATGGTTGTCATTGACAACCAAATTGAAGATGAGCAAGATCATCTCTGCTTTCATTTATTGCCTTTTATTCCTCCTTTTGCACACACCTAAGGGACAGACAGGGGGTTTCTTCTTCACGCGGTCTTGTTGACATCAGTGAGTGGTTTCTGTGTCACTTTGTACATTTTACAGGCCAAAGGACTAGAAACACTCTGGGAATCAAGTGGCTCTAAAGGAACCCAGCCAGGCCCTACACCAATGGGCCAAACAGTGCCAGTTCAGCCCCAGAATTAAGGGTTAAGCAGACATTGTGCAACAGATGGATGTAAAGCTTAAAAAGCTCAGCCTCCCATCAGGGAAGAGGAACCCCATCCCAGCAAGGTGAAGACACCTGAAACACACAGCATTCCCAGCTGTTGATGGGAAAATAAAGCAGCACAGACTTGTGCAAATATACCTAGGGAGGGCTGGTGGTGGAAAGGAGGAGGTGGCACTTTGTGGTCAGTCATTAAAGGAAGACATGGATCAGGTGGCCTTGTGGTGGCTCGAGACAGACGTCACAAGCTGCCTTGTTCAGGGCTGGGCAAACACAGCCAGGGAGCCCTGCTGGTGTCAATCAGTCTTGCCTTGACTCGAGTCAACACAGCCATGCCAGGTGACGTCAAAAGACTCTCTGCCAACGTGAGAAGAAGCAGAGCAGGAGGGTCCTCTGAGCATTCTGCACTGCATCAAATCTAGGCTGCGGCAAAGCTGGGGACAGCTGCAAGGGAAGTCCTGGAGCAGCTTCAGGAAGAATACAGGAGTTCTGGGGTTTTGACACCATTCCCATCACACTAGGTGCCAAAGGTACCTTAAATTCACCCACAGTGTCCCCATGAGTAATTCCAAGAGGGGTCCCCAGAGACCTTGCTGCTGATCGAACACATCATGTTGAAAGCAGTGACTGGTGTACAAAGAGAAGCTGATGAGCACAGCTCCCTTTCCAGCCAGAACACCAGAATCTACTTGCAGGAATGTCCTCTGGAGCCTTGAAACAAGTCCAGTTTCATAAGCATCAGTTCAAACACTTGCCCCAGAAAACACCTCCAAGGAAAGGCTAAAGCTCACCAAGTCAGACATGGCCTTCTCTTTTTCTGTTCCAAACACAGCTTGGGGTTGCAATGGTGTGGACAGCAGTGGGACAGAGCCAGACCTGAACTAAACAACTACCAAACCTGTCTCAGGAAGAAGGGAAATTCCTGATCCAGTGGTGATCAGTATCTACAGGTGATCAATAATCACTGGTGTACATCAGTGGTAACCTGATTATCTGGCCTCTGAAGCAGAATAGGCAAGAATGACAATCCTGGTGAGGTATTCATGTGTTGGCAGCATCCAGGCAGCTCAGCCTTTATACAAATTCATGATGTTAATTAACAGTGATGGCTCGACAAAGTTAGTTAACCCATCACAGGCTTGTCTGGTCTCAGCTCCTGAGGGAACAGGATCCTCACACAGAGCCTGCAGTGGGAAGGTGGCACCAACATGTCCTGGGAGATCTGCCTGGAGTCTCACCTCTCACCCTCTCATAAGGACAGGGCAGCTCTGAACATCTGGGTATCTGCAGGGACAGATGGCCAGCTGCTCCATCTGCACACGTGGCCCAAACTGGTGTTCCTAGCAGCCAGGATATGTGAAAGATTCCAGGTAGAGAACACAGAGCCAGCACAGCACAGAGGCCTGCAGCTCCAAGAGGTCTGGGGCAAGAAAAGGCACAGGGGGAAGGCAGAGGGAAACAGGAGTGAGAGGAGCTGCAGAGTTAAATGGAGAGGCATACACTGAAAGTTTGCTAAGTATCTAACTTCCAAGTGAAAATCCCTCCTGCTTCTCACATTAATCAGGGCACTTAAAACTAGTCCTAACCAGCTGCTCCCACTTCCTTTGTCCAGCTCTTCTGAAATGCACAAGCAGCCCACTAAGAAACAGAGCAAATATGTGCAAAGGTTTGCAGACAAAAACAGAGACCTTTGGAAAACACTCCGTAGAAGCAAGCACCCCTCTCCCAGCACAGAGGCAGCTGTGCTTTACAGTAGGACAGTTTCCAATGTTTTCTTTCTCTGTGCAGACGAGGGATTTCCTGTCCTCCATGGCAACCACTTTGCCTTTACTGAAGGAGGCTGTGCCAATAATCTCCAGAGCAGAATGAAAATTTTTAAAGTGCCACTGCCTGTTAGCTCCTGGATTTAACTTGCTGATGTTTTCCACACCCCTGGTTCCAGTCCATTCTTCTGCCCTCCTTAAAAGTGCTGCCAGTGGGGGCAAATCTCCAGTGCTGCATTGCCCATGGAGAAGGAGTTTCTCAGGCACTGGTGACACAGGGCTTTCTGAAGAAGTCACCAAACACCAACACCCCCCAGCAAGAGCTCTCTGTGCACCTTCCAAAGGACAAGGTTTTTGCTTTTTCCAGCAAGGCACAGCTCCCAGTTTGGAGACAGTCCCTGTCATGAAGAACCCGTGGACTTTGATGGCCCAAGTCTTCCTGTTACAGGTTTAGAAGTAATCTTGCCACTCTTTCCTGGAAGGGAAGCACTCACTGGACCAGTGTTGGTCCAACAGTTCCAAAACAGAGCTGAGCCAATCTGAGCCTCCGCAGCAAGGTGTCCTTCTCCACCCCTCTGAGCTGCCCTTGCTTAGGTCTGCATGCTTCTCAGCTCCAGGGACACAGATTCAGTGCAGTGACTTGGCAAGAAGCCTTTGTTTTGTTTTGGCCCATCTCACACCATTTTAGCGAGTTACATCAGCTTGGCCCGAGGCCACACGAACATCAGGACCAGCCCAAGGCATGCAATAAGAACAAAATAGGAGGGGAAGTGAGGCCATCCCCTTGCAGTGACAGTGAGCTCATGATGGAACTACATCCATTGCTGTCTCAAGTTTTACTGTACTAGAACATCTCTCATTAACCTCTTACATTTAAAGACGTTTTGTTTAGCAAGGCCTTCAAGGAGGAGCAGTTCAAGAAAGAGCTGGAAGCTCCTGACTAAATGTACTAAACCTGAGGTACATTTTTGGGCTGGGTCACAGGTGCAATCTAAACTCCCTCTTCTGTTTCACAGTCAGCTCTCTTCTTTCTACTTTTTACTTTTAAAATCCCTTGGCAAGGGAGCAGAACAAACTTGATCCTAACTAAACCAGACATAATAAAGCAGGACATTGTTTTCAAAGCAGGCAGTAGACTAGAATTAAACAGGAACCCTAAAGTTCTTTTTCACTCCTGTTTTATGTCAGTGAGTCAGACTCTCAGGGGCCTTTTCCTCAAACAAAACAGGAAAGGTTTTGGGTGACAGCAAAGCAACATTAAACACAAGGAACAAAAAGGAATGAGAATCCCTGAACTGATAGGGAAGACTTCTACAGTCTTACCTAAGAGAGATTAAGGTGCTGCAAGCAGTGAGTGCACACAGTCCACTGCTCTCTAGCTTTGAGTGCTGACAAGAAGCCAAAGCACCAGCACAGGAGCTCTCACAATGCATTTCTACCTGCCCTGGACCCCAGCAGCCTCTCTTGCAGAAAGTGACCTTGCAATTCTACTGCCAAGTAAAACAGACTCGCAGAAGAGAGCACTAAAAGTCACTCAAACTGACTGAAACGCTTCGCTGCATTGGAGTGGAGGCAGAACAGTGACATTGGCAGCTACCACACCTGCACGGAAGAGCAGCAAACCACAGCCAAGGGACAGCCAAACTCAAAGCCACCAGCACTCATTTGAGTGCTTCCAAGAGCAGCTGATCAAGACAGCAGGAGCCCAGGAGTGGAATTTCAGAATCAAGGTAATTTCCTGGATCTGACAAAAACTCCCCATGGAACCACAGGCAAGTCCCCTTTTCCACACACCACCTGAATTCCCTGTCCTGTAAAACAGGCACTGTTCCTGCTGCTCTGTTTAAGTCATGAAGCACTCCTAGCAGGGATTATTTTTAGCATGCAAGCATGACAACGCAGCTGAGCTGGACTCTGATCTCAGATGGGCCTTCTCATTGGCTTTGTAATATTAAAAGTAAACAAAAAGTAAAGCTGAGCCCACACCAGAGCTCAGCCACAGGGCAGCATTTTGATAGCAGATGAAACAGAACTTCTGGTAAACAGTGAGCTGCAGGCAGCCAACAATCTGAGGGATTACGTGGATCACCAGTGGCTGCACTCATTCACTGGTGAGCAGTGATCCATCCATGGACCAAAACTTCAAACCCACGTCAGATATTCCACTCTCAGCAAGCAGTGACGCAGGTGTTGGGAGGACAGACTGAAATCACTCTTGACTGTGCTCTCAACCACAGCAGCAAGTGCTGGGAGAGAGGGGAGAACTGAAAACCCCATCTAAGAGCAGGAACTCTGCAGAGCTCTCTGCTCCACAGCACAAACAAGCAGCTTCTCCCAGTCTTTTGAAAGAGATGGCAAGTCACAAACTTTGCTCAGAAAACCTTCCCAAGTCTCCATGTTTTGAGAAATTCACATTTGCTACGAGAAGTGTAGCACGAGGGCCTCAGGTCAGAGCTCCTCTACAGAGTGTACAATCCAGAAGAAAGAGGATGGAATGGAGAAAATCAGAATAAATTGGGATAAAGAGCACAAAGAGTACATGCCCACGGCTCTTCCAGGCTTTATGTATCCCAAAGGCACACAAAATGTTCTGGTTTTTTACCAGCCTCAGCATCAGTGATGTGTCTTCCTAGAATCATGACTAATTGCACACGTCAGGGCAAACCAGTTCCTTCCTGAAGTACATTTGATCCTTAATCATTCCCTTTCTTTGGGTACAAACCCATTTTATTGCAGCACCTGGAATCACAGCCTTGTGCAAGAGGACACATTTTTGAGCCTCTCTTATGGGACCAGCTTGGCTCTCATCTGCAGTTTTTCTACAGCTGAATGTTTAACACAACTTAGCAAATTTGACCAAACAGTAGATTTTCCTCTGCCCTCATTCAAATAGGGGGAGAAGAACTGACATCTGCAGCATGTGGCTTTTCACAGCAGTTACCATCACAGTGATAAGGCCTGTGCCTGTTGTCAAAAGCCAATTTTTAACTCATAAACTAGAGGAACAAGCTTGCAAAGTTAAAGTTAACCTGCTTTACAGATGGGATCAGTAAATATACATTAGTTAATCCTTGTTTGGGACATCTATGAAACTCTGCTCTCATCCACCCCAACCAACCTTTTAAATTAAGTCTCAGAAATATTTCTAAAAACTTATTTTCATATTGATGATAACCTGCCTTATCACACTGATTTGCCCAAGCTGACCTTCATTCTGCTAAGGCTTTATTCAAGGCTCTGCTATAAGAAAAGGCAGGTTCAGTGATATTGCATGCCTTAAAGGAATATTTCTGTCCTTCCTTATGAGCAGGCTGCCAACATACACAGCTAATTTATGTATGATAAGACACTGGGGGATGCAGGAGCCTTTTTAGGACTTCACCTAACTCAGCCTGAGGGGAAAGGTGGGAGCAGGTAAGCAGTGGCTGTTGCAGCCTGCCACCCACTGGCCTTCAGAGGTGTGAGCTGTGCTGGGGTTTATTTTCCAAGTCACTGCAATGCACTCTGCTGGCAGCAGCTGACACGCAGCAGCTTCATCCAGAGCAGCAGTGGCAGAGACTGCTGTACAGCTTTCTTGCAGTTATTGTAAATTAACTGCAACTACAGTAACTGCAACATCAGTACAAAGCCATAATTACAGCCAATTGAAGTGTTTAAAACATACTTTTAATCTGTTCACATTAATATCTTGACTTGGATTAAGGTACATCAAGAATTTAGAGTGCCAACACAAGAACAAACGTCTCGTGGAAAAGTTCCAAAAGGGTATTTGAAACAGAAAAAGGGTCTCTCACTTAGCTTCCAACACTGCATGAAACCCACCATAGCCTGGGCCACTTCTGGGGTTGGGACATAAAGTGTTGCTTACCATGGCAAAAACAACTGCACCCTTTCTCTGGAGAAAATGAGAAGAGCCTTTGGAGCCAGGTTGAACTAGTTTAGGATAAACAGTATGCTTTTTTTAAGAAAAACCAAAGCTTTGCCAGCATGAACCATCCAGTTTGGGACCACTGATGGCCCCAAGGCAAGTGCTAGGAGCTTACCTGACATAGGAAGCATCATTGTCACCTATCAGCTATAAAGAGGCCATATATGCACAAACAATGTGCTTATGGCAAACAACCCCAGGGTGAAACTACTCCTGCCAAACAGAGGAAAAAGCAGTTCACACATTCTTCAGCTGCTCTGCTGCAGGATGGTGTGGCTGGCACAAGCTGCTCAGTTTTCATGGAGTATCAAGAAGAAAAAGCAGTAGGTCACAGGAAAATAAACCCTTAGAAAGTGCCACAGAGCTGCCCATTCTCAGAGCTTCTCTGGTTGGAGCTGCTTCAGGCATTCTGCCCAGAGCACAGCCACAGAGCCCACTTTGAGCATGATTAGGAGTTTAGTCACATGAAATTAAGCAAGGCTGAGACACTCATCTCACCCAAAAGCTGCCTTTAGGAGGGTCTGACTCACTGACCTATATCCATGGATGCCAACTGATAATAAACTGTCCAGTGATGGCCCTGGGGCTTGTGAGCTGAGCCACCTCAGCTGTGGCACTGTGAGCTCAGCTGTTTCAAGAGCTTTATAGCTTCCAGAAGCCCTGAAGATTTAAACAGCCTCTTGCTGCTAGTAGGAGGTATAAAATTACTTTACAATGCTGTGTGTGCAGCACAGGAGAAGTAAAAGTGCAGCCAGCCACTCAAACAGCAAAGTCACTTGAAATCCACACATTTCATTTCAACACCCATTCCAAGAACAATCCTCTTGAGTCAAATATTTCTCTCTAGTGCTCTGAAGAGCTCCAGGTGATGAGTAATTCGTGATAGTTCTGTGTCTGAAGCCTCTTTGTCACTTTACATCCCACAGAAATTCTTGCCATACAACAGCTTGTTGTGTCAGACATCTTTATTTGCTGTGTTGCCCAAGTGTACAAATAGTGAATGTAGTTATAGAAATTCAAAATATATTGTAGTAGAAATCTGTCTGGGAAGTGGAATGCTAAGATATTCACTTTATAAAATTATTACCCTTAAGTCACTCTCACTTGGCAAGTTTTAAATACATCAGGGCCATGAAGAGACATTATGATCCTGCAAAAAAGGAGTTCTCAGTAAACTTTTTCTGCTAGATGAAGCCAGTCAACAGCAAATTAATTTCTTACATTTGACTCATTTTGAGTTATCAGCCAACAGGATGTTAGCTACATCCAGACAATTCATACACAATTCAACTCCCATTTATACCAAGTCAATGTATCACTATCAACATACCTAAGTATTAGTGAAACAATCTCAGTGACATTATTATTTTAAGCTAATGAAGTCAAGCCAATAAGTTGTCCCTGGCTATTGAGTGCAATTGATGCTTTTGTCACATTTTCAGAGTAGGACTCCTCAGTTCTTGAACAAATCAATACAGCTCTGCAGGAGAGACACATTGTTCTGCAAAGGAAGAGAATTAGTTTCAGATGGGGATGACTGATAATTCCAATCCTGCCTTTCACAATGAAGTAGCTTCCCAAATAGTGGGTCTGACACAGGATTTTTTGCAAAGACAAGCACTCAAGCAGCAAAGAACCAAAACCAGATCACACATTCTGCAGCCTGCCTCTTCCTGCAGGCCTGCAACCATTAATCAGTTTGTGCTAAGGAGAGGGGCAAGAGTCAACAGGAAGCTTTCAAAGTGGGCCAGACTGAGCAGTGTCATCAAGGCTTTGTGTCACATTCCAGCTCAGCACTGATGTGCCTGTGCTAAAGTCCAGTACTCTCAGGGAGTGGGACATTAGACTTTCCTTCTCCAAAGGGAGCTGAGGATGCGCAGTCACTGCTTTGTTCTCCACACTAAGTTAACAGACCCTTCAAGCCTGCCCAGCAAAGCTTGGCAGAGGCTGCCTCATGGGAAGTCAGATGACCCAGTAAATCCTCCCAGTTACACACTACTCATTTCTCTCAACCCATGCCTGTTAAATTCCAAAGAGAACACACCTTTGCATGTTTTATTTCCAGTTCTGCCATTTCAATTAAGTTTTTACGGAATGCTGCTATTCTCTTCTGTTTGAAGCTCATCAGTTCTGTACAGGAGGAAACAAACAAAGGTAAGAGATAGACAAAGTGTGACAAGCAATGCCCCTCATGTTTCAGGAGTTCTGTTGTGCAGCTCAGATTACAGTATTTGATCAAAAAAAGGTTCAAGAGTTAGTCATGCTGTTTTTAGACAGAGATGCAGTCATCACATGATACACAGACAGCTTAAGACAGAAAAGCTTTGTAGGAAGAGAGCTGGAACAAAGCAGAAATAAGCCACACAAGCTGTGTGAGAACCTGGATCATCTAAAAGCCAGACACACAAAAGGAGCAGCATGTATACCATGAAAGTGTATTATAAATACATATATATAAATATACACACATATACTCATCTACTGACAGCCAGTGTTTGAAACTCTGTGTAAGGCACTCAGCTGTATTGGGAGGGAGCAAAAGCCTGTTTGCACAGCTTTGACTGAGATAATTAGTTACCCTCTAGTAGTTACATTCACATGGAGGCTGAGTTCAATCCAAAAACAAATACTAGGCTCTTATAAATAAGGTTGGTGTAGTACTGACACTGCTCTGCCACAGAAAATTGCTTTAAAAATGTTTAGCTGCATTAGTTTTACAGCATCTACCTCTATTGTCCTTGGGATGTTCAGACTGTTTGTTCAGGAGCCTTCAGTAGCTGAAGGTCAGATGGAGACCTCGACTGCATTAAGCTCTCCTTTAAGCATAAGTTCCGCAAAGCCTGTTTTACCTTGTTTAGCAGATTCTGAAATCTTTTCAAACTTCTGACAGCAATCCTGTTGATGTGCCTCAGCCAGCCTGACATCCTTGCCCTTTAGTCTGGCTTTGTCTAGAGCTTTGTTGGAGTTCTCATAGTCAACAAGAGCCCGGGTTCGCCTGTACAGCAGATCCTGAAGAGACAGAAAAAGCACACCAGAGCCTTACAGGACTACTTCCCAAACTGAGGTTACAGCCACCTTAGCAGCAGGAGGTTTCACTTCTTTCAGCACCAGATTCTGCTTTTTCAAACAAGCTATTAGAGCCTGCTCTTGGCATCCTTTCACAGTGCAGCACTACATTTTCAGGACAGCCTGTTATGCCTTAGTGAAGGAAGTCTAAGGGCTACTGTGGGCATCATTTCTTCCTTTAAAGTAGTTTATCCTCCTGTAAGATAGACGTCTCCACTAAGAGCAAAAAGCACTTTCTGAATTCCCTCAGTTTGCTTCCAGCAGCCATTTAATTTGTTGGAGATCTGACAGCTTGACTGAAGCACTGCACTAACCTAGACAGGATAAGTGCAGAGGTCTGTGAGCCAATCCCTTCCTAATGCAGCAGGAGTACAGTTGTGATGTCCAAATAACAGTACACCCCACTGAGGGAGGCTGTAGTGGGTGTTCTGGGGTACCTGACATTGCAGGTAAGACACTAGATGAAGAGGCTCAGTAGTTGTACCTAGATACCTTTTTGCAGCATAGTCATCCCCTGTCAAGTCAAGTTTTTATTAGAAAAAAGGTTGCCAGCAAGGCTTTTGCAGTCACATCAATCAACCAAAGCCCTCTTGGAAGCTCAGACTCCAAGAGCCTTCACAAGTTACCACTTATTTGTGCTAAGGTACTCTAAAAATCCTGAAATCAATCCCAACTACTAATTAGTCATCATTGATTTTACTGGCAAGTCCATGACTACTCAGGCAGGGAACAGGAAAGAAACTGCCACAGACTTAAATTCAGTTTGCTCTAACTTACAGAAATTTAAAGAGTTCTTCCACTTTACATGCCAAAGAAAAATTGGTCCAAGTCTTCTGTAAGTGGCTGGGCTCCAGCTAGCTAATATATAGCTTCTATATTCTGCTGTGGTTTAAGAGTCTCAGGTTTCTTAGGCAAAACAAGGCTCCACTTTCCTGTCTTCTTAAAGCACAAAGAATACCATGAGTGAGTTGTGTTGCCCATAACAAAACTAAGCTTCGAAAAGAAAACTCTTCTCACCTTAGCAGCTTCTATATTGAGCATGTAGTATCTCAACAGTTCAGAGAGCTTTAAGTCTTCATCAGATGAAACTCTGCTCTCTACCTTCTGCAGAAAGGGAAAAAAAAAAAAAAGAATCAGTTAGTTGGTGTGTAACAGAACAGCCACATGCAGAGTCAGAGATTCTTCTCCCTCACACCTGCCCCCAGCAAAGCTTCTTACCCTGAGTTTCTCAAAGAGCTCTGCAACTTTCAACAAGTACCTAGTGAGGGAAAAAAAAAAAGCATAAATAAGTTTGAGATACTTCTTAGTCTGATAAATGCCAGGATCAATTGGCAGGAAACCAGAAAGCTGAAAGCTGGAGTTTACTCCTGTATACAGATCCAAACAAGGGCTTGGAAAAAACTCATTTAGGCAAAGACCTGGAGAAAAGGTTCAATGTGCTGGATTCCAGCCTACCAGAACAGTACAGCTGAGCAGCTCAACACCATTTAATGTAACAATGCTGATCTCCAGAGCATAACGGTCTTGTGGAGAATTTCCCTGCTGCTATCCAAGAGGGATGAGCTGACTTGTTGATTCAGCTTTACACTGTGTTTTAACACGGTCTTGGTAAATTGATAGCAAAGCCAAAAGGTGGAAGAAGTTACTTCAAAAAAGGCAACTGAGCTCCCCTTAAAAAATCCCCTACTAATCTGGAAGTGCAAAGGTCCAGAAGATAGTACAGACCTAGTGCAAGCTGACCTAGTGCATTTATATTTGACAGCACATTAGAACACACACAAACCCTTTCTTCAGCGGTCTCCAGCAGTTTGCCACCTGAAGAGAATCCAGGAGATTTCTGTTTAGAAGGATTTTGATGACCAGCACAAGCAACCTCTAGGCCACAACTAGCAAGTGATCAACTAGTTCAGAGTTAGGTGCAATTGATGACATTTGGTTTGCCAGAGCAGTGGTGCCAGAAGAAGGAAAGTTTTGATGCCACTTGCATGCAATTCAAGAACCTCAAACCACCTATGAACCAATCCTCTGGATTTTACAGAAGAAATTTGGTATTCCCAGACTCAGGATATGTTTATGAACAGTTGGAATTGCTTACTTTTTGATAACTGTAGGCTCTTCTAATGCCAGGCTGTTCAAACAAGCTGAAGTATAAATATAGTCATCTGCAACATCTGCAAGAACAAGACAAGGTTTTCAGGCTGAAATCATCAAAACTGCATGATCCCTTGAAAGGGCTTTGAAAAGATTCACTTTTATGAGATCTTGTCATCTTATCTGCTTTTGCACATGCATCCTTGATTCTGTTGTAGTAGTTCACAAGAAAAGTCTTCTCTTGCTCAAAAAAATCTTCTACTTCCTGAAAAAGAATATGACCTGTTAAGTCAGTAACTGCAGAATACAAGCTCTTCCCTTTTTTAGGAAGGGCCAAAGAAACAACCTGGGGCCTGAGCTTGAGCCCAATCCCCATGGAAAAACTGTTTAAGACAAGATCTAAGCCAAGGGTTTGGCATCCCAAACCACCTGGCAAACTTCTTTCTCACTATGCAGTGAAAATGAAGTTGGCACTCAAATACTGATGCAGGTTGTCTGAAGCAGCACTAAGTTATGGGACAGCCTTCAGGACTTCCAACTGCTGGAATTTCATTTCCTAGGCCTGCTGCAACACTGTAGCTAAGGACTAAGCAGTTTACACGCTTGTTTCTCATCCACACCAAACATGATACATATTGTAATATTTCATGACACTGCACATAGGACAACAAGCTTTTTGGGAAGTGCTGCTATGGCAACACAACACAAAAGCTGGAGCAAGACCAGTTACAGGAGTCTTTGGTATTTGATCTTGTCTAGTATAAGCAAAAACCCATAAATCATGTCTGTTCAGAGCTCCAAAGTAGACAAAAGCCACAGGGATATTTCCTGAAGGTATAATTCCTTCCTCTCCAGTATCAGATATTTAGGCAGGTTTTCTACATCCAGAAACTTGAATTATACACTGAAATTGAACAGCCTAAAGCTACAATGTCTGATTTCTATAGAAATCAGAATTAATGCAGGGTACTCCCCTCAACTGGGAGAGCAGTAACAAGGGAGGTATGTCAGTAGCTGAGCCTCATGCACAGCAAGCCTGAAGCAGACAGCAGTAACTTCCCTGGAGCAAGAAGCAAGAAACAATCAAAATTAGGGTAAGAGACAAAGCAACAACCTTACCTTGACTCCAGAGAAGAGGACCTCATCAGCACTCTTTACTACACTTTTTAAAAAGCCACCAAACATCTCTTTAGTGTTTTTCCTTCGCACACTCAGCTGTAATAGAGAGGTCAAAGCTGCTTTAAAGTTATACCCAGGGAGAGAAAATAAGTTTTGTTTTGATACTTGCAATGTTAGTAACATCCTTTACACTTAGCATATGTCAGAGCAGGTTGATTTCCAAGCCCTCCAGAATACCCATATAAAAATGTAACATGTAACAGGTGGCTTGGCTACAAGTAGTTCTATGGATTTTTCCAATTCCCATAAACAGCTCTGTTTCTCCTTGCATATCTTGGCTCAGCATCCATCACTCATAATTAGGTGTGATAAAACATATGCAGGAGTGACTTTAATACATTTCCACTTTAGGACCAACACAGCACAGGTACACCTGAGACACAGATGTTCCCAAGGTAAAGACATGCAAAGGTGGCTCCCTAACCAGCTTGACAAGGATTTAGAAACATGGTGGGATTTACAACAGAGAAAGGTGTAAAGGTCAGGCTTTCACCCTTCAGCCACCTCACAGAAATACTTGCAATATCTACTTGCTGATGCTGCACATAGATCCACAGAACATTCTGACTGTGCCCAGCAAAAACAACAGCACTCCTAAAGTTTGCCTCTCTTGGAAAGGGAAACAAGGAAAAAAAGCCTCACGTCCTGGTCATACTCCAGGAAAACATGGAAATTGCGATCCTTGCTGAGCACAGGATGAGAAGCAATCCTCTGCAGGAAGATCTCATGTGATGAGACAGTCTTCTTGAAGACAGCGAGGTATTCACTGCAAGGAAACAACAGACTGAGATCCTCTTTGTACTACCCTCTTCAGTACACAAAGAATTGCTTTAACTTTACCCCATGAAAATATTCAACTGCAGACTTCTGAAACAGCCAGTTTGTGACAGCAAAGCTACTTTCAGTCTCTTTACCTAGGAAGTTTTCCAGCTTGAAAGCTGGAAAAGCTGGGCCACTCCCCAGCTCCAGGATTTTCAAGACACCCTTCAAAACAGAGACCCTCAAGATCAGTTATCACCAAATGAGCTGCTCTCCCAGGAGGCTTCTCTAAATGCAGCTTTTGGCAGTAGACTCATTTTACTTACGCTTCCAGCTCTTGCTTCATTTTGGCAAACTCTTCTTTTGTCATGGACACCTCTCCTTCCCCCATCTTCTGCATCTTCTCTCTGGGACCATCAAAGTCAGGCTTTGAAGGTGCTGGAGGTATCTAGGCAGGGAATTCGTTAGTCATGGATATTAGCAAATAAAGTTTTCTAAGATTACTTCTAGCCTTCTCTAGAAGGAGGTTCTTTTGGCTGGTCATAAGAAAGTGTGGTAAAGAATGCATGATTCAGGAATTCTAGGTTCCTGGTTTGTGTAATCCCTGCCCCAGGAGGGAAGCCAACCCAGAGAAACATCTTCTGTAATCCACCCCATTGCCAGCCTTCTCCTAAAGAATCATGATAGGAAGGAAAGCCCACATTCAATAGATTATTTCAGTGTGCCACCTTCAGGCAGATATTAATATCATCACAGAATCAAGCACTCTCACAGCACCTTTTGCTGCTCCAAGCTATATGCAAAGTTAACACAAATGCCATACCACTCAAGTTTTCTAGGAATTAAGGCAACAGGAAACATAGGCAACACCCAAATTACAGAACACCAGTAACACTGGTAAAACACACTTCATGCCCTTATTAGCAGGCACTTTAGATTGCTACAGTTTTTCACTTAGGATCACACTCTTTAGGAAGTACTTACAATGAGTCCTGCATACTCCTCAGTTTCAGTGAGCGTATCATGTAACCACACAAAGTCTTCGTGCTGCCTTGTAACTGAAAACTCAGGGCTTTGAAAAGCTGGCAGTGTAGTCTGGAAGAGAATATATAGAAGCTCTACTGTTTTGTAAATCAGTGCTTTTAGAAACAGTTCTGTCCATTTCCAAAGGAAGCTATTCTGTTTACTAAGAGCCTTGCCCACTCCCTTTTAGCTGAGCTGGCACTTATTCAACACCACCACTAAGGAGACTGTTAGAAAAAAAAAAAGTACTGTTGTAGAACAGCATTAATGCAGTTTGTTTTGTGACATTTCACAGTAGCTCCCCTCCTACCCTCATCCTTCTGGTGTCTAGCTAGGATTCCTTAGCAAAGCCATCAGCTACTTGCCTCTGTTTAGAGAGTTCAGATCCTAGGAAATCTGAATTTCTGCATATATATACACATCCCCAGGCCACCTTTAAGTGGAAAATTTCCATCTAATTAGATTTTCTTCACTGCCAAGCCCATCTTTGCAAGTATGTGTACTGCAAATACATCTGTGCTTGCACAACCTCTTTTGGCCCATGACCTTACCTTAGTGTGCACAGTGAACTTGACTCTGTCCTTTTCACTTAGGGCATCAGGGATGTCAATTTGGAGAGAAGGATCAACATTCAGGTCTACAGATACAGACCTCAGCTGCAAGAGAATTCACAGAACAATCCTTCATCAAGCATCAGGTAGGTTTAGTGAAGCTGTGAACAAGAGCCACACTGCACTACACACCTGCCTTCAGGCACACACTTATGACCAGAATTCCTTTCCCAGTGCTTCAAAGAGCCATAAACTGAGCCAGCATTCCTTTGGGGGCTTATTTCTTCATTCATTCTAACAGCCTAGATCCAGAACATCATTTCAAGACTACTCAAACTTTCAAAGATCAGTGGAATAGCTTTCTCAGTAGAAGATCCTCCAGCTTACACGTGAAGACTGTCTTCTAAGAGGCCTTCCCTTGCTGCAGCCTGACAAATCATTGCTGTTTTCTGCATAAGGGAGAAGCCACCAGAGATCAAGGTCACAACACTGGAAGTTTGCTGAAGAATGACTATCAGAACCAACAGGAATGCTGCAGTTCCCCTCTGGAGATAATTCTGAAGGCCTTCTCAGAAAAGCAGGCTAGAGAACTGCACCAGGACTGCCATCTCAGCAGCCTGCAGCACAGAGCACACCAGCCAGGAGCCTGCTCCTGCCTCTGCTCTGCACACTGAGCTTCAGCACCCAAATGGTGCCAGGATCTGAGCAATCCTATCATATCACAGATGCCTAAATGCTGCCTCAAGCCTCTGCAAAGCTGCCTAAGAACTGTTGATAGCCTGCCTGTTTTAAGGTGAAGTTTGCTTCCCAAAGGCTCTGGAAGATGCCTCCCCCTAGGCTGGCCATCTGCAGCCCAGATCTGGTATGTGACAAGTGTCTCTGGCTGCCTGCAGAGCACACAGCTGCCAGGACAGGCAGCATTTGCCCTGCCACTGCTCTCCCCTATGATCAGACTGCTGTGAATAAGTGAGGGATACCCCAGCCACTGCACCCTCCAGCCATGCTAAAAACACTTCTGTCTGCTGCATCCTCACTGCTAGCTAGAATTAAAAGGAGATAAGTAATAAATAAACTTTTTAAGCCTTACAGCTATGGAATGGCCTTGCATGCAGCACATTAAGCACATTCCCAGAAGATGGAAAGGACAGAAGACTTTTAGCCCATCCTGGGCATTGCCTTGGCAGTGAGCACACTTACAGGGCACAGTTCCCAGCAGTCCCAGGCCCTGTTCACATCCCACAGGACATGGTAGGACTCCAACAATAATCACTTCCCTGCAGTCACCACTTAGGACAGACCATCATGCTCCCATCCAGGCAGGAATTCTGCTCCTTGCTAGGAAGGCACAGGCCAGACAGAGGTGCATGGTTCAGAGGCCACTGACACAGGCTTGGGCAGAAGCTGCTCTCACCCCCCAGGCACTGCAGGAAGGACAGGTAGAAGGCCACCACTCAGGCACCAGTTTCACTGGGAGCACAGTGATGAAAGGCAAGTTTGTTGGTGATTTCCATTTCCCAGCCAAAGCAGCAAGATGCAGACCCCAGTGTTTTACATCCTGCTTACTTGTATTTGCTGTCCAAACAGGATCAGCAGTGCTAACAATATGAACTGCTGAGTCTGGAAACTATGATAAGCCAAAGGAAACCATTTCCTCTCAGCTAAACTAAGGAAAGGATTACACAAATCAGACAGTCCTGAATTTGTGAGCTTGCTTGTTTTCTTTCTTATAGAGAAAGTAACCTGTGATTAGATGCTGTCTAGTTACCTACACAGGAGACAGACAAGCACAAACATTAGGTGGTCCTGCTTGGTCAGATTAAAGCAGTTAACATGTCACAAGCATGTCCTGGCACGCTGCACAAACTGCAAATGGGATCTGGAGCTAAATGAAACCAAGGATTGTGGGACCCCAGGCTGCTCTAGTCCTGTGAAGGTCACTGTGGGCTTCTAACTCCAGGCCAGAGACCTTCAGGATTACAGAATCATGGCTCAGAAGGGAACATGCTCACTGTGCGGCTTCAGGAGGAGAGAGTGCTTTGTTTCCTAACAAAAAGTGCTGGAGCAGCATTTGTCCCCTGACTGGGGGAAGCAGGAAGCCCCACTCTTGTCAGCAGAGCTCTGTAAAGCCCTAACTCAGGGAGCACCCATGGCAGATGTCTCACAGCAACCCCTGACCCACACCTGCCCTGCACACAGCACCTTCTGTGCCACCATCCCTCCTGCACCCATCCCACAAGCAGGAATGGGGACCAACCTCCTCATGGGCATGTGAAGGCTGTGCAGAGCAAAGGAATTAAACATCCATCTCCAGGCCTCAGGCTTGTCCTTTTACCACAGCAAGGCATCCAAGCCAAGGCTTTCCCAGGTCACCCCTCCATCTTCACTCTCTGGCAGCTCCTTCATACCCAGAGGCATTTCTCTGCTAGGACATCACTGCTTCCTCCCCAGACTCCAAGCAGAGGGGCAAGAGAACTGAAAGTTCCCCATTCAGTTACCAGAAACCAGTCTGTCACTCCACACCCTCAAGGGATATAATCCAAGCTCAGCAGCTGTGAGGAATAATCCCTTCCTCACTGGTAGAGATGCCCAAATAGGCACAGAGGACACACAGAATGGAACCAGCTGGGTTAAGCTGCAAACTGAAACACTGACCCAGAGCCAGCACAGTACTCACACTTTCAACTCTCATTTCTCTTCCCCAGAAGCAGCTTCTGGTTTGCAGTGACTCCAGAAACTGTTACAGCTTCTCTGACACCTCCCACGTCTAAACTCAGCAGAGACTTCTTTCAGGATTCCTAGGGTTTCTTGAGGATTCAAGCAAAACTCCCTGTTCAGTGCAGTTTACCTGTCCAACTGGTAAATCAGAACAAAGCAGAGCCCTTCACAATAACATAGACATCATACTAGTTAACATTTCTAGGTTTCAGAACCAAAAGACTATAAATAGCTATTACAGTAGTAATTAGGACACCATGATAAACACCTGATCTAGAAGGCCAGGAAACAGCAGAGATCATTACAGTGCCCAACCCAGGTAGAATTGTAGAACATTTGCTTTTTTTCTATTTGTTAGAGATGTTAGGGGGAAAAAAAGTTGAATCACTTAAATACAAGGCAGTGATGACCATCAGCTAGCAGACTTCTGCCTGATAGACATGACATTTCTGATGTGCTTGCAGACACCCAGAGGGAGGAAATGCCCTCAGCCACCCAAGTCTCTCAGTTCTGGTGAGAGGCCTGAGCTGCTGCTTTTACAGTTCCACCCTTTGCAGTTTTAGCATCAGCTCTGGATGACTTGGTGTCACTTCTGCATTCTAACAAAAGAATCTGCCAGTGCAAGCAACTGTGTACAACTTCTGACTGCTAGTGAAATGTGTATTTGTTCCCAAAGACAGATGAATCCAGGGGTTTTCCACACAGCCAGGCTCTTGGAAGGAGCAAGGAGCCCTTCCACAAGGGCTCACATGTCAGATTTTTCTGCTTATTGTCAGCTACCTTTTAAAAACCTTCTCCCCTTACTGTCATTCAAGCAACAGCCCACAAACAAGGCTTCAGAAGTAATTACATCTGCCACTACCTAAAACCCCTCACTTTTTACAGAGCAGGCTTCCTAATTAAAGCTGTTTAGGTGCTCTCCAGAGAGCACTAAAAGATCCTGGTGTTTATACAGAGCCCTCAGTTCCAGAGGGCCTTGTTTTGGCACCCAGGAATTAGCCACCAGAGGATCTGGCCAGCAGCTATCAGCAGCATTAGCTGCTGGAACTACTTTTTAGTCATATTCAGCACAAGCAGCTTAAGTTTGCTTTTAATCAGGATTCTAAAAGGACATCTGAAAGTGCACTGCAAGCATACAGCACCACAGAGCATGTGTGAAGCCTGGATTTTGTGGCAGTTTGCTGTCACCACTCTGACACTGAGCTGAACAGTCCTGAAGTGGTCTGGTTACACACACCCACAAAAACTGAAGCACTGCTTACTTATTCTATGGAAAATGCTTCCCCAAATGTGTGACTTCAAACTGAAAAACTCCAGTGATGCAAAGGTTTAATTATTTTGGTTAAAGCACTGATAAAGAGGGAGCAACAGCTCAGTGTAGTCACAGTGAAATGGCATTCCTCAGCCAGTGCAGTGCTTGCCAAGGAAGCAGAAGGCCCAGAGCACCTGTTGCCTGGGGCTGTGCAATAAAGTGTCCCTCTCCTGCCAGAGGGATCTCTGCATCACTCTCTGCAGGAACCTGCAGGTCACACACCTCCTGACAGAGGGAAGGGCTCCATAAACATCCAAGGATGCCACATTCAGAGCAAAAGCACTGCTGGTCACACTCCTCCTGACAGAGGGAAGGGCTGCTTAAACATCTAAGGATGCCACATTCAGAGCAAAAGCCTTGCAGGTCACACACCTCCTGACAGAGGGAAGGGCTCCATAAACATCCAAGGATGCCATATTCAGAGCAAAAGCATTGCAGGTCACACACATCCTGATGGAGGGAAGGGCTCCATAAACATCCAAAGATACCACATTCTGAGCAAAAGCCTTGCTGGCTCACCCTGTTACACCAGCAGGACACCTCCACCCAAGCCACGGCCTCCTCAGCGCAGCTTTGGCCATGCAGGGCAAGCCCCCATGTGCCTGCAGAGCACAGCCTGGGGTTGGGCACTCCTGGCCCAGCTCAAATGGGAATGGTGCAACAGCAGCAAAGCCCAAGGCATGGTCAGCATTGCCCAGGAATGCTTTGCTGACCTCCCACAGTGAGGGCAGAGCTGGTGGCAGGGATGTCAGGAGCAGGGCAGCCTCATCATGCTGGCCTCACCTTCTGCAGCCCAAACTGCTTCGTGGAGGCTGAGTGTCCTTGAGGGGGCATCAGCCCTGTCCAGGAGCTGGCTCCTTGCAGCAGTTCACCTCCCTGCTGATTCCAGGCTCAGCAGCATGCAGGAGCAGGGGTTTTTGCTAAGCACAAGATCCAGTATGGTCTCATTCCTTCCAGAATGTGCAGCGGAATTTGTCCAGCAGAGCCACCACTTGTGAGGGATAACAGCAAGTCCCAGGCCATGACACAACATTTTGTCTTCACTGATTGCTTTGGGAAAGAGGTGCTACAATAAATGCTCTCAGCATTTTGATCCAGAGCATTTCAGGTGCAGACTGAAGCATTTAAACACCATGGAGCCACTGACATTAGGAAATACCAAGGTATTTACTCAAGCTTAGCTTGGAAGTCCCACCACTCACTTCACATTCTGAAGTGCCTTTTCCTCCCCCATGACAGATTACACCTTATTTTCCACTGCACTTCCAATCACCTTTATCCCACCCTCCCTTCCTCTTCCCACATATCCTGATCCGCTCCAGCTTTGCCACCTCAGGGTCAGTTTTTAGTTTACACTTAACAGTGGCTCCTATTTAAGTTAATTCCTAATGAAGTTTCCTTTACAGGCATGAGTTTTATCTCTTGGTCACACACCAGTTCCATGTTGCTGTTTCTCTGCCTAAACAGAAACAGACAAGATAGGAGCATTTGTATCCTCCCCCGTACTGCTGGAATCCTGAGACAGCCCTACAATCTAAAACAAGCTAATCTTTGTCCATTGAGCATCAGAGTTTACAGCTACTCCAGCCCCCACCATGAGAATATTTTCCCTGCCCCCAATATTCCTGTCTGAGTTAGAAAGGCACATAAACACTCAAAAGTCACCAAATGTTGCAAGAGAGTTGATATTTGACCTTCCCCTCGAGTATTCTCCAAGGGCAGACACTTTAATACAAAGAGTTTCACATGCAGCAGAAAAGAAAGCCTGTGAAAGAAAGCACAGCTCAAAGCAACCAGAAAATGCTTCTTCTACAAACTCTTGCCTGTCTTACTGACTCAGGATTGTTTCAAAACAAGATTCATACGGGAAAGAAGCAGAGAAAAGGAAATTAACCAGAAGTCAATAGAGGCTGGTGTATTTCTAGCCCCCCAAGTTAGTTAATATACATGCTCCAAAGAGCTGGAGAAAACACAGGCTGGAGAGACTTTCAGCACACCTAACAGCTTAAAGCAAAGTCATCTTCCTGCCAGCGAAGCTTAGTCACAATGCAAAACCACATGCAGATGTGACAATGTGAAAGGCAAATAGGCGACTTGCTGACTCTTACAGGGCTGCCTTGCCTTCTTCTCAAGGTGTGCTGAGAGTAGTTATTAAACCAGGCAGTTTAGGTAGGTTAATCCAAGCAGCTCGCCCAGCAGAAGAGAGAATTCCAGTCACTGTCTACACTACATAAACATTAATTCACAAAGTTCCTGCTTCAGCATTTCACTTGCATTTCCTCTGAGGAGCTGAGAGTCTTAACACTAGGAAATCCCCCGCGCTGCTTTAAAGGGGAGACACGAAGCTCCTTGGCACTTACAGCTTCAACACTTCTCCGGAGAAAGGAAAGCCAAGCGAGAAAGGAAAACCTTGCTGATGTGACAGCCAAGGCAGAGGGGCAGCGCAGGTGAGGTGACAGCCGGCAGCCCAATGACGACGGAGCACAGCCAGGAAGGCCGGTCACAGCCCCAGCAGGGCAGCTGGCCCCCGGGAAGAGCGAGTTTAACCCCCTGCAACACTTGGCCCAGGTCCTGCTCCTGCATCCATCACCTGCCAGGCCCGGCTCCGCAGCTCCAGGGCCGCGGGTACCACCTGCTCCGCCTGGGCACAGAGCGCAGCCCGCACCGCCCGCCCTGCCCTTCCCTCCTCTTCCTCCTTCCCGCCCCGGCTTTAATCCTCCCGCCCGCTCACCTTTCCCCTCCGGGCTGCTCCCCGAGCCCACCCCGGCCGCTCTGACCCCCTGCCCTCAGGGGACCTCAGCACGAGGGCTAAAGGGATTTATCTTCTTTTAAAAAGTCCTAAACGGAGCGAAAGCCAAAGCCCCGTCACTGTCCCAGCGCTGCCGGGGGCAGAGGGAGCCAGGAGCTCCCTCTCACACGGCGGGGCCAGCTCGGCTGTGCCCTCCCTGCCGGGCACAGCCGCCACCCTCACCTTGTCCTGCGAGTCCCCACGGAGCAGAGCCATATCTCCGGGCGCAGACAGCCACCCTACACCTTTCCCTCTCTGCTCCTCCCCGCCACCGCCTCATCATATAACCCGGGCGGAGCCGCCGCCGCCACACCCCCCGAGGGGCACTCGCCATCTTTGGTGAGGGCAGGGCGCTGCTTGCCTTCATCCAAGACGGCACAACAACGCTTTATTTTTCAGCTTGCATTTAAAGATTTGGGTTGTTCTCCTTTGCAGCCTAACAAAAAATACCAAAAGAGAGCGAGATAGAGCAGGCACGCCCCTCTCGCCACTTTTGGGGATCTCCAGCGAAGGGGAAAGGACTGGGGGCTGGCAGTGCGGGGAAACTACAAGTCCCATGAGGCAGCGGGAAGCGCATGCGCAATGGGCGGGGCAGCGGTGGTGGGCGGGGCGCGTCTGCGCGGTGGTGCCCGCGGTGGTGGCGGGAAGCGCGGCTGAGGTAATGCGGGTCGTGAGGGCCGGGCGGGCCTGAGGGCGAGGGAAGGACAAGGGACGCCAAAGAGACGGGAAAGAGGAAAGTGCTGGTGTTCCCCTGACCCACACTGCCCCTGGGTCCATCAGCGAATGGGCCGCATGGTCGGGCTGCCGTGGCTGCCATGCCCGCGTCCAGCGGGGCTCCATGGCCACAGTGGGTTTTCCCCCTCAGCACAAGGTTTTCCCCCCGGGCTGTCCGGCACTGGGATTTTCAGGCACATGCAGAAAGTTTATTTGCCCGAGGGCACTTGGTGGTCACTAGTGTTGGCCCAGCTCTTTCACGGATCGCAAAAAGCGCTGGTTTCGTGTTACAGCCCTATTCCCCGCTAATTCCCTTCCCATTGCCGAGCTTGAGCTGGGAGCTGATGCCTGTTAAAGCTACTCTAAAGTAAAGCTCACAAGTGTGGGCACAAACGGGGTTGTGAGTTGTCTCTCTTTGTGCTCTAAACATCCCAAAAGAGGGAGACGTATTTTTAACCTGGATAGTTCAATAATGTATTTTGAAAACTATGGGGAACTCACAGTTGTACCTTCCTCAGTGGATTTGTTCTGCTCAAATTAGGGACAAGGGGCAACAGGTCTGTAGGTGTGCTTGGGAGTGCTCTTTTTTGTTATCTCTGAAATAAGCCATTGTTTTGTTTTTTTTTTAGGTGGATAGGTTTCTGTGGAGAAAAAGCCAAACTGGTTATTATGCAAAAACATAGCTGGAGGTAAGTTTTTATAGATGGGAATTTTTCCTTAAGTAATCCTATTTCCTTCAGTTAAACCATTCATTCTTATACTGGAAAAAAAAAATTCCTCAGTTGTGTTAGTTCAGTTATTGTTGGAGCTTCAAACTCAACTTGCTTGGGACAGTAAAGTCCTCTTGGGGATTTTTTTTTTTAGCTCCAAGTTATTTTAATTTTTTTCAGTTCTCCATTGTGGCTCATCATGCAACACTTGAAGCAATTCTACCAGTCTTCAACCACAAATGCTTCCAGAGAGAAGGGAGACACTTCCCCAGGGGAAAATCTCAATTAAATTTTGTTCTTTGTGTACAAGAGTAGATCCCAACCACTCCATTTCTTTCTTGTTATCTGCACAGAAATGCCACTTTAGTGATTTGTTGAAAAACGGTATTCTTTTTTGAGCAGGGCACAAGGGTTCCTTATTTATTAGCAATCCTAGAGCCTCTTTCCTTTTGTAAAACAGGACAGGAGCTGGTAAACTCTTCCTTTCCTGCTGGCTCTGTTTATACACTGCACAAACATTTCCACAAGTACTGGAAATTCCACAGGTGTATTCCCCAGCACAACAAAGGCTGTTAAATCAGAATTCCTGCTAGTCACTGAAGCACTGTGTAGCACTAAAGTTAACTCTGGAGCTTGTAATATTCCGTATCTCAACAGCTCCATGATTCAAAGCACTGATCTGATATTTATTCCTTGGGAAGTGTTGAGGGAGCAGCTCACTCCAAGTGAATTTCTGCTGAATCAGGCATCCTCTTGCTTCCTCCAGAGGCACAAAGCCAGAATAAACTTTTTCTTTTGTGCTGTGGCTTTGTGTGACAAAGGCACAGCCACTGGCCCAGCATTTGCTCTGTTCTGATGAGTGCATGTCCACAGTGACCATTGATGAGCCTGTTCATAATAATCAGACAGCAGCCTGGGATTCCACAAGCTTGGGTACTGTCACACAGGAATAAGAATAAATTTTTCCCAATTCATTTTCAATCCCAGCTCTGGCATCTTTAGCTACAGGTAAGCCCCAAGAGGGAAGGGATCCATTTTTCTGCACTGATGAAGGAAATGCCACTATGGAAGTGTTACATTTTATCAAAAAATATGTGCAAAAAAACTTCCTAGGGCTTCCAGTGCAGCCCTGGAAGGTGTGCTGAGCATGGTATTGCTTGGATGGTGTTCTTACTTTTAATTTTCTAGGTGGCTTTGAGCACAGCTATGCTTGAAACTTTTGTTGGAAAAATGTGTTTATATTTTATTCTGAACTTTAAAAAAATTTGTTTGAATTTGAAAATATTTGCAGTGCATCTGGTTCCTTTTTGCCTTTTCTAGCTTCAAGTCTCACAATTGTATATATATATAGCTGTCTGTTTTCTCCTAGTGATACAAAAGAAAATTGTGGGTTGTTCATGGCAGATCTGGTTTTTGTCCCTACCTCCATGGCAGTTCTGGTACTGTTGCTGTAGGGATGTCCTGTGATGCAGCTTTAACTACTTGCAACAAATCCTCAAGTGATTCAGATTTCAGATTTGGCAGGCTGTTCTTTTCAGGAGCATTTCCTCTCTTCCTTCTCCTTGTTTTTTTATCTTAATGATCTGAAGAATAAAGGTGGTACAAGGTAAATGAAGACACTTTGGTCATAGCAGTTCTTTGTTGGGCAAAGTGCAGGAATAAGATGGTTGGCAGAGTTTTATGACTCTGTAAATAACAAATTTCTTTTTCCACAGGAGGAAATAAATATGGTAACTCATAGAGTGTTGCTGACAGAAGGAAGAAAACTCTAACTGCTCACAACCACTTCTTGTCAGGATGCAATTCCTACAGATCCTGGCCAGGAAGCCAGGCAGCCTGGAAGTGCTTTTTCAAATACCATTTTGCCAAAAGCAATTCCCATACTCGTGTCTGTCTACCTCTGCCTGTGTTTACAGCAAAAAGAAAAAAGGGAACAGTTATGACCAAGTTGACCAAGAAAAATACAAGAACTTAGTCCACTCTGTTATATCTTACAAAACCAGTGCCCAAACCCCAGAGACAATACTTGAGGACAATTTGTTATATGGGCCACCAGCTAAACAAACACCTCCAATTAAAGCTGGGACAAGAACTCCCAAGAATTGGTTTCCTTTAATAAACCCCAGCAAGAGAATTCTTCCTGTCAGCAGTGACTCAAAGGTGCCCATGAAAATCAGGCTGCAAAGAGCCAAGATGCCCAGCGTTACCCGCATCCTTCAGCAAACCCTCTCTCCCCAGCAAGTCTTCTGTCTGGAAAGATGGAAGCAGAAAATGATAGAGGAGCTTGGAAAAGAGGGATTTGAAGAGTACACCAACAGTAAGTCTAGCCACAGTGGGATTGCAGAGGAGAAGCAAGTGGTTAGGAGAGCCTAAGTTCTGTCTTTGTTCTGGGACCACTAAAATGGATTTAGAAATTTGTAGAAAATGAGTCATATTGTAGGCATACTTTGCTCAATCCTGTCTGACTTTCCTTTAGTTCTCGATTTGCCAGTATCTAATTAGAAATAGGTATTTAACAGATGATGTTACTGAGCCTCTTTGCAGTTACAAAGCTACTTTGTAGTAAGATGGAAACAGGCATTTTGAACTCCTACAGTCCTGAGCCTTTAAAAACCAGTGTATCCTGCTGTTTATGGTGAGGTTTTTCAGTAACTGTTTGGTTTATCCAGTGTATGTATGAGTAATCAATGAGACTAAAAAAGTAAAGGAAGCATTACTAAAGGGATACATACCAATTTCCCTACTGACAATTTATTTTCTGTTTCTTTCCCTTCTCCCCACACCCTCAGACTTTCAGTATGAAAATTGGGACTGGTTTAAGAGCTACATTGTGGAATATGTAGGATACAAATCCAAAGTAGTGTCTAAAAGGTGAGGGGGTAAAAAAACCCCTTTGCCCAGGATTTTTCTCCTGAGAAGCCTCAGAGAAAAGGAAAAC
>JAHXMQ010012337.1:32046032-32058339 GCA_020466415.1 Ammodramus savannarum pratensis
CATTGGATTCTGCTGTGAGTTGTTTTGTCTCATTGGCCAATCCATACCAAGCTGTGTCGAGGCTCTGGAGTCATGAGTTTTCATTGTTATCTTTTTAGCATTGAGTATCTTTTCTGTATTCTTTAGTATAGTTTAATATAGTATTTTTTAATATAATAGAGTATCATAAAGTAATAAATTAGCCTTCTGAGAACATGGAGTCAGATGCATCATTCCTGCCTTCATCAGGGCATTCCCTACAAATACAATAAGGGGCTTTTCCCATTTTTCTTAGATCTTTTTCTCCAGGGAGAGCTCTTCCATTCAGCTTTGGAATCGATATTCCTGTCTGAGCAGACAGCAGCCAGGGAGCAGGGTGAGGATGCTGTGGTGGCTGGCTACCTGTCCAGTGTGGAAGGTGTCTTGGAGGACATCAGCGAGGTGAAGGCTCTGGAGAGCGGAGTGCATCACGAGAGCCTGCAGTACCTGGGCCTGGTCGACTGCGTGGCCAAGTATCAGTGAGTGCCCTTCCTAAAACCCCTGTGCTGTGATACTCTGGGGGCCAGGGTGAGATTGAGTGGACAGATCTCCAGGACTAGCAGGCTCAAGGAACTCCCCTGGGTGATCCTCAGTGCTGTTTTTCCTGTGGGAGCTTCCTACTGGAGAAGGGGCAGGTACAAGCAATTGTCAGCATTTTCTGTGAACTGCAGCAGGTTTTAGTAATCTAGTTTTAGTTTGGTTTTTAGTATCTAAACTAGCAGTGTGAAAGAGACTTGTTTAGTCATAATAATGACAGCAGAGGGAAACAGGCTGAGAGTGAAAAGTCTTTATGTGCTGTCTCCTTTATTTCTTACCTGAGACCAAACTTAATTTTAAACCATTGTCCTGTCTTGTACTCCTGTGCAGGGGCCAGCTGTGTGTGATCGACTGGAAAACTTCAGAGAAGCCAAAGCCATTTCTGCAGAATACTTATGACAACCCATTACAGGTTGCAGCATATATTGGAGCCATAAATCATGATGCCAACTATAACTTCCAGGTCAGTAGGCCTGCTGCATGCCAAGACAAGCAGCAATGCCTGTGTGATCCTCATTTCTTCCTGCCTTTAGAACCTTCTGCCCATTGTGGGAGTGTTGGTAGGATTTGTAACAAAGGAGCCCAGTCTGAGATCAGGTTAAGGTGACATACTGTGAAATAATTCCACTGCTCCTGCTGATCCTGCTGCCCTTGGCTGCCAGTGGTGAATTTTCAGTGGTTTTAAGGAAGTGCTCAGTGGGACCAGGGGATGCTCAGATGAACTCCCAGGTACTTGGCATGTGGGCAATCCCCTGTGCTCTGTCCTGTGTGGTTCTTGCTTGTGTCAAGAGTAGGAAGGGGCAAGAGAGGAAATAAAGCAAAATAACCTGCAAACAAGAAAATGGTGTGTGAGGGTCTTGCCTGCATCCTGTCCTGCTGTGTCCCACTAGCAAATGAGGGACTGAGTGATGCACTTGGTGTCTGGGAGCTGTCCTGTGTTTCCTCAGGGAAAAGCAGTGTGTTGGGAATCACTTCATCAGAAGACTGTGGAATAATGTTTTTAAAGACTCCAAAAGCAATTCTAGCCTGCCTGCTTGGCCTGAAGGATTTTTACCTCAGTACAGATATTGCAGAAGAGAGCAGGGTAATTTGTATGCTGTGCAAAGGACTTTCTAGGATACTGTAGAGGGCAGTGAGCACAAGCACTCCACAGACATGATCCTGACAGAGTGAAATATAGCCTGGAATTCTGCTAGTAGCTTCCTACCCCCACTGCCAGTGTCTGCTTGGGATTTGGGTTTTGCCAGGTATGAAAGATGTCAGAACATACCTAAATAACCATTTCTACCCAGACTGAAGCTGGAGGGTGGCACTAGTCTGTTGTATGGTCCCAGGCAAAAACTCCCCAGTCTCTGGCAATTTTCCTGGCATCTGCAGGGTTTAAATATCACTCATCCTCAGAGTTCATCCCCTGGTTTTCACTGGAGTTACCCAGAGCTTTGGGCTTGGGGTTTTTGGAGCATTTGAATGTTAAGTCTCCAAGTGTTTTACAGTAGGCTGTTGCCCCTTTTTATTCCCCATTCCTTAAGTGAGCTGTGCATGTTGGGAGCTGTTTTGCAGTGAGGTTTAGCTCCTAGGCTTGCACACAGGTTTGTGACAGCCCTGTTTGTGCTGCAGGTTCGCTGTGGGCTCGTGGTGGTTGCCTACAAGGACGGATCCCCGGCACACCCGCATTTCATGGACCCTGACCTGTGCTCTCAGTACTGGAACCAGTGGCTCTTGCGCCTAGAGGAGTACAGGGACAAAAACTGACCCAGGCTGAGCACAAGCAAGTGGCCAGAGACAAAGGAAGAACTTTCTTTCATATTCTTTTTTGTATAACTTCATCTAATTTCTTACTAGCCAGGCTCCCCTCTCTCCTCTCCCAAAAAGTAACTTTGAAATGGGGAATATCTATTTCCTTATATTGTAGGTGACCTCAGTGGTCCAGGCAGAAAAAAGCCAACTTATTTGGCCTCTCTTTTTTATCCCACACAGTTTGTACAGCTTGGGGTTGATAGAAAAGTTTCTACTATCAAGTAAAACTGTTTGATCAAATCTTTTTCTTTTCCTCAAAAATCACAAATGAAAGTTGCAGAACTGAGTCTTTAAAAATTAAGTTGGTGAACTAAAACAAAACAACATCTGTGATGTATGATGAGGAGCTGAGAGAAATGCAAATGATAAACAAGTGGATGTAGTAGACTGGATTTTAGTCAGTTCTTGCTCATGCCATCATCAGGCTTGTTCTTATTTGTGGTTTTTCTTACAGCTACAACTGAAAAACCTGTGCTGAGAGTTACAATGTAAGTCCTCATTAGCTCTCATTTAGAACAGTACAGCAAAGTGGCCACTTAGCAGAAGTGGCTCAGCAAGAGAGGATCAGAATTGGAGCCAACACTCCCAGAAATTTCCAGAGGTGTTCTGAGAGGTGGGAATGTTGGCTGCTGCCAGTGGCTCCTCCTGCAGGTGTTTTACACCCAGCCCACAGAAAAGCACTCAGAGATGGGGCTGTGTGCCTTGGCTTGGGAGCTCCTCTGGCTCTGCTGTGGACCTGAGCCAACGAGGAGCCCACCCCATGGAACCATCCCCAGTGCCACATGAGTGAGCTTCTGTATCAAAGCAGAGCCTTCTGAGGGGTGAAGAGCTGCTGGTTGGGTTTTGGAGACTGTTTTTTATGGGTTTCTCTTTAGTTTTTTGTTTGGTTTTGGTTTTTTTTCCAAATAAGTTTGTGAATAAATGTTTTGAAACAGAATTTTTACTTTTGAAGCACATAAAATCAAGTCTGTAAAGCAGAGAATAAATAAGCCTTGATCATGTCAGGCAGTATTGTTCTGGAAATTTTTTTTCCTCATTCTCTTTGTCTTGTATGACTTGTATGTGTGAGTTTTCACAATAACACTACAGCTCACAAATAAAATTATGACCAACACTTAAGCTTTAAGAAAATCAGCCAGAACCCCTTTGGCTGAGGAAGGCTGCCAGCAAAGGCAGTTTGTGACCCTCAGTCCCAGCTGAGTCTGTACCTCACGGAGCCAGGAGTCACTCGTGTCTGGCGCCTCTGAGAGCCTGGCTGCTGCCTTGGGCACCCCTGGCTGAGCTGTGGAGCATTGCTGCAGCAGCACAGGCTGGTTTGTCCTGGAACAGGACTGGCAGGTGCCTGTCACCAGTGTCACACAAACCCAGAGACGCTTTGTGACCAGATTCAGTGAAGCTGCCAGACTGTTACAGTGCTGCACCCAGGGCACTGCTACAGGCACTGTCTGTCCTCTGCAGAAAAACTTGCTGGGCAGCCAGGGCACTTACCCCAGCTCTGACATCCAGAGCTTTGCTCTCCATCCAGGATGGCTTTTTCCCTGTGTCCTGCCACCTGCTCCCTTTCTCTTTTGTTGTGAATCCTTTATGTGCCCAGCTCACTGTGCCTGTGCTTCTGTCAGCAGGGATGTGGCAGTGACACTGAAAGGAGAGCCAAAGCAACACGTGGTGCAGGAGAGAGAAAAAACCAACCCATGCACACAGGTATACACCCAAAACATGTCTCTGGCTGGAGAAGAAGGGTTCAGCCCCAGCTCTGCTGTGCCAGGGAAGGGCTGAGGTTTCAGCAGAGCTGAGCACACAAATCCCATGCAGTCAGGTGAAAATTAATCCCACTGCAGAGTGAGCAACCTTCCCTTTACACTGCTCAGTTACAGGACCTGGGGGTCAGTGTACAAGCTTTAGCTTTCTGCAGAGTCAGGATATTCTCATTTACCTCAGATGTTTTTTTTTTCCCCAGCAACTTCCCATTTATTAAAGCATTCTACAAACTTTCCTGCTACATAGGATAAGTTTGTTCTTAACACAGGAGCATCACTTTATTACCCTCATTTTCAAGGTCTTGAGTACCATCAGTTGTGCTGAATAAAGCATTAACATCCTTAGGAAGGTATTAAGACCCCTAAAATCCTTTCCCCACAAAAACTCAAGCAGATGCCTGTACAAAAACTGAAGTTGAAAGCATTTTTTTACAATTCTTGCAAAGTTGCTCAAAATGTCTCATTTTAGCAGCAATGACTGTGAAAGCCTGACTTGGTATTTTAGGTGGGACAAGGCTTCTACACTTTGAGTGGTCACAGAGGAGCAGCCAGATTGGTGCCTGCAGTTTGGCACTGATCTCCTGAAGCAGACACAGGCTCAGTCCCCCTTTCCATTGTTGTATTAATGAACAGACACTTGAATATAAAAGACAAAAATAAAACCCAAACAGACACACACACCATAAAATATGCACAAAATTGCATTTCATCACGACAGAAAATACTTAATTTCAAGTCATTACAGTGCTTTCTTTGGGTTTCTGGGTTGCTGTTGGTGTATGTTTAAAAGATGTGGTAATAATCCTCCAAGTGAGCACAGCAAGTCCAGGAGCACCAGAGCTAAGATATATCATGGTAAAAGTAAGTTCATGGCTTCAAGTACTTAAAACACAACCAAAAGTCTGCCCTAGAATAATAGTGGAGAAATTTTGAGAAGAAAACATTCTGCATCCTTTGGGAAGAGTTCCAACTCACCTTGGATTACACTTCCATAAATTGTTAGCAGGCTGCACAGGGGGCAGAGCTGAGGGTACTTGCACTTTGTAACTCACTGGATGATACAATGCACTCCTGCTCTTAAGGCACTTCAATTAATTCAATTCCATAGAACCATGTACCAGCAGCACTCTGACCCAACACTTTTCACCCAAGCCTCTCATAAGTAATTTGCATGGGAGGTAGCAGTTATTCACTTTACAAAATACAAATACACCTGGGGAAAGGTGAACTCTCATTTGTCAGGGGTGTTCAGACCTGACAGAAAACAGGTTGCCCAAATGTCAGTTCAGTAAATACTCCATCCGAGAGGCGACAGCCTTTGCAAGCATTCCGTTTTTATTGGCCAGATAAAAATAAAAAAAAAAGTCTGAATGGGAATATTTCTGTCAAACTGAGGTTTTACCAACATCAAGAGTCCCATTAACAAAAGCATCCCTTTAATTTCTGGCATTCCTTTCAAAATAGTTCTTAAAAAAATAAGATCCGTAGTCCTGCATGTAAACTTCATTCCCGCCGAGCGCCGGCGAGCGTCACTCGTCCTTGCCCTCCTCTTTGGAGTTCCTCTGCAGCACGGGGCTGAGTTTGGTCTGCAGGACAGCTGCGAGTTTTTTGGAGGTTTTCTTCAGGAAGGCGCTGCCGGGGTGGACGCCACTGACGTGCAGGTAGAGCTCCTCCTGCGTGGGGCCCGTGTAGCCACAGTCCTCACACACGTACAGCTTGTCCCTCCTCTGCTTGTAGGCGTAGTGCTGCTGCACGCCGTGGATCTTCCGCAGGTGCGACTCCAGCGAGCAGCGCTGCGTGAAGGCCTTGTTGCAAACCTCGCACTTGTAGGGACGAATGCCTGCATGGGGGAAGACAGAGGTTACTGTGGCATTCCTGAAAATTCCTTTACTCAGGATTTTCCTCCTAGGAAGGTGAGAAGCCTCAGAGAAAAAGGAGAACAATTATTGTCTCATTTGCTTTTCTGGTGTTATGCTCACACGGACATTGTTTACCCACAGGTGATTCTTTCATTTGATTCTGGTGTGAGTTGTTCTCACTCATTGGCCAGTCAGGGCAAGATATGTCAGGACTCTGGAAAGAGTCATGAGTTTTCATTATTATCTTTAACATTCAGTAAATATCCTTTCTGTATAATGTAATGTAATGTAATATAGTATAGTATAATATAGTATGATATTGTACGATAATATAATATAATATAATATAATATAATATAATATAATATAAAACATAATATAATATATAACATAATATAACATAATATAACATAATATAATATAATATGTAACATAATATAATGCAATATAGTATAATACAATGCAATATAATATAATACAATATAATACAATGCAATATAATATAATGCATTATTATATTATATTATATTATATTATATTATATAACGTTATATTACGTTATATTATATTATTACATTGTATTGTATTACATTACATTACATTGTATTGCATTGCATTACATTACATTACATATTGGGGGGTTATAATATAATATAAATATAGTAATAAATTAGCCTTCTGAGAACATGGAGTCAGATGCATCATTCCTCCCTGCCATGAGGGTCCCTGCAAGTACAGTAGGCTGTGTCACCTGTTGTGTCACCTGTGTCTTGTCTCCTACAGCCAGCCAAGAGCAAGGCTCTGGCACATCAGCTGCTGAGATGGTATCCAGCAGCCCAAGGAGCTGCCTCTCTAAACAGAACATCCTCTTTTCAGGCTATGGGTTTATATATTTAGGCATAGAAAACCTAGGAATGTTATTCCCAGCATATGCTGAGGATAACAGATGCACATCAGTGGTTTGGTCCTAAGGCAGCCATTAACAACTCCTGCAAAACTTATTTTACACCCCTGACTGTTTGAAATCCTGTAATTGGATAAAACTATCCATTTCAGCTTTTATAATGAATGAAAACTTCTGTCTTGGTAAAATTTCAATTTTTCTCTTTTGGTTAAACAAGGCTTGAGTGAACAGCAGCAATCCCAAGTACTTTCATGCCATACAGTTTTGATGACTGAGATTACAAATTCTAGAGAAGTGCAGGAAGATGAAAGAAATAACTCTGTGTGTTTCCAGAGGAGGGAGAAGAAACTGGCTTGTGATTTGAAAGCCTAGACAACTAACACCACAAAAATCAATTTTACCACCAAGCAACACTGATTTAACAACTCCCCCAGTGCTTAAAGAGCTGAGGATTTAGCAACACTTGAAAGAACCTAAACCAGCAGGAATTCTGCTTACTAGACTAGATCAGTAAGTTTCCAAGCAAAGACCACCCTTAAAACTGATATAAGGAGTCACCTAAACCCCTCTTTTCCCCAGGGAAGGTGGAATGCCAGGGTCTGGAAGATCCTATGGTGAGCCAGGCAGAAGTGGGTAAGCCAGATTGCTCAGAAAGTTGTAACTTTGTGATTGCATTGTTACCAGTCAGATCTATCTACCAGAAATCCAAGCTAATTAGAAGTTCCAATAAGCAGAATCTCAACTACATTTTGGTTTAGTTAAAAGAGGTTATCCCAGTGCACCAGATTAAACTATCAAGACAGAAGTTTCCTAATGCCTGCTGATGTGAAATTGCTTCATTTCCATTCATTAAACTGTGGGTGGAGAGAAAGCCCAAACCTTCATTAGAATTCACACACAAAAAGCAGTTTTGTGCTCATGTGAGGCAATTTAAACCTCCACCATCCTTGGTGCCTGCTCCAGCACTCCACAGGCAGGAACACAAGCACAGAAAAGGCAGTGCCAGGATGGCACCGCCCATTAAGGCTGTGGGAACCTCTTCATCACTTAGGAATCATTTAAAGTCATTTAGGACCCATTTTAAATTATTCTGACCAGAGACCCTCTTGGATTTATTTTCTGACTCTGATGAGGAGACAGCTTGAAAAATCACTTCTTTTGGAAGCACTGACTCCATACCTCAGTGGCAGCTCTCCTTCCCACATGAAAGCTTTGCAAACAAACCCAAACAGCCCAAAACATTGGCTCCAGGCAATGCCTTCCCATCCAAACAGGTGCCATTGGTTTGGGGGCTCTACTGCTAAGAAACAGCTCCTGCCTACCAACATCCTTGTGTCACTTCTAGCAGTTCACCTGGTTAAAGGGGCTCTGCAGAGCAAGCCCAAATAATCTCCACTCCCATTGGGTGACCACACATCTGGGAAGATGGGTTGTGCCTGTGAGATGTTGGGATGCACCTCCTGGGTGCCCAACAGTGCAAAGTCAAAGCCTGCTGAGCACAGCCAGCCTGGCCACCAGGAAGCACTGCCCTTGGAGAGGATGGGGTTGATGTTTATTTAGGCCATTGCTTCCACTAAGGAAATAAAAATCCAATCAAACTGGCAGCCTTGTCCCTGCTCCAGGCTGGAGTAAGTACTTCTGGGAAAAGTGAGCTGGGTTTGAGGCAACAGAAAGTGATTTGGGATGGACTCAGGAACTGACCCCACAGCAGAGTGGCCACAGACAGCACATCCTGCAGCCTGGGGGAGGCACAGCATGAACCACACTCTGGCTCCTCCAGACATTTCCAAAATCAAGCCAAAATCCCATCCTGACGGGGTCAAAGCATTCAAGAATGAAAGCATTCAAGATTTTCCCACTGGGTGAAACCTTCACACTCTCCTTGCAATCAAGTGGGGGATTTAATGTGCACAGTTTGAGACTCAGGCATCTCTGGCCAGCTTGGATTCAGGGGTTAAAACAAATTCTGTACAGTGGTTTCCTTCCAGGGCTAGCAACCCTTATCTGGCTACATCCATGAACACAAGGGCTTAGGCTTTGAGCAATTTTCTTGCTCCTGCTGATAGCCTGGATGGAGAAGGGAAATCCTCTCTGGTGCCAGAGAGCTGTTTTAGGTGCTGCCTTCACCAGTCACACCTCCAACTGCTCCGGATCCCTCAAAAACCATCCTGCACAGCAATCAGCTGGAAAAGCTCCCAACAGCAAAATCCCCAGGAAACTGCTGCTCATTGCCTCTAGAGGGCAAAGGGTTTTCATGGAGATCCTGCACGGATAACTGCAGAGATTTGCTGTCCCGGGGGGGTTATCCCAGGCAGGTTATCCTGGGGGGTTATCCCAGGCGGGTTATTCATGGGGGGGTTATCCCAGGTGGGTTATTGAGGGGGTTATCCCAGGTGGGTTATCCTGGGGGGTTATCCCAGCCTTGCTGCCTGTGTCTACGCCAGGTGTGAATGGCAGGTCCCACACCCTCACTGTTTCACAGGGATTGCAATAATTCTCCTCAGATTTTATCATTCCCAGGAGTTTTCTCTGTCCACGCTCACATCATCCCCTTTTCTCCACTGCATCCCCACAATTTTTGGCAAATGTTGTTAACTAGGGCTTCATGTTGTGATCTCACCAGGTCACCCTCTCCTTTCCTTGTCCTGTCCCATCCCACCCCTTCTCCCAGAGCCGCCTGCTGGTCCCCAGGGATCCCATTCTCACCAGTATGGGTCCGGACATGCCTCTTCAGATCAAAGGTGTCGTTGAAGCCTTTTCCACAGAAGGTGCACAAGTGTCTCTTCACCTGGCTGTGGCACTTGATGTGCCGGTTGAGCATCCTCTGCAGGCGGAATCCTTTGCCACACAGCTCGCAGCTGTGCAGGGCAGCATCGGTGCAGGTGCCCGTGGTGAACTGGGGAGTGGGAGAGGAGGACTGTGTGAGCATCGGGGTGAACCAGAAGGAGGAATAAAGCAAACCAAGCAGGGCTTATTGTGGCATTAAAAATTAAAAAAAAAAAAAATAAAAAATGGGGGGAGGGGTATATTTAAAAAATTAAAAGTGAACGCGTTGAGGATTTTCCCACTGGGTGAAACTTTCACAATCTCCTTGCGATCAAGTGGGGGATTTAATGTGCACAGTTTGGGACTCAGGCATCTCTGGCCAGCTTGGATTCAGGGGTTAAAACAAATTCTGTGCAGTGGTTTCCTTCCAGGGCTAGCAACCCTTATCTGGCTACATCCATAAACACAAGGGCTTAGGCTTTGAGTACCTTTCTTGCTCCTGCTGATAGCCTGGATGGAGAAGGGAAATCCTCTCTGGTGCCAGAGAGCTGTCTTCACTAGTCATACCTCCAACTGCTCCAGGTCCCTCAAAAACCAGCCACCAGCGATAAAAAAGGTGGTTTTGGAGAGATAAAACCAAGGCACGTTGTGCTGGCTCAGCAAAGACTGAAACAATGGCCCTAATCTCGCCCCGTTGGCGTCTCAATCTCGTTAATTAACAGCAAAGTGACATTAGGGGGTAATCTCATTCCCACTCCTGGCACCAAAAGCATTGTGCCAACACCATGACATAACTTGACTAAAGAAGACACTGATGATTCAGCTCCTGGGAAGATCTGGAATGTCTGGAAAATGTAAATACTGCGCTGCTGGTTTAATTATTCCTGGTGGAACATACGGACATGCCCCCCCTGATAGACGCCAGGGATGAGGGAAGGGCAGCAGAGCAGACAGGACCACATCCATCAGCTGAAAAGCCCAGCTCTGCTGGAAGGTTTTGCTGTGACAGTCACAAACAACCCAGGTTAAATTATACAAAGTGGGTTAAAGTCAAACAGCAGCAGGGCGGGCTTTTCACAGGGACAGGAATACGTCTGGGTTTTTTTTTTTTTTTCCTGAAGAGCCAGATAATTTTCCCGGTCCTCCTCCTCTGCTTACTACTGAAGCAACGCTACTCGAAATTGTGAAGAAAGTTTAAAACAACCCGGCGGCTGTGAAACCACGAGGTGTGAAACTGGAGGGGGAGCCATCTGGGAAGAATCTGTTGGGCAACACCGCTATGACTCCACCTCAAGCAGCTGCAAATAATCGGGGTGAAACCTAATCATGGGAACTTCAGAGCACGGCAACAGAAAAGCTGTCAGCCCAGCACGGACAATGGTAATCTTTACGGCTCCATCCCGCACAGCGGCAGCCAGGGTTTAACGAGGTGTTAACCACCAGTGGTAAACACATCTCCTCCTGCCGAGCGCTGGGGTGGCCTGGCTCTGCCCTGGATGCTCACAGAGGGATCGGGAGCTCGCTCGGTGCTGGATTCTCAGGTACCACGAGGACCTGAGGCACCATCTGCCTTCTCCCAGCCTTGGGAAGGAGGGAAATCACTGCGCTGCTGTGCTGGCTGTGCAGCCAGAGCTCCTGCCCCTCAGCAAAGTCCGTGGGCAGATCATTGCTCCATCTCACCCAAACCCGCAGGTCCACCTCAAGGTGGCAATGGTCCTTCACAGCCGTGGAGGAGAACCTTATCTGCTGTCTTGATAGGTCATGGTGGGACAGGGGGCAGCGTGAAGGGTCACCCAGCCCTCCTTGGCGGAGGCTGGAGCCCAGCCCAGCAGGCAGCCTTTAAGGAGGCCCCACGCTGAGGAGCACGATCCACCCACGGCCCGTGGGGCAGGACTCCGTGCTGCCAGGGCTGCTCCTTCCCGGCTGGTTCAGAGCTCCCGCGGGACCCGAGCCAAGCAGGTCAGGGGCAGCACATCCCGGGCAAGGATAAGAGAAGGCAAAGGGCGCTGGAAGATTGTGGCACGTCGCTTACGGGGCTTTCCCTGCCGCTGCCACCCCACAGCGGGCTGGCCTTCACCTCGGTGTGCGGGACAGCTGCTGTCACCACTGTGCGGGATTGTCACTTGGTGTCCCCGGGCAGTGCCAGGCCTTGACCTTGAGCAGGGGTCACCCCGCTCATTGCCAGAGAAGAGATGGTCGGGGTGTGGGAGTTACCTTGATTTTTGACCTGACCACGGGCCGCTGCCCGGCCAGGTCCAGCAGCACGGCGCCGCCTGTGCCCAGCTCGCCGGGGGCAGCCTGCGGCGTCGGGGGATCGCTGGGCTCGGCGTCCCGGGTGCCGCCGCCGCTGCTGCCGCTGCTCTCCAGGCTGCAGCTGTCCTCATAGCCCAGCAGCACGCAGCCGATGCCGCCTGCGAGGGGTGGGGATGCGATAAAGCGGGGGGACCGCGGGCAGGGCCGGGCAGGAGCCGGCGGGCCCCGGTGTTTAACCTGCGGGCGGGCCGCTGGCGGCGGGGGAGGATCCCCGGCTCACGCTGCAATCGGAAACTCAAACACGAACGGTCCCAAAGTTCAAACAAGCCAGCTCCGCCGCCTTCCCGTTATACCGCGGGCAAGGGCAGGAGGAGCGGGAGGAGGAGGAGAGGGGGAGGCCAGGAGTACATCACCCC